>CM045728.1:79142349-79304849 GCA_024760905.1 Plotosus lineatus | reverse complement strand
TCGATGGAGCTTCGGCACCATTTAATGTAAAGCCTTTTCCCTCCGCATAAATCCTTCATTAGCGGGACGACTTCTCACGCATCAGTTTTTTTTTTTTTTTTTGTTCGCGCTCAGATCACATTATCTTCACAATTTACAAATCACAGGATCATAAACAGAGCAGATTTACTCCACTTAGGTAAAGATATGTGTAAAAATTGTAGTAATAAATAACAGTGTAATAATAAACTGTTGCACAACTCCAGGTGTACATTAATGTCTCGGGATAAACAGTCTTTCAGTAGTTTATACATTGACCCTTTGCTGATGAAATTGTCAAGTCTCTTCGCCTCACATAATAAAATCATATTTTAAGATATGTGAGGCATCGTCGATGTGTTTCCAAACAAACACCTACCACACCATTTACATTTACAGAAGGGAAATAGCAAAAGAAAGAAAATGAAGCTTTCATGTGTACAGGGATTCCTCACTTTCCACAGTTAATTTGGACCGAGAGCCCCCCGTGACCGCTGATTTCTACCAAGTAGGATGGACCTCCCCCTGACTGACGGACACGTATATGTGTATATAATATAAATAAATACATATTAAACGCTATAAATTCCTATAACAACAATTAAACATTCAAAAATAATGCGTAAGATGTAAATAAAATATAAATACATACCCATACAGACTCTTGCACACACTCAGATGCATACCTCACAAAAATGTAAGTCGTATTGATGGGAGGTTTTGGGGTTTTTTTTTTTTTGTTTGTTTTTATTTTTTTGCATAATTGGCCTTGTTTTGTAGAATTTCCCTTAAACTCTTTCCCCCTATTCTTCCTTAATTACCTTATTTTTTAATTTAATGAAAATTAAAAAAAAAAAAAAAATGCACTGAAGCGTGACGTAGCGAGGGATCCCTGTATATTAAAAGAGAAGGTAGCTTGTGTTAAAAGTTAATTTTATTCAAGTATTTAGATGTATTTCTTTCTGTTTGCAAATTTTTAGTCTGATAGCTTAAGGTTTAATGATTTTATGGACAGTTATCTGAAAACTGTGCCTCAGAATGATGTCATGGAGTCCCAAAGTTAACATGGTCACGCCAATAATTTTAACACATTTATCGACAGATTTGTGTCAGAGGTGTCAAAAGGCTTAGATTAAATTTTTAATCTATAAAAATATTACATGTGCAATGGGGGAACTATATGTGCACCTGAATTCAGCTATTTCAGCACAAACACTTGATATATGGAAAGAAAGAATTATGTTTAAATTACAACTCCATGTTAAGTTTGGCCCTGATGACATCATTCTTAGATTCGGCTTTCAAAAAATTAATGCGCTCTATAAAATCAGCTACCAGACCAAGACTGCATACAGACAGATTTTAACAGTTTTGATTGAGATTAACTTTCAATAAGTGCTGTCTTTTTTTTAGATGTCAGTATTACTGTATTATTACGGGGGTCACTGCTTAAGGGGAGAGAAAGAAATAAAGAAAGAGATGTACCAGTAAAAGGACCAGATTTCTGATTCCATATTATATCTGAATGTACCGTAGTTAATTCGCTCATTTACATGCTATGAGTATATAAAAGCCACTAGGAATCCAGAAAGTAACCACAATATGCTTTAGAAATATTACCAGATGTTATAAAAATAATATTAGAAAAAGTAACCAAATAAACGGTTCCATACACCTAAAATGTAATTAATAACTTTTACATATTAAATCTAATTAAATTAGTAAATATAAATAAAAATGTATAATTTTAGGGGAAATTTTTTTAATTTTTTGAATTACTAATGGCCGGTGGTGTACCTTGCTTGAGATTTCGGAGAATTAAAGTGTACCTGTGGTAAATTTTTATTACTTGCTCTTTAAAAACGATTGAGTACGACATCAGTTGTTCCGTCAGGCAATGTCAGTCTTTGCCCTTTGTCACTTACAAGCAAATGCTGAAAAAACTGTTGCCTTGATTTGCACGTGGCACCAGTCTAAGATAACAAACGCATTACTAGCCAATGCTGAGCTGTATCGCTAAGAAAATGACAGAGTGCAAAGCATATGGCTGCAAAAACAAGAAACACAGAAATGGCCCGAAACATAGCATTACACCGGCACAGGCCATAGTCCGCAGACTACTGAATTCCATTTGAAAGGTTGTCAAGGTCCACTTCAATCAACCTGCTATCAGTGTGACCTCCAGGCAAAAGTACTTGGCACTTGTGACGACTGAATTTTTATCCAAAACCAGAGGCTGTTCCTATGGTCCACTTATAAAAACGTCAAAGGATGACAATGGCTGGGAACAGCGTCTCGCCAAAAAGGAACCAGTAAAAGGTAAGAGCCTTCGATATGCCGAGAATTTTAATGGTGCTTGCTTCTTTCTGACTTGAGCAGGACAACCCAGGCTGATGAGTTCACGTCACATCCATGGGAAGAAAATGGCTTTTTATTATCCTTTATGTTAAAGTAAGCTCTGTAATTCATAAAGAATACTGGTACCGGAGTGTTGGTCATCCTCACAGCAAAATTTGTGCGTATGTAATATGTTTAACCAATACAGAGCTTATTTTAACATAAATGACAATAAAGCACAAAACAGGGCAATTTTATTACTAGCAGGGGCTGAACCAACGGTTAACACTCATTTTCCCGGACATGATGTGAGCACGTTGGGCAGGGAGATCCAGTGCAAGTAAATAGATCTATTCTGCAAGCAACATTTTAGATGATATATTGAAAAAGTTTTCAAGGAAATGGATGTAAATTGTTACCTATTTGAACCAGAGAGGGAGGAGTCTTGTGGAGACATTGAGACGTCACATTCTAGTGACTCTGACGGTGGGAATGCTACCGGAGATGTGTGTGACAGTAAATCCCAAAATGGCTAATGCAGCTAATGGTTTGCCAACTTGGGTTTCCTGTCATCAGTTGGATTAGGAACATGTAAGTACTTGCTGTTTGTGCAGCTCGGCACTGGCCGATAATGTGTTATGATGCGTGGGGTTAGGGTTGACACAGCCCAGCCAAGCAAACAAGTTAGTGTCACTAGCAGGCTGGAACAGCCAATGAGGAAGTCTACATGTCTCTGAGCATAGCAAGAGTTGCACCAATCACACATACTTTGACAAAGGGCAAGGACTGATGTTGCCGGAAGGAAATTTTCATGTTATGACCACAGGGACCATTTAAATCTATTACATTATACATGAATTATTATGTAAGGCTGACCAATAACGGAACTCTTCAAGCATTAATTGACTAAAAAAAAAAAGTGCATAACGGTGTACATTAGTGGTTGTTCACCATATACCTATTGCCTAGTAAAAAAAGAAGCAGTTGGCATATGGTGTACTATGAACTGCATGAAGTGTGAAACAAAATCCCAGGCATTAAGGCAAGAAAATTGCACTGCTGTACAAAGTAAACTTAATTTAAATCATTAAATACTGTAGAAAAATGGACAGAAAAAAGGGTTGGATTTAGTCTTATGTGACAGTCAGTCAGTGAGAACATGTACTGCCTTATGTTGTGTGTGTGTGTGTGTGTGTGTGTGTGTGTGTGTGTGTGTGTGTGTGTTCGTTGTTTTTATAAGGTACTGCATCATGAGCTTTGATCCGAAGTATGCTTCTCAGGTTTCTTTCGGCCAGCAGCACTGCACCACCAGCAATTCTGTTCCTTAAACTTTATCTAAACCATTAAGTTTCACTGAATTGATGCTTCAGGCTCCAGACCAGCTGCTGTTAGACAGCATGAGCACCAGTCCCATGAAGAGTCCAGTTGCTAGCAGTCTCTTCAGCAAAGTGCCATTGTCCTTAGGGATAGCTACCTGTGCGAGGTCATTGGTGATCTGTGAAATCTCATGAGCAACACACACAAAGATGAAGCTGCTGACGATGACATTAAGTGAAGGATTGCCAGGAATAAGGACCAGGATACCCTTGGTGTCAGCTGCCAGCCAGATGTGGTATTGACAGATGAAGAGCTGCAGGAGTAGCAGGGAGACAAATGCATGAATTCTCCAACACATATCCTAACAAACATCCAATTCAGTGCCAAAGTTGAGAAATTGGCAGTGGAGACCCTTGAGATGCTTCAGCAAGCCTACAGCAATGAGCCAATGAAACGGGAGATATTCATGGTGGCATTTTTACATTATGTGACGCAGAATGCGAACTTCCATTGACACCCTGTTCACTTTGAAGCCCATATGCTTCTATAGATGTGCGAAAGAATTTCAACAGTCTCAGCTGCTATCACAAACACACACATGCACACTGTCATGTAGACAGGATATGACCTACACAGGTCTCGATGTAGACAATGCAGTATCACACAGTGAAGACAACCACAAGAGATCAATCCTACTGCATGTGTACGGTCATGAACTGTCCCAGACCTTTTGACTGCTCCTTGGATATCAATATTTCTATAATTCTGCCTGAATAAAAACGGTAAAGTCTGTTGGGCTGCTATACCCGAGCTGGTGCTTATCCCCGGTTTTTCTAGCATGAAGTAACTAGGGAGTTCCAATTCCTCCTGGATGGGACGCTAATCACACTATTTTTAACTGGTACCCATTTATACTGCTGGGTGGACAGAGGCACACTTGTGGTTAAGAGCTTCTCCAGGGGTCTTAACACAGTGAAGGTCTAATAGGGATTTGAACTCACGCCCTCTCCATCATGACCACCACTATGCCACTGGCCTCACACGCCTGGATAATATGCCGGTGTTAATTCCTTATTTGAAAGCACCTTCTAAAATAGATTACAGATTTCAGTCAACTTATCAACACGACATAGAAAACAAATATCGCCATGGTATCACCTTCACTACTACAGCAGTACGTACTTGTATGAAAATATTCAGTATTTGAAAAGTGCTTCAGCAGGTTAACCAGGTTTTCACATGTCCATGCACACCCCAAGTCCCGCTTTGAATAGAAAGACTTTTTGAGATGCAGAATTTGGCTTGGAAATGATTTCTCGGCACATAGGCACCTTACCTCTAATGAGATTTTTCCAAACCATGCAAAAAAGGAGCTGTACAAAGAACGAACGTAGCCATGGATATTCCTGATGAGAACAAATGCCAGGATCTGTGGGTTGAGCAAAAGCAGAATGAACAGCTGGCAGAGGCAGGGTATCACCATAAAACAAACCAAAAAAACATGATTTATAGGACATTACCGGCACCACTGATATGTAGGGATGCAACTCATTGCATATAGTCTTGTCTTTACAGCTACTCGCCCATATCGAATATGTCTGAAAGAGAAAGACTTTAGATGATGTCATTTCGAGACGGTAAAAGCTGAGTCTAGTAGTATACTTACTATGAAGGAAACCACAGACACAAAGAGCAAGCAGCTGGAAATCTTAGTGGAGAACAGTGACTCGCCCTTCCCCTCAGACAGAATTTGATATTTCTGGAGTACTAGATAGATAAAGGCGAACATCATGCCATTGATGACCGCCTACAATAGAAGTGAAGAAACACACTCAGAAGGACATTATGAATGAAACATTGCTGCTTACATCACACTGATCACTTTCTACATTGTTAAAGTCTCATCTTTTACCGTTTCCTTTGTTTATAATGTGCATGCATATACAATAATGTGTACATAATATCTCCTTATTCTAATCATTTGGAACAATCAAGCACTTATGTACCCAACCTTTTTATCACCGCGGACCGGTCGATGCTTCACAAATTTTACTGCAGACTGGGAAGGGGCGGAGATTGTTTATATTGTAAATATAATTTATTTCTATAAAATATTATTATTAGTAGTAGTAGAACAATGAATATTTATCTGTCATTGAAAACCAGTTTGTATTCAAAGCTGTTCAATCTTATATAAGACAATCAAAGAGATTTGCCTAAACTGCCCATCTTTATTTACTTTTCTTTTATTTGTTTTGTTTTTTCATGTCATGTATATTCTCTTATTCTTCTTATTAGTCTTTGTGTTGTAATTTGTAAATATCATGGAGAGTGTTCTCCAAGTTGGATAACTTCTTCCAAATCCATTTCATCAGTGAATAAAATATGTTGAAAACAATTAATAATAATAATAATAATAATAATAATAATAATAATAAGCACTCCATGAACAGCTAAAATAAAGTTGGTTGTGAAGTAGAGCTTGAACTTTTCTTAAAAAACCCCCAAAACAAACAAAAAAACCCCAAAAACCCAGAGGTGATGTTGCACCAACGGGGAGAATGAAGGCTCAGGCTCAGTCTCACCCAAAATCCCTGCTACTGTTTGCAACATGTCCAATTCGCCTCTGTTCATGTGCCGTCCCCTTGTGGGTTCCATTTTAGCGCTCAAATGACTGACGTGTAACTGAGAGAATCCGGTCATTTTTCAAAATAAAAGATTTTCCAAAAATCAAGATTGTTCAGACTCAGATAATAAATAAAACGGAAATATTTCATTATTTCTTCTGTGGGCCGGTACCAATTGAGCTGCGGGCCGGTATCGGTCTGCGGACCGGTGGTTGGGGAGCCCTGCAGTACATGACTTTCTGGTTGTTTCAGATGTGCAATGTTGTGCTGCACCATTAAAGCTGCAGCTGGTCATCTTGAAAACTAACACAATTGATAAATTTAGTTCCAGGAAAACCCTCCACTACCCTTAGCAGCCCATTCTTCCCTCCTCTCCGGACGGACGGACGGACGGACAGACACACACAGCTATACACACTCTCACACCTAGGGTAATTTGAAACAGACAAAGTTTGACTTTGACTGCAGATGAATACTTGGTAAGGTCAAATGTGAGCAGGGACGCAGGAATATTTGAGTCAAGAAATTTCAGACTGTTTTTTAGATTGCCTTCAGGGTAAAGTGACCATTTCAACCAATAACCAGTCTGTGTGTACAACAAATAAATGACCAGCCTCAGCTTTATGCACTTTCATATTTTGTAAGTCGCTCGGAGAATTCACTTAAAGACTTTTCGAAGTGACCAAATGAAAATGCAAAAGCAGGGCAGTTTCTACTTTTACAAAGAAAAGAAGGAAATATCCAACTGATTAACAAAGGAAGCTCAGAGAACAGCGAGTCTTACTTTCTTATAATCCCATTGCATCATTTACATTTTATGAGTGCCTTTATTATATATCACTATGTACTGAGTGTAGTTTTACATTTCTGCCTCTAGACTTGTTTAACAAATTTTCCATTACGCTCTGCAATGTAGCAAAGATACCAAACGCAGTTTTTAAAATGAATTTTATTCATGACTTACAAATCGATCTAGCTTCCACCTGAACCACCACTCATGGACACTTCCTTGGAGTTCGAAGAGCTTTGAAACTGGCCACACGGAGAAAATACTCTCAAAGAATTCCTGTAAAAGCAAAAGACAGAGCAAGTTTATTACATGCTGTAAAACAGTGAGGATCTTTAATAACTGCTCTCCAAGAATACCGGGATGTTTAGTTTTATCGGAACCCACCTGCGTGTATGCAAAGAAGCAAATGAAAAGTAGTAACCCCAACAATTTCAATAATAGTACCAGGTGCCAAAAAGTGCTGCCTGAAATACACAAAACCGTGCCGTTAATTACAAAAAAAATATTATATATACACAGATGCTACTCTACTTATGAACATTCATTTTATGAACATTCGGACATACGAACAGGGCTGTCCGAGGTCAAAGGTGAAAGTGAAATGAAATTGAATAAAATCTATAGAAGCATAGAGCAAACATAAGTATGAAATGTGATTAAACATTATCCTGAGGTACACTTAATGTTCGATTAGGATCCGGTAGAGGGACGTGGCTGACACACACAGGCGGATCACGATGTGCACACCTGATCCTATTCACCAAACTACTGTGCTATAAAGACGGGCAGCGCGATCATCCCGGTGCTAGAAGATTGTCCCTCTTCACATCCCTGTTTTCCTGTGATCTCTCTGGCTCCTGGTTTCAGCTCCACGCTCACTAGCAGTGACTGCGTTTCCCCCTCGCTTAAGTGCCTCCCCTGTAACAATAAAGTCTCTCAATGTTCATCCTACTCTGTCTCCTGCATTTTGGGTCTGGCTGAAAGCTCCTGACATCACAGTTAAGCTTGATAATTTATGGTGCATTTAGGTTTGCACCTTGTACCAATAAATGATAAATTCAATAGAATGAAATAAGATGATTATGCAGAGAGAGAGAGAGAGAGAGAGAGAGAGAGAGAGAGAGATTGTATACAGTACAAACTCGTATAGGTTACTTATACATTACAAGCTTTAAATATACGTTCCCCTGTAAAGAATGCCCTGTAACGACTAGCGAACAAATTCATCTAACGAACGGCCGTCTGGAACGTATCTCGTTCATAAGTTGGGGACCATCTGTATATGCATAAATAACAATTATTCATCAAACACAACATGAGTATTACTGAGCAGTCTCTGTGATGGAACGTCAATACTCACTCAGCCTTATGTGAATAACTGAGTATATGCTGTACTACATGTGAAAAGAATAACAGCAAACTAAAACAACTGGGGGTGGGTGGTGTGCATATTTAAACTATGCGAACGATCATGTTTGCTCCACATCTATTGAAACTCAGTTAAAATTTGTGTAAGTACTGTGCCGAATTATTCATGCATTTTGGGCTTTAATTGACTTTCTAGCATTTCTGAACAAGTGATCATTACAAACTGCATGTTATTTCCGCCATTGTGAATCAAACATTATCCTGAGTTAGTGTGGTGGATAATAAGCAATTGTTTATTAAGGTTAATGGATGACATCAAGGCATCTGAAATTGAGTAATTCTCTGTGGCACTGGAAGCGATCGCTCACTTTTTTATTCATTCAAAATATCTTCAAAGGAGACAAATCTTCAAAGATGTTATTGTGTTGCACATGCCAGGCTTGCAACAACGGTTCCAAATCATCTGATGGTAACTGTGAAAGAATTCCATCATCCCGTCGCAATGATACAATACTGAGAATTACTTCCACCAAAATCTCTTAAATAAATGGTAATGGACATTTTCTTATGATAGTGAAACAATAAGTGAACGAACAAACGAACAAACAAACAAACAAACAAACAAAAACACACACACACACACACACACACACACACACACACACACTGATCACAACATTTACGTTTTCTCAGTAGACATTATTACCATTGGCTTTGATCTGCAGAACCTGTGGCCATACAGCCATTGTGCCATAGATGATCACAAACCAAAAAGTTACCAGAGGCACAAAGTAGTAGAACTGGTACGATCTGTCCATCACAAGGCAGAGCACGATAACCAAGAAATTTAGTCTAAAAAGAACCTAAAACAAACAAAAAAACATTTTACTGTGTACTTATAACTTATGAGACATATTGGGTATGATCTGATGTGTGTACATAAACAACACAATGCTGAAAATAAATACCTGGCACACTCGATAGAGGCCAAAGTCACCCTTTAACCAGAAGAAGGAAAAGTGGCCATATCCAGTCTGGAAGAGATAAGCTGCCACCAGGACACGGACATGCATGTACACAGGTACGAACTGGACAGAACAGAGAAAATAAATAAGTTGGCAATCGTGATGTACACAAATGTAAGCACTTTTGGAACAGAACTTACAGCACTGGCTCCAGAAATATGATAGATGAGTATAACCAGCTGCATCCAGCCCTTCCATTCATCAGTCTGTTCTCTGTTCAGCAGTTTTGTCTGGAATTTCACAAATTAGTTACATAAATGTGACGGATATTTAAATTTATAATTTAAATACTAAGTAAGACTGTTAGGATTTAAATACCACTGGAGTAAAAAAGTGGACGGTTCAGACTCACAACACATGTACCGATGCTAACGAGAATAAAGCAGCTAGTTGAGCAGAATGAATAAATGAGCTAAACATGTCACACAGTGCCACATAAGCACTCAGTGGGTTTCCATCGGTTCCTACCCACAGGGCCTTGAGCAGAATTTAACATGGGAGTTTCCAGCGCATCACTGCACCCATAATGCTGACTAAAATAATACATGATCATTTGCACACCTGCTGTGAACTGAACGTTCCTATCATCAGCTTTACTATTAATGTATTCGCCAGCATCAATTTGTTTGTTTTTGAGAAGGATTACACAGAAAATACAAAAAAATATTTTGTCTAATTTGATGGAGGGGTCAGTTACATGCCTGAAAAGAGCTGAATCCAGAATCCAGGCATGGCTGCTTCACATCAAAAAGTCCTGGTGTTTGATTCCTGGGCTTTGGTGTTTCTGTCTAGTTTGCATGTTCACCCAGTGGGTGTGTGAGTTTCCGCTAGGTACTCTGGTTTCTTCCCACAGTCCAAAGTCACATAACGCTAACTGGCTCTTTCAAACTGACTGTAGGTATGAGTGTGAGTATAAATGGTTATATGCTTGTCGCCCTGCAATGGACTGGCGAGCTATCTGTGGTGTAGCCTGCCTTTGCCCAGTGTCAGCTGAGATAGGAACCAGCTTCCCTGAGACCATAGTAAGATCAAGTGTTTAAGCCAGACAGCCAGCGAGTGAGTGTGAGTGAGTGGCTATTCCCAGTACAGTACCTCTTTAGTGTTCTCGCTGTAGAAAACTCCCAGCATAAATACATAGATGAGCGGAATGAAGAAGGTGGAGTGCGTGTAGAACTTCTGTTCCTTCATGAAGATGTCCGCACGGTCACACAGGTAGAAGTACAGCATGATGAGACCCATCTTACAGATAGACTGCAGCACGTTCTTTAGGACGAGTGGAACAGCAGCAGTGGGAGGTTTCTTCTCTTCTCCGCTCTCAACATCAGACACAGGTTTACTCTTCCAATGTCCGGTGTATCCGAGGACATGCAACACCATGAAGCAGACAACCGCCAGCAGGAAAAGGCCAGCAGCCAGTTTCTGTAGCATGCTTAGTGGAGGAACACTCTGACAACACGACCCATCGATCGGGTTCAAGAGTTTGTTGCAGATGGAGTTCATCAAAACCATGGCACCCTAAAAAGCAAGCAAGATAAAAAGTCAGTCAAAAACTAACACGTCTACAGATGTGGACAAATCATAAACTCAATTATACTTAAGTAAATATAACTCAGGGGTGTCAAACTCGTGCCACAATGGGCCATGTGGCTGCAGGTTTGTGTTTCAATCAAGCAGACCTGACTTGGCTCATTTCGTCAACTAGTCTGAATCTTCAGGCAGTTGGTTGGTTAAATTCTGTACAGAGCACACAGATTGACCATTCAACTGCCTGAAGACTGAAATCAGTTGATTAAATGAGCCAAGTCAGTTTGCTTGATTGAAACAAAAACCTGTAGTCCCATGGCCCTTTGTGGCACTAGTTTGATACCCCTGGTAACATCTAGTCTGGCATCTGACACAGTTTTCCTCCAAATTGTAATTAGCTTAATGAAGTAAGGTAAGTAACTATTTGGGGCGATATTTGTTTCTGAGGATGAAGCATTGTATGAACCATTCTTTGTAAACCCTAGACTGCTGTATGTAAAAATCCCAGGAGATCAATAATTTCAAGCGATCCTCAAACCAGACCATCCGGTACCAACAGCCATGCCATGATCATTCACAGAGATCATATTATTCAATGTCAACAGTAACTGAAGCTTTTCACTTGGATCTGTTATTTCAGGTTTTTTAGCATGAAGCAACTAAGAGTTCACTTCCTCCTGGATAAGACGCTAGAAAATAACAGGTTACTTTCCCAGTATTATTACTGGTACTGATTTATCCTGAACAAAAAATCTACACTTGTGGTTAAGAACTTGCATGGTGAGCTCTAACAGGGATTTGACCCCATAATCTCTCATTCATGAGCCCAACACACTAACCACTACACCACTGTGTTTGAGAAGTATAAACTTTACTAATAGCCAGACGACATATGTGGTTTGCATGCCTACAGCAATAAGTGGTCCTTCAAACCACCAAAAATGCAATAACCAGTTCGATCAGGGGTCGGGAACCTATGGCTCGCGAGCCAGATGTGGCTCTTTTGATGGCTGTATCTGGCTCTCACAGATAAATCAGGTGGCCTTTCTTAACAGAATAACGAATACATAATTTCACTGTCATTTAAATAAAAATACAAAACAAAAAGCCATCAAATAAAACAAAACAAGATGAATAAATCTGTCTGTCTTCCTTTCGGCTTTTTCCCTTTTACTTGGGAGTCGCCACAGCAAATCATCTGATTCGCACGTTTGATTTGGCAGAGGTTTTTACGTCGGATGCCCTTCCTGTCACAACCCTTTTCGCAAGGGACAGAAACACACTGACGGCTTTGCAGCTACTCTTTACGAAAGTCAGCAATGGCTCTTTTACATGCCTCACACCATAGACAGTGAGAGACATGGCCCAACTTTGATAACCCAGTTAGCTGCACTGGGGGGGGGGGGACAGTGACAACCCTGTGGAGAGTGGGACTCGACCCCCCAACCTTTGGATCAGCGATCCAACGCCCTATACCACTAGACCACCAAGATGAATAAATCTCACGCATTTAAATCTATACAGTACATCTATTTTCAATGCCACATGTCACTGTGGCGCGCAGGGGAGAGTCAATATTTCTGTATGCCAGTATGCGGGTGGGTCTGATACCTTGAAACTCTAATTTTATTGGATTATAACAACAGCCACAGACTACGCGTGTTGTTTTTGAGTAAAGAGGTAAATTTCCCTGTTTTTGATCAGCTCATTTGCATGAAGCCAAGCACATCTGGCAAGCAAACACAAATGGACAGACATGGAAAAACTTGAACCCACAGACCAGCTGATTGCCAAAACTTGGGACACGCTTCCTGACACATACCAAACCCTGCAGCGTGTGAGTCTTGCCGTATTGACCATGTTTGGCTCTACATATGCATGCGAGCAGTCCTTCTCACACCTGAAAAACATCAAGACCAACCTGAGGTCACGTTTAACAGATGGACGCCTAAACGCCTGCATGAAGCTGAACCTCAGCACGTATCAACCAGACTACAAAGTCATCAGCAACACCATGCAGCACCAGAAATCACATTAATAGTAAGAAGTATTTTCTTATTAATAAATAACTTTGTTATAACAATGTAGTTTAAAATAAATTCAGTCTTATTATACTCTCAAATTGTTAGTTTTCTTTTTCAATTTAGTTGTATTCAATGCATATATATATATATATATATATATATATATATATATATATATACACACACACACACACACATACACACAGTGGGGCCAATAGGTATTGGGCAACGGAAAAATGTTCAAGTTCACCCATTTAAAAAAATAAGAGAGGTTTGTAATTTAGGTTTCACATCAAGCTCGAGAGACAGAATGCAAAAAAAAAATCCAGGAAATCACATTGTATGATTTTTAAACAATTTATTTGTGAAAATGGGAGACCAATAAGTATTGGGCAGCCAGCAAAAGTTACTTTTAATGCTTTATAATGTAGCCTTGGTTGGCAATGACAGAGGTCAAACGGTTCCTGTAGTTCTTGACCAGGTCTACACACACTTTAGTTGGTATTTTGGCCCACTGCTCTGCACAGATCTTCTCTAGAGCTGTGATGTTTGAGGGCTGTCGCTTGGCAACTCGAAGTTTTAACTCCCTCCACAGGTTTTCGATTGGGTTGAGGTCTAGAGACTGGCTAGGCCACTCCAGAACCTTGATATGCTTTTTACGGAGCCACTCCTTGGTTTTCTTGGCTGTGTGCTTTTGGATCGTTATCGTGCTGGAAGACCCAGCCATGTTTCATCTTTAATGCTCTGACTGAGGGAAGAAGGTTTTTACCCAAAATGTCACAATACATGGCCCCATTCATGTTGCCATTGATACGGTGCAGTCTTTCTGTCCCTGTTGCAGAAAAGCATCCCCAAAGCATGATGTGTCCACCCCCATGCTTCACAGTAGGTATGGTGTTCTTGGGATGCAACTCGGCATTCTTCTTCCTCCAAACACGGCGAGTGCTGTTTAAACCAAAAAGTTCAATTTTGGTCTCATCTGACCACATCACATTCTCCCAATCCTCCTCTGGATCGTCCAGATGGTCTTTAGCATACTTCAGACGGGCCTTTACATGTTTTTTGTTTACTAGGGGAACCTGTCGGCAATGCAGGATTTCATCTCATGACGACGTAGTGTGTTAGTTATTGTCATCTTTTTGATGGTGCTTCCTGCCGTCTTCAAATCATTGACCAGTTCCTGCCGTGTAGTTCTGGGCTGATTAATCACTGTTCTCAGGATCCTTTGAACCCCACGAGGTGAGATCTTGCATGGAGCGCCACTCCTCGGGAGGTTGTCAGTGATGTTATACTTCCTCCATTTTCTAATAATGTTTCCAACTGTTGATCTTTTCTCACAAAGTTGTTTCCCAATTGCAGTTTGCCTCATCTCAGCTTTGTGCAGTTGTACAATTTTATCTCTGGTGTCTTTGGGAAGCTCTCTGGTCTTGGTGAAGACTGCAGTCTGACAGTTTGAAGGTGTGTGCAGGTGTCTCATATGTATCTAATCAGTTCAAACAGGTGTCATTCATACTGATAACGAGTGGGGGCCGAAATAATGTTTGTTTTCTGGCTTCCCAATACTTATTGGCCTCCCATTTTCACAAATAAATTGTTTAAAAATCATACAATGTGATTTCCTGGATTTTTTTTACCATTCTGTCTCTCAAGCTTGATGTGTACCTATGATGAAAATTACAAACCTCTCTTATCTTTTTAAATGGGTGAACTTGCACATTTTTACATTGCCCAATACTTATTGGCCCCACTGTGTGTGTGTGTGTATATATATATGTGTGTGTGTGTGTGTGTGTGTGTGTATGTATATATATATATATATATATATATATATATATAGTGGATAGGGCACAGGATCGCTGATCCGAAGGTTGGGGGTTCGAGTCCCCACAGGGTTGTCACTGTCCCCCCAGTGCGGCTAACTGGGTTATCAAAGGCGGGCCATGTCTCTCACTGTCTATGGTGAGAAGCATGTAAAAGAACCATTTTTGACTTTTGTAAAGAGTAGGCTGCAAAGCCATCAGTGCGTTTCTGTCCCTTGCGAAAAGGGTTGTGACAGGAAGGGCATCCGATGTAACCTATGCCAAATCAAATGTGCGAATCAGATGATTCGCGTGGTGACTCCCGAGAAAAGGGAAAAAGCCGAAAGAAAGAAAGAAAGAAAAAAAAAAAATATATATATATATATATATATATATTTTATATATTATATTTTATATGTTTGTGTATATGGCTCTCAGAGGATTAGATTTTAAAATATGTCTTTTTTTGGCTCTCTTAGTCAAAAAGGTTCCCGACCCCTGAGTTAGATGAATGAAAAAATGAATGCAATCATATATAATCTGCTTGCATATGATTCAGTTACTGATTTTAAACAATTCACAACCTACCACATTCCTTGCGCTCACAGAAAGGTGCAGGCCATCATCTGATCTGGTGATAGTCTCCATGGCAGCCTGCCTTGAGGCCTCCAGGAACTTCACTCTAGTCTTGGCGTTCCTATTACCGCTGTTTAGGGCACTGAACGCTGCTGCATTATACAAGTCTATCTGCTCATTGGTGATCATCTTACGATTCTCACTCAAAAACTTTTCATAGACAGGACCTAAAAAGAAATGCCCCCCCCAAAAGAACCCAGTAATTAAATAATAGCATTTCTTTCTGCAGATGTCCTTCATACTCAAATGACTGACGCCTTTAGTACACACCCTGTACAAACCAGAAAACTTCACTGTTCTCAGTTAGTTTTTGCAATGGTGCTGCTATAGATGTGAGGTTTGCTTCATATTGAAGAAGTGAATCGCTGCTGCCACTGTGCAGTTTAATGGACCACTGTAAAAAATAACATGCATCAACTCTGAGCAGAAAAATTCTCCTCATTTATACAATTACTTTTCATGTGGCTTGAACTTACAGTGCCAGCACCAATAATGATGACATCTGGTTTAGAAGAAGGCTTCTGCATTGAGTGATTAAAAATATATATATTACACAATGCAACACCAATAATCAAACACTAATACTTTGAAATCATTTATTGTGTTTTGTTTACCTCTGTCCAGGATGTCAACAGTTCCTTCATGGAATTATTTACTTCTGCCTGCCATAAAAAGTCCTATACAACAAAACACATTTTCTTTTAACACCTAGCCACTAGTTTTACTCCCACAAGGAATAAAGGTTCCTTGGGGGGGGAGACAAGAAAAAAACAAAAACAAAAACACTCACCACATTCAGAGAAGATTCTTTATCTGCAAACGGAATGTTTTCATGCTGGCCAGGTCATTTTAACCAGAATAAAAAAAAAAAGAAGAAAAATTTTAAAAACTCAATTAGGAGAAAACTACTGTGCTAATGATTTCAAAAGCAACAACATAATGTACTAAAAAGGACAATTATAAAAGGATTATTATAGTTCCTCCATATTGTAATATTATATTAATTAGTTCAGCGCAACCAATAAAATATGCTTCCCTGAAAGAAATACAGGGATCCCTCACTTTCCGTGGTTAATGGGGAGCGAGACCTCCCCGCAGCGACTGCCAATTTCCATGAAGTAGGATCGACTTCCCCCGACTGATGTATACGTACATGTACAGGCCTCGAATTTTTCGAAAGTTTGCACAACCTATTTTTTGTTCACGGGTAAATGGTTCTGGTAACCTATAGTTCGTTCACATATAATAATTTGCGTAACCCATTGGGTATATGCAAAATGGTTAAAAGAATCGAACATTTGGATTTTTCACAGAGAAAGACCACTATTCCATGTTACTGGAAATGAGGAACAATATAGTGATAAGTTAGCAACTATGAAAAATCTTTAATGAAGTTAAAAATTACAAATTCAATGTCATACATAAAATAAAACAATTTTACTGAATTTAACTTATTTAAAGAACTTTAAATTTAATAATATTGAAAGCAAAAAACACAAATATTAATACAATCCAAGTCAGTCTATTCCTGATAGCATTCTGCATATCGACTACTCACTAGATATAAAATATAATACTGCTAATACAAAATATAATATTGCAATGTCTAATTCAACTTGCTATTGCAAACAATGCAGATCAAATAGATCTGAGAAAAAACTCAAGTAGAACAAAAATAGAAATAGCACCTTAATCTAATACAGTAAAAACACAAAAACATTTTAACAACTATAGCACCAATCTGTGATGACTGTGAAACCAATTTAAAATGTAGGTATTTTTGGACACTGTCATAATGGATGGAGTATTATAAAAATACTATTATGGAGAGAGATTAAAAGTAACTAAACTATAATGACTATCTGTTCTGCTTGAATGAACATTCAAGAGTCCTCCATGGTGACATCACCGTCATCATCAGTTACTAGGCAAACTTACTAGGTTAGTGGAGTCGGAGACTATTTAGGGCAATCCGGCCATTTGCGGCATTACACGTTTACGACCCACTAGGATCGTATGCTTTATATGTACAAACTATTGAAGTTTTATTATAGTTTTTACCTTTCCTGGAGAAGTCTACAATTTGTGCCGACTGCAAACGTCCACACGTTTTGTTTTTTTTTTTATTTCTATTTTACTAGAAAATGAGTGTCCCAATTTGTCGAAGTTTGTTGTTGTGAACTCTGATATTAACTTCCTACGCGACCATATTGTCGTTCGGGTGTTTTAATAAAGTGCTGATCGGTCGCCTGAATTTTCGAGGCTTGCATGTATATAATATCGATAAATACATATTCAATGCTATAAATGCTTATAATAACAAACATTTAAAAAATGCAAATAAATGTAAATAAAACAAATATACACACATATAGATGCGTGCGTGCGTGCGTGCGTGCGTGCGCACACACAGATGTGCACCTCACAATAAAAATGTAAGTAATTTTGTTGGGTTGTTTTTTGTTTGGTTGGGTTAATTTTTGCATAATTGGCTTTGTTTTGGAAACATTTTCCTTAACTTTTCCCCTATTTTCCCTTAATTTCCTTATTTTTCGATGAATATTTTGGAAAAACCCGCGATGCACTGAAGCCGCAGAAACTGAAGCACGAAGTAGAGAGGGATTACTGTAATCGCCTTTGGCATATGCTACATGGAAACAGGGTGATCTGACTAGTTCGACACCATTCACCTCATGGTTTGTCAGTCTCTCCGATTGTGAAATCCAAGAAATTCAATAAGTTAGTAAAATATTAAGACAGCTATGCAGTATGGTAGGTTTTCAAAGTAGAAAAAAGGGAGTAAATAAAAAGATGCCTGAGCACGTGTGAGCCCTGTCAAGTTTTAAAATAGAAAAACCAAGCCTTAAATGGAGCCAAACACACAAAGACACTATGAATGTTGAGGAGCAACAAGCTGAGGCTAGTAGCTAGCGTTGCTTTGCAATGAATTCTTTATTCTAGTTGTGGAAAATGTTACTGCATTATAAGGTAAACAAATTAACTTGCGTCTTTTCATTGATTTTGAAAAATTCTGATTGTGTGCCATTTATAATTTGGACAATTTTGCCACTGCAAAATATGCTTACATACCTGAAAGGGCACACTTCAGAGCAATGCTGTCTGTGCCACAACTTGATACACATACAAATACATAACTGGATACAACAACCAAAAATAATACTTTATTGATACCAGATGACGCCAGGAATCAAACCCGAACAGTCTTTAAGTTAATTGAGACATTGTGAAAGTTTTGTGCTGAAATCGTCAGACGGGACGTGGATAAAGAAAAAAAGAGAGCATGTGGCATAGTAAGGAACACCCCCATCTGTGATTTGGCAGTCTTAAAAAAAAAAAATCAACATTTTCATCTGCTGTCCTAAATCCATTTATATTTATGACATTTGGCAGATGCCCTTATCCACAGTGACGTATATCTATATACAACTAAGCACTTGAAGGGGACGAGCCTTGCTCAAGGAGCAATCAGTGGCAGATTGGTGGTGCTGGGACTTGAATCCCAACCTTTGGAACAAACCCTTTGGCACCAGAACCACCACTGTACACGTTCCTGTGTATTATACACTAAAACAAATATTTGCTGAATATTCTCCTCCTCACCTTTGGCAAGTACAGTGATACCTCTGCTCACGAACATAATTGGTTCCCAGAAAGTGTGTGTAAGGCGAAAACTTCATCTTCCGAACATTTATTTCCCATAAGAAACCATTAAAATGAGAATAATCCGTTCCCAGGTCCCCATAAAACATAATTTTCTACTAAATAAGCCTTAAAACTACACAAAAATATACCTTATTTTATGTATAATAAATGTGCTATTGTATTGTAATTAAAGAAATAAACTGTACTGTATAATAAAGTCGTTTTATTTACCTTTGTGATGGTAGTTGATGGCTTGATGGAATGGAGTGGGAGGAGGAGGGAGGGAGGGACTTACTGTTTGGAAGGAGTGTTTGGAAACGCCTACTGTTTGGAAACACCCTTAGCCACACACGCACCCTTAATAGCTTCCTTGTTCTTAAGGATGGTGGTAGACTTAGCATACTGGTACTGGGATGTGAAGTCACACAAACGCACACCTCGTTCGTGTTTTTCAATGATCTCCGCCTGTGGTGGGGTCTTTTTCGGTCCCATAATAGCAAAAGTACACTCAATATGGTCCAAAATGTCTAGCAAACACAAACCACTACCGCACTCAAAGAAAGGGGTGATTTAACTGTGACGCCGTGAGCGTGCGTCAGCTTCTCGTGGCCGCCACCGTGGCGCTGTTCGACCGCGTGGTTTGATTCGTCCGCCGAAAACTAGTTCGTCAGCAGAGACTATATGCTCGCAAATTTAATGTTCTTGAGGCGAAAAGTTCGTGAGCTTAAGCGTTCGTCAGCGGAGGTTTTACTGTAATTGATATTTAATGCATTAAAACATTTCATTTGAAATTAAATATTCATTCATTCACTTTCTAAGCCACTTAATTCTAAGTATGATTGCAGAGTGGCTGGCACCCATCTCAGCCAACTCTGGGAATACCAGGGTACACCCTGGACAACTCGCCATGGCAGGGCTAACACTCACAATAATTCACACTCAAACTCACACCTGGGGTGATTAGGAAAAACCAACTAGCCTACTGTGCATGTTTCTGGACCGTAGGAGGAAATCAGAGAAGCCAAAGGAAACCCACCCAAGCATGGGGAGAACATACAAGCTCCACACAGAAACTCCTGAGCCTGAGATTCAATCTCAGGCCTTCTTGTTGCGAGATGGATGTGCTAACCACTGTACCACCATGCCACACGCATCTAAACATTTTACTTTATTTCAATAAATCACAGTGGACACAGACTAACCTTATTTCCCTCTTCCTTCGTCTCAGGGTTGATAATCTGGATGAAAGAATAGAAAAGCTGGCGAATGCGAGAGTCCCCGATGAATGCTATCCTCCTATTGTTGAGGCAAGCTTTTACTTCACTGTAAAGAACCAAATAAAGTTGATTTGAAAGTGCCATTCTGATCATGACTTTCTGTCTGATTACACAGTTACTGTAGCATGACTCACATGCTTTTGTACTTGTGCATCATGCAGCCATACGGCTGCCACACATTGTCTCCTAAGAACCGTCCACTGGATAAGAGCCACTCACACGTGTCCCGGCCTGAAAGATACAGCACAATCTGAGAATCTGAACACAAACACATTCATTTGCAGACACAAACTGACACACATACAGATGATAAATTCATTAAAGAAGAAACATGCTATTATTTAAAATGATACACTTTTTCACATAATGTTTTGGAGACCATATGCCGATATTCTCCAAACCAAGCTCATCCCCATAACTACTAGAGCTGGGTATTGCCTAGATATTATGCATTGCGATAGATTGCGATTTCTAGCATGTATTGCAATATGTATCGTGATATATTGCAAGAAGAATTCTATATCAAAAGTGATCCGGTTCTTGACAGTATTTATTCTTTATTTCAAAAAGAGAAATCAACAACAATAAACACGTTGTTTTTAGTCATTAAAATAAAAATTGTAAGCATCAGAAAAAATCTACTTAGGAAAATTTAATGTTTTAAACTTTGGCACAAACATTAACACTGAAATAGAACTGCATATTGAGCAAGATAAGCCATTTAAACATATTAAACACACATAAACATTAAAATAGTGTAACTGCATCTAGCGCTTTTATGAGCATATTGTGAAGCCTTAATCATTAATACATGCACATTAAATTTTTAAGGCGGGATTAAAGGTGGAGTATCATCTGTGCATGCACAGAACTATATCTTGCACGACTAGTCCTCATCAGACCTGTGACCCTATGAGCAGTAGATTAATATATTTACTTATAACAAATATTAACATTACATGTATATATACTAATGCCATCATAGCTATGCCCATAGGTCTGCTGGGCACATGTAAACACTTACAGTGACACTGACGGCTCAGGAAAGTCCGATAAAATTTAGAACTTTACAATAATAACATGCAATATCGTTTATAATATAAATCACATTAATATGATCATTATGCTGGAGAGAAGTGGAATGTAATTTACCGGAATCAGGACTGATTTGGAGCATGTTGAGTTTGAGGGTGAGTCTGCAAGTTGTGCGACATAATTTTTTTCAGTGTCGACAGATATTATTGCCACGTTAAGAAAAGAAAAAGAAAAAAAAAAAAAAAAATCCTGCCTGGTTAATGTGCCTTGTTAGAGATCAGGTTCATGGGACCGCTTCCCTCTTTTGCTCATTTTAAAATAAATATTTAAGCGAACATCTAGATGCAGTAGGTCAGTAAATTTCTGAGCAATTAGCAACATGAACTGTGGTTTTAGCAGGAATTTCCGTATCCTGTATAAAAACAAATTCTATTGGCTCAAGGCCTTCGTGACATCCGCACTGCCCAATCACGGCTTGGCTCTTATTATACAGGGCTCGCCACACACTGAATGACTGTAGACAAGAGGAAGGAAACACGCTTGTGTTAGGATTACATGCCGGAACCTCTGCGGCCAACATTTTTTTCCAACGAAAGTATTACTTCCGGTTCTATTAGCAGGAATAGCTGAAGTTTTTTTTTTTACTGTTCCGAAGTTTTCCAAATGCATGTCAAAAAAACAGTTTTGCTTCAGAGTATCGCAACACGTATTGTTTGCATGTTAGAACCGGTTTAAACCGATAAACCAGTTTTATTGCACAGTTTTAATAACTACCAAGAATGTCTTCATGTGCTGTAGCATTACAATTTCATATAACTGTGAGTAAATGGCAAAAACATATTATAGCTTGAAAACTCCCCAGTGCACAAAAGGAGCTCTACATAGACATGGTCTGGCAAGGGTGGAGTGCAAAAGCTCTGATCTTCTACCCGACTGAACACAACTGGTATGAACTGGAATGCCAAATCCACCACGGAGCTCCTTATTTCGCATCAGTGTCTAACCTTTCTATCCGAATGGATATAATTTAGTGAGATAACAACTAGAATTAGGGGCATGTATGAGGGCTTGACATACTTTTGACAATATTTTGGGGTGGGAGGTTGTTTGCATTTCATTTTGCACCGGGTTACAACTTCCTCCAACAAAGTCTAGACTTTACTCCTCATTCCGTCTGGACTCCACCAGAATTCTCTATTCGGGGATGTGACCTGCACACTGAAATACCCTGAGCTCTGTAATCCCTTCCTTCTCGAAGCACATTATATTTCTATTCCTATCATGTTCATACATTTATCACCATGGCTATGAAATGCACAGAAGAACATGGCATCGCAGTTCAGAGCTAAACCAAATGACAATCTTTTTCAATCAGCATGCGGCATTTCTTCACGGCCGGGCTCTTTCCACTAATGACAACAATCCATTAATGATCAACAAGGTAAGCAAATTTATAGAAATATGTGATATACAACTCTCAGGAAAAAACAGTACTATTAATAAGTTTAATAATTTTATTTGCTTTTTATTATTGTTATTAATTATTATTGTTATTGTTATTATTATTATTATTTATAAAAAGACAAAATAAATCCTTCTCTTATCCTTTTAATACAGGTGTGTACAGAGATCCCTCACTACTTCGCACTTCAATTAATGTGGCTTCAGTGCATCACGTTTTTTTTTTTTTTTTAATATAAATATTCATTGAATTAAAAAATAAGAAAATTAAGGAAGAATAGGGAGGAAAAACTTTAGGAAAATGTTGCAAAAACAAGGCTAATTACTATATGCAAAAAAAAAAACCTAAACAAACAAAACAAAAACAACCCAAAATCTCCTATCGACACTACTTACATTGTTGCATGTGTGTGTGGACGTGCGCGCGTATGTATGTGTGTCGTCGTTTTATCATACCTGTATGTGTGTGTATTGATATTTTATTTACAGCTTATTCATTATTTTTTAATGTTTAATTGTTATTATAAGCATTTATAACATTGAATATGTATTTATTGATATTACATACACACATACATGTGCGTATATACCAGTTGGGGGTGGGGGTTGCCTACTTCGTGGATTTCGATGGTCGCGAGGGAATCTTTGTCCCAATTAACCGCGGAAAGTGAGGGATCCCTGTATATGATTATGGTCTATTACCTGTAATTTTTTAAGTGTCTAACCAAACTGTAAACATTGCGAATTCTGAAACCCAAATAAACAAACAAAAAAAAGATACAGCTACAAAAATATAAATGCCGTAAAGTTATGCAACGAGGCAAAACACCTGACTAAAATTACACTGCATCTATGTAGGTATGATTAAACAGGTATTTCGTCATCAGCAATGTTTTCTGTCCTCACAAATCAAATACACAACATTGCTAGGTGTGTGTTTAGTTTGTGAGGACAGAAAACATTGCTGGTATCATTGGTGATTCAAAACCTCAAGCACCTCTGCTGCTATTCACAGTCTGTTATCAGAGTCAATATGTGAGCACCTTAAAAAACAGTTTTTTTGTGTACTTTGTTAATAAGTACACGGAGTTATGAAGTTACTCGAGAAAAATTCTTCATTTGCTCAACAACCAAACACACCACTGCTTAAATTAATAATAATTGTCTTTTGAACCTATTCAGTAGATTCTAAAAAAATCCCGCACACACAGGCTTCTTTATTCCATTCGCGGTTTAGACCATTCGCGGTTCAGCGCTTGCGCCCCTGTATATTCACAGATTGGTGACAAACCTGGAAGTAACTGGCACGTGATTGAAATTTAGCCAGTGGCTGAGAGCTTTTGTTTCTTTCTCCTGCCGAGTGGTTGCAGATGATGTGTATCTTTTTTCTCCTTCGTGCAGAAGTTATCAACGTGATTGCTTGAATTGCAAAGTAAATTTTTTAGTGTATTTTTAATGATTATTTAAGCCCTATGATGCCACTCAAACGCCCTGCATCTTCTCCAGCTTCTGGTAAGGAGCCTAAGTGCTTTATTTATTCATAAATATTATCAGAGTACAAATTAAAAAGCTTTTACTTAATTATTACTACACGCCACTACATTATTACTGTATTAATGACTAAGACTGTCTATAGACTATAGATTTGTGGAAGAAGCCAGCCGCTGCTGAATTGAATCCATATCAATTTCTAATTTTCTATATAAACTGGCTGATGTAGCGTCTGCTCACACACACACACACACACATATATACATATATATATATATATATATATATATATATATATATATATATATATATATATATATATATATATATATATATATATATATACATACTAGTCCTTCTCAAAAAATTAGCATATTGTGATAAAGTTCATTATTTTCTGTAATGTTCTGATAAAAATTAAACTTTCATATATTTTAGATTCATTGCACACCAACTGAAATATTTCAGGTCTTTTATTGTTTTAATACTGATGATTTTGGCATACAGCTCATGAAAACCCAAAATTCCTATCTCAAAAAATTAGCATATCATGAAAAGGTAGTCTAAACGAGCTATTAATCTAATCATCTGAATCAACCAATTAACTCTGAACACCTGCAAAAGATCCCTGAGGCTTTTAAAAACTCCCAGCCTGGTTCATTACTCAAAACCGCAATCATGGGTCAGACTGCCGACCTGACTGCTGTCCAGAAGGCCATCATTGACACCCTCAAGCAAGAGGGTAAGACACCGAAAGAAATCTCTGAGCGAATAGGCTGTTCCCAGAGTGCTGTATCAAGCCACCTCAGTGGGACGTCTGTGGGAAGGAAAAAGTGTGGCAGAAAACGCTGTACAACCAGAAGAGGTGACCGAACCCTGAGGAAGATTGTAGAGAAGGGCCGATTCCAGACCTTGGAGGATCTGTGGAAGCAGTGCACTAGGCTATAGGTGCAGCATTCCCCAGGTCAAGCCACTTTTGAACCAGAAACAGCGGCAGAAGCGCCTGACCTGGGCTACAGAGAAGCAGCACTGGACTGTTGCTCAGTGGTCCAAAGTACTTTTTTTGGATGAAAGCAAATTTTGCATGTCATTAGGAAATCAAGGTGCCAGAGTCTGGAGGAAGACTGGGGAGAAGGAAATGCCAAAATGCCTGAAGTCCAGTGTCAAGTACCCACAGTGAATGATGGTCTGGGGTGCCATGTCAGCTGCTGGTGTTGGTCCACTGTGTTTTATCAAGGGCAGGGTCAATGCAGCTAGCTATCAGGAGATTTTGGAGCACTTCATGCTTCCATCTGCTGAAAAGCTTTATGGAGATGAAGATTTCATTTTTCAGCACGACCTGGCACCTGCTCACAGTGCCAAAACCACTGGGAAATGGTTTACTGACCATGGTATTACTGTGCTCAATTGGCCTGCCAACTCTCCTGACCTGAACCCCATAGAGAATCTGTGGGATATTGTGAAGAGAAAGTTGAGAGACACCAGACCCAACACTGTGGATGAGCTTAAGGCCGCTATCGAAGCATCCTGGGCCTCCATAACACCTCAGCAGTGCCACAGGCTGATTGCCTGTGAAGCAGTCATTTCTGCAAAAGGATTCCCGACCAAGTATTGAGTGCATAACTGAACATAATTATTTGAAGGTTGACTTTTGAGAGTGAAACTCGAACCCCCAACCTTTAGATCAGCGATCCAGCGCCCTATACCACTAGACCATCACTGCCCCCGATTTCCGAATGACAAGCAAAATTTGCTTTCATCCGAAAAAAGTACTTTGGACCACTGAGCAACAGTCCAGTGCTGCTTCTCTGTAGCCCAGGTCAGGCGCATCTGCCACTCTTTCTGGTTCAAAAGTGGCTTGACCTGGGGAATGCTGCACCTGTAGCCCAGTCCACTGCTTCAACAGGTCCCCCAAGGTCTGGAATCGGCCCTTCTCCACAATCTTCCTCAGGATCTGGTCACTTCTTCAGGTTATGCAGTGTTTTTTGCCACACTTTTTCCTTCCCACAGACGTCCCACTGAGGTGCCTTGATGCAGCACTCTGGGAACAGCCTATTCGCTCAGAGATTTCTTTCTGTCTTACCGTCTTGCTTGAGGGTGTCAATGATGGCCTTCTGGACAGCAGTCAGGTCAGCAGTCTTACCCATGATTGCGGTTTTGAGTAATGAACCAGGCTGGGAGTTTTTAAAAGCCTCAGGAATCTTTTGCAGGTGTTTAGAGTTAATTGGTTGATTCAGATGATTAGGTTAATAGCTCGTTTACAGTATCTTTTCATGATATGCAAATTTTTTGAGATAGGAATTTTGGGTTTTCATGAGCTGTATGCCAAAATCATCAGTATTAAAACAATAAAAGACCTGAAATATTTCAGTTGGTGTGCAATGAATCTAAAATATATGAAAGTTTAATTTTTATCAGTACATTCAAGGAAATAATGAACTTTATCACAATATGCTAATTTTTTGATAAGGACTAGTATATGTGTGTGTGTGTGTGTGTGTGTGTGTATATATATATATACATACAGTCGGCCCCCAACTTACGAAGACCCCTGTGTATGAAATCCCCGGGTTACGAAAAACATTTTCCTGAATTTCCGCGCCCCGAGATTCGACACATCCCCCTCTTTCGAAAAGAAATTCAAAATTTAAATGCGCCAATCAAAATTTCAAATGACGCGCGAGTTGCTCTCTCATTGGCTGTCTCTCAACATCCCATCCCCTAGCCTCCCAGATAGAGACAGAAGGAAGCTTCACTCTTTAGTTTCTAGTTTAGTTTTTTAAGGTGTTTAATTCAGTAAATGTTTAATAAATGTGGGCACATTTGAGCTCATCTAGATTTCCAATCCCTCAAGGAATCAAATTAAAGTTGAGTTTGTCAACCAGGGAATGCGCTTTGAATTCACGTCGTGTGGGCGTGGCTCACAGCGCGCACGAGAGAGAGGGGGGGGGGGATAACGCTTTTGTTTTTAGTTTAGTTTTTTAAGTTGTTTTAATTCAGTAAATGGTCAAGCAGGGAATGCGCTTTGAATTCACGTCTTGTGGGCATGGCCCGCAGCGTGCGCACAAGAGATAGAGATAGAGAGCGAGAGAGAAACACTTTAGTTTTTTTCAGTTGTTTTAATTCAGTAAATGTTTAATAAATGTGGGCACATTTGAGCTCATCTGGAATTCCAATCCCTCAAGGAATCAAATTAAAGTTGAGTTGTCAAACAGGGAAAGCGATTTGAATTCCACGTCTTGTGGGCGTGGCCCGCAGCTCGTGGGCGAGAGAGAGATAGAGAGAAGAGAGAGAGATCGAGAGGTGTGTGTGTATGTGTTAATAAAACATGCTTAATAAAGGTTTAATTAATACATATGTTCATAAAATGGTTTAATGAATAATTTTCTTTTACTTTTAACAAATATTTCATACAAAATTGGTGTACTTTAACCATTTTTAATGGGTTTATGGGGTTTATCCAGTCCAAAGACTGGAGCCTTGGAACGAATTAAGCGTTTAACGTGTAAGATGCGACCCCTACTTACGAAATCCCCGCAATACGAAAAGGGCTCTGGAACGGATTAATTTCGTAAATTGGGGGCCGACTGTATGTATGTGTATATATATATATATATATATATATATATATATACACATACACAGATACAGTGGTACCTCACCTTACGAAATTAATCCGTTCCAGAAGTGGTTTCGTAACCTGTATTTTTTGTAAGTTGAACCGCATTTTACATATAAAACGCGTGATTCGTTCCAAGGCCCCCAATACTACCCCCTAAACTCTTTAAAAGTATTCCTTTTAAGGCCTCCTTCTGCTTCAATATCGTGCCCATGGTAGACGGGTTTGGCCATATTCCTTTGCGATATCACTCAACTGCATGCCACGAGCCCAGTTCTTCTTTTCACCTGCACTGGGAATCACACGCGCGTGTGTGTATGTGCGCGCGTGTGTTGACCATGTCTTCTTAGCAGAGTTGTAATCTTACAAATGTCTATGCAAGGTTAAAAGCCTGAGCCAAAAAATAAAGTTGCAATGAGCACACTCGAAAAACTCACAAAACAACAGTAACTCTGTACTTTACACAAAAGGCATCATGGATATTGTGGAGATACAGCTCCAAAATATCCAATGGAAGGGAGCTGAGTCATCCCTCCTAGCCAATGGGAGGACAGCGGGACGGGATGTCAGGAGATAGCCAATGGGAGGTCAGCGGAGCAGGATGTTGGGAGATAGCCAATGGGAGAACAACTCGCGCATTGTTTGAATTTTTGAGATGGCACTGTCGTAACGTGAATTTGTTTCGTATCCAGAGACAGAAATTTTAGGAAAATGTTTTTCGTAACCTGGATCTTTTGTTTGTTGGGACTTTTGCAAGGTGACGTACCACTGTAATATGTAAAAGGGAAAAAGCCGAAAGGAAGACAGACAATATGCTTTTAATTTACAAAGCAGAGGACTGTAACAGTGCTGTGGTGCCAGTGGCGTAGTGGTTAGGGTGCTGCGCTCATGATCGGGAGGTTGTATGTTCGAATCCCAGTTAGACCCTCACTGTGCCAAGACCCCTGGGCAAGGTCTCAACCACAAGTGTGCCTCTGTTCACCCAGCAATATAAATGGGTACCAGTAAAAATATACTGGGAAGGTAACCAGCAATGGACGAGCGTCCCATCCAGGAGGAGTTGCACTCCTGGTTGCTTCATGCTCCGGAAACCAGGGATAAGCACCGGCCTGATGAGCCACTAATCTCAGGTGTTTAAAAAAAAAAAAAAAAAAAAAAAAAAGACTATAATAGTGGACTTCCTCTGCGGCACACCATAACCATGGAACATGATTTGGATGATTGTCCCCTGTCCCTCTGTCTGTGCCACAGGGATACCATGCTGATTTGCTGTTGTGCATTGGACATGCATGATAATGTGTAGCAGTTTAAAAACAGATTTATTATTACGAAAAGAAATGAAACACAAACTCAGCAAGACAGACACACTTTTGTTGAACAGAATAAAACCAAACATGACCAAAAAAACCCCCCAGAACGTGAATTCATTAAGCTTACAATCAAACCAACAAGAGAGGTGACACAATTGAGTACAGAAATTGGCTATTGAACGGTGTTGAAAAGAGAATCCTTCCTGCTCTGGTAATCAGGAAATGCAGATTTTTATTTGTTTATTTTTTAATTTCAAGTTGAATCAGGTCTATGAAGCTCACATACCTCTCAATAGCGAGGTCTATCAGGAGCACCACTTTCAGGCGATGCTTAAATCTACATATTACTTAAGAAAAGAAAAGCTTGCAGTGGTTTGTTGTTTTATGAGAGTAAAATAATCTTAGGTTAATCATTAATTTTAAATAGAGAACATTTTTCTTGAAGGAAGGTGAATCTGCTGTAATCATTGATGGATGATTCATCAAACAATAATTGACTACTAAACTTCTGGCTGATGTCTTTAGTTTGTACATTCGTCATCCATAACATTGTTTAACTACCTGTCATAGTAGTGCCAGTAAGTTTTACCTCTTACATCATCTTTACCTCAAATGAGCAATGCAGTAGAAGTTAGTTTGCGGCACCTGTAGTTCTTCTGTCTATCCAACTCTCTCATCTCCAAATATATACAACCTACTCGAACAGAGCTGATTCCAAACTTTCAACTGTCCTGCTATTTTACCCACAATACATGTTCATCACCTTAAATATAATAAACTAACTGAGCTTCGTCTCTGCCACAACTATGACAAGCAGCTGTATTTCATTCTGGGATCTTTAAATGCATTGCTTTTTGTCTCATTACTTCTACACTGGATTTTTCATTGATATGACATACCAGTACAATGTAATTGTAATATTCATTCATTCATTTTCTGAACCGCTTAATCCTAATTAGGGTCGTGGGGAGGCTGGTGCCCATCTCAGCCGACTCTGGGCAAGGGCAGAGTATGCCCGGGATAGCTCACCTGGCTATCACAGGGTACAAACACGCCGACAGCTAAGCAGCCTACTCTTGTCAAAAATCAGCAATGGACCTTTTACAGCCTCACACCATAGACAGTGAGAGACATGGACGCCCTTTGATAACCTAGTTAGATGCACTGGGGGAACAGCAGCGACAACTGTTGACAGTGTGGCTCGAACCCACAACCTTAGGATGGTAATCCAGCACCTTTACCACCAAGGCCACCACTGCCCTAATTGTAATTATTATAAATGAGAAAAGAATCTCTTGTTTTGTTATTAGGTATCAAAGCACCTTTCACAAATAATCTGGGAATGTTTCTGTCCTACACATTTAGTGACGCTAAGATAGAAGGGACGAATGCAGGTTTGAGTGGGGTAGATTTGTAACCTGTGTTGTATGTCTATCATGCGAAAAATAGATCAGCAGTGTTCATTTTTGCTCAAGAAAGTTATGAGTCCCAGGGACTCGCAGGTTGGGAAAGTATGAGTCCAAATGCAATAGTAATGAGTCCTGTCAAATAACGGAAAAGATTCGCCCGAAAATGTATAGAACTTCAAATAGATCATTGCCAACACAAAGTTCATTCAATCATTTTATGAAAAGTTTATTAGGTTCACAGATAAAAACAAAAATTGAAAACTTAGAAGTTATCACTGACTATGATATAAAAAAAACATTAAAACAAAATTTAAATACGTTGAAGTCATCACAGAAAAAATAATACTGTTTTAACTTTCACTCATTCATTAAAAATGCTAGAAAATGCTGACAGTGACTGAATAATTCATCAAGTATTTATATGTTGTCATATATCCTCCTGTGTTTAGTATTTTTCCACACATGAAGAGCTTTGTGCAGATCCAGCTTTCCTGCAAGCTGAATCTTCATCAGTTTGTCCTGCATGTTCACATTGAGTCTGTTCCTCTTCTTGGTAAGGATTTTGTTTTGGATTGAAAATCCCCGCTCGCATCCTGCTGTATGGATGGCAGATGTCATTGCCAACTGGGCCAGGTAAATCATGTTGGGAAAATCCTCCTTATGATATGTGACAATGTTCTGCCAAAGCAAGGTTATATTTTGTCGAGGATATTGCTCAGCATTGACTACTTCTTTAAGGAGAGACCATTCTCTTTTTGTCTCAGAAGGAGAAATCTTGGGGGCAGATGTTGTTCTGTGCTGTGAATAATCCTCTTCTGTCCATTGTTTCACCTTTTCTTGGCCATAATGCTCACACAGAGCTTCAATTTCCTTCTTGCCGTATTCTTTCCTTTGCGCAGCATTCATTGTACCCAAGGCTCTCATCCCAAGCACTGAAAGCATAGATGAGGTCGTTCTCAGGAAAACGTTTCTTGATGTTGGTAATCATTTCATCCACAAAGTCTCCAGTCAGCTTTTTCAAATTGAAGTTTGGTGTCTTTGAGACTTTGTGGTGATGTTTGAACAATCCAGTTTCTAGATCTTCATCCAGTTTCCTCAAATGCTGTGTTGTAAGGGATTTTACTTCTTCTAATTATTCTATACATTGTGTCAGTTTCACATTGATCAGGGAAATGTCCACATTTTCTTTTTGAAAAAATTGTGAAAGTTTGGTGACGGGGTTCATAGCATCCATCAACATGTAGGTGATTGCTACAAATTTCTCTGTAGCAATCCGTTTGTGCAGGCCAACACTCTTTGGGTCCTTTGATGGATCACAGTCTCGCATGTAAATAAACAATGATTCTAATGTCCTGAACACAACTGACAGTGCTGAAAAATAGGAGAGCCATCGCACTGCATGGACTTCTTTAATCTTGAGAATCGGCTCGTCCAGAATCATTTGAATGTCATGAAGTGCTGCCTCTCTCTTGCTGCTCCCCTTGAAGTAGTAAAATAACGACGTGAGGGTCTCCTGGTGCTGTGCAAGTGCTGGAATTTGTGCTGCTGCCTGGGATGTGCAGAGAGCAAGACGGTGGGCCATACAGTGCACATTTGTAAGGTGAGGATTCTTGTTTCTCAGTAAGGCAGCAACACCATTTTTGCTGCCAGTCATCACTGTTGCTCCATCACTTCCTAGTGACATAACAGTGCTCATTTTTATGCCCTTGTCTTCTAGTGTATTTTCTACAGCCTTTGCAATACCCCTGCCCGACGAATCTTTGCATTCCACATTGCGTAGGTAGTGTGGTTTCGGTTTCATGCTTTTCTCATCAATTATTTGTGTGTACATTACCATTCTTTTAACATTTGTTATGTCCGTACTCTCATCAATCATAATTGTCACTGCTGGTGATTTACTAATTTTCTCCTCTATTTCGTTATCAACTACAACAGCCAAACTATCCAAGAGTTCAGATGCAGTGAAGTAAGAATCGTAGCTGAAGTGCTTTTTCAACAATTGTAGATCAGCCACATCAAGATCATGCATGAGATCAATAACAGATTTGAATTTTCGCATGGGTATATCCTCGTTTGTCATCCATTGAACAATTTTTAATAGTGCCAGAATTGCGCGATCTTGCTTTCCTTCACACTTACTTACGTAATTTTTCCGATCCTGCTGTAACCCGGTATATCCATTGCTAATTTGTGAGCACTGAGATCCACATGTCTCGATAAGGTTGTGTTCTGAAAATTGCGATTTTTAGTCACTTTGTTCATGCCATTAACTTTGTTGTGTTCCGTGCATACACTACAGTACATAAAATCCTCGTCGTTGTCGTTCTCTACATATCGCAACCACGTGTAAAGTTTGAGCCAGTGTTGCTGAAACGATCGCTTTTTCGTGGCTTGTCTTCGCAATTTTCCTCTTCATCAAAGACATTCTCTTTATCCCTGTTTGAATCTTTGTTCATTGAGAAAAAATTGCTTAATCTACGCTGATTTTCGTCGACTTTGAATACTTTTTTCGGAGGCATGTTGCACGTTAAACACTCGAGAACTAGCGGAAATGAATGAACACTGGCGAGCAGACGAAATCACGTGAGCAGACGAAATCTCGCGAGAGGATCGATTCGATATCTCGAAAGCGCCAGAAGGCAAAACTTCGACTTTCGGAAAGGTAAACAAATATGGCGGTATTGTCAAAGCATCGACCGATTTCGCAAGATATTTTGGCAAATATTTCTGTTTTGGGACAATGTTACATAAATTGATGAAAAATATTAATGAGTCCGGCGGACGCACATTGGTTTGACACCATGCGTCCCTACGGATTTTCATGCGTCAGGGACGCAAGGACGCACGCAAACGTGAACACTGGATCAGGTCTAATAGATTAATTCAAATTGGGTCATTCTCTGAAACATGGTCCAATTTTCTAAAATCTATAAAGAATAAAGAGAGCGATCCCTGCCCAAAACACACAAATTAGACAAAATAACTTGAATACATACAAGTGGAAAAAGAAAGAAATGTTCCTGCATAATCAGTTGCCACATCTTCTTCTTCTTCTTTTCCTTTCAGCTGTTCCCTTCAGGGGTCGCCACAGCAAATGATCTGCCTCCATCTCTCCCTATCCTCTGCATCTTCCACTCTTACTCCAACGACCTTCATGTCCGCCTTCACCGCATCCAGAAATCTTCTCTTTGGTCTTCCTCGAGGCCTTTTGCCTGGTAGTTCCAACCTCAGCATCCTACGACCAATATACTCACTATCCCTCCTCTGTACATGTCCAAACCATCTCAATCTAGCCTCTCTGACTTTGTCTCCAAAACATCTAACATGTGCTGTCCATCTGATGTACTCATTTCTGATCCTATCCATCCTCGTTACTCCCAAAGAGAACCTCAACATTTTCATCTCTGCTACCTCCAACTCTGACTCCTGTCTTTTCCCCAGGGCCACTGTCTCTAAACCATACAACATCGCTGGCCTCATCACCGTCTTGTACACTTTTCCCTTCATTCTTGCCGATACTCTCGTATCACACATCACACCGGACACTTTTCTCCATCCATTCCAACCTGCCTGCACGCGCTTCTTCACCTCTTTTCCACACTCTCCATTGCTCTGGATTGTTGAGCCTTCTTCTTCTTTCTTCTTTTCCTTTCGGCTGTTCCCTTCAGGGGTCGCCACAGCAAATGATCTGCCTCCATCTCTCCCTATCCTCTGCATCTTCTACTCTTACTCCAACGACCTTCATGTCCGCCTTCACTGCATCCATAAATCTTCTCTTTGGTCTTCCTCTGGGCCTTTTGCCTGGTAGTTCCAACCTCAGCATCCTACGACCAATATACTCACTATCCCTCCTCTGTACATGTCCAAACCATCTCAATCTAGCCTCTCTGACTTTGTCTCCAAAACATCTAACATGTGCTGTCCCTCTGATGTACTCATTTCTGATCCTATCCATCCTCGTTACTCCCAAAGAGAACCTCAACATTTTCATCTCTGCTACCTCCAACTCTGACTCCTGTCTTTTCCCCAGGGCCACTGTCTCTAAACCATACATCATTGCTGGCCTCATCACCGTCTTGTACACTTTTCCCTTCATTCTTGCCGATACTCTCCTATCATACATCACACGGACACTTTTCTCCATCCATTCCAACCTGCCTGCACGCGCTTCTTCACCTCTTTTCCACACTCTCCATTGCTCTGGATTGTTGAGCCTAAGTACTTAAAATCCTCCACCTTCTTTATCTCTGCTCCCTGTAACCTCACTGTTCCTGTTGGGTCCTTGTCGTTCACACACATGTATTCTGTCTTACTAAGACTAACCTTCAATCCCTTCCTTTCCAGGGCATACCTCCACCTCTCTAGATTTTCCTCCACTTGGTCTCTGCTCTCACTACAGATCACAATGTCATCTGCAAACATCATAGTCCATGGAGATTCTTGTCTAACCTCATCTGTTAGCCTGTCCATCACCATAGCAAACAAGAAGGGGCTGAGAGCTGACCCTTGATGTAGTCCCACCTCCACCTTGAACTCTTCTGTCACACCGACAGCACACCTCACCACTGTCTTACATCTATCATACATGTCCTGCACCACTCTAACATACTTCTCTGTCACTCCAGACTTCCTCATACAATACCACAGTTCTTCTCTCGGCACCCTGTCATATGCTTTCTCCAGATCCACAAAGGCACAATGCAGCTCCTTCTGACCTTCTCTGTACTTCTCTATTAACATCCTCAAAGCAAACACTGCATCTGTGGTGCTCTTTCTTGGCATGAAACCAAACTGTTGTTCACAAATGCTGACCTCTGCCCTTAGTCTTGCTTCCACTATTCTTTCCCATAGCTTCATTGTATGGCTCATCAACTTTATCCCTCTGTAGTTGCCACAACTCTGTACATCGCCCTTGTTCTTAAAAATGGGCACAAGCACACTTCTCCTCCATTCCTCTGGCATCTGCTCACTTTCTAAGACCTTGTTGAATATTCTTGTCAGAAAATCTACTGCTACCTCCCCTAGACACTTCCATACCTCAACTGGTATGTCATCAGGGCCAACTGCCTTTCCACTCTTCATCCTCTTCAATGCCCTCCTCACTTCTCCCTTACGAATCTTTGCTACTTCCTGCTCCTCAACGGTCGCCCCTTCTAGTCTTTTTCTCTCTCATTTTCCTCATTCATCAGCTCTTCAAAGTACTCTTTCCATCTTCCCAGCACACTTCTGTCATCAGTCAATACATTTCCCTCTCTGTCCTTTATCACTCTAACTTGCTGCACGTCTTTCCCATCTCTATTTCTCTGCTGTGCTAACCTGTATAGATCATTTTCTCCCTCCTTACTGTTCAACCTATCATACAAGTCATCATACGCCCTCTGTTTGGCCTTTGACACTGCTACCTTCGCCTTACGCTGTGTCTCCCTGTACTCCTGTTTACTCTCTTCGGTCCTCTCAATGTCCCACTTCTTCTTGGCTAACCTCTTCTTTTGTACACACTCCTGCACTTCCTCATTCCACCACCAAGTTTCCTTATCTACTTTCCTTCCAGAGGACACACCAAATACTCTCCTACCGGTCTCCCTGATCACATTGGCTGTGGTTGTCCAGTCCTCTGGAAGCACTTCCTGACTACCCAAAGCCTGTTTCAACTCCTCCTTGAAGACAACACGACACTCTTCCTTTTTCAGCTTCCACCACTTTGTCTTCTGCTCTGCCTTTGCCTTTTTCACCTTTCTCACCATCAGTGTCATCCTGCACACCACCATCCTATGCTGTTTGGCAACACTCTCACCCACTACTACTTTGCAGTCACTGACTTCCTTCAAATTACATCGCCTACACAAGATGTAGTCTACCTGTGTGCTCTTACCTCCGCTTTCATAAGTCACCCTATGCTTCTGTTTCTTCTGGAAGAAAGTATTTACCACAGCCATTTCCATCCTTTTTGCAAAATCGATCAACATCTGTCCTTCTGTGTTCCTGTCCTGGATACCAAACCTGCCCATCACTTCCTCGTCCCCTCTGTTGCCTGCACCAACATGTCCATTGAAGTCTGCTCCAATGACCACTCTTTCACCTCTGGGGGTACTCTGCATCACTTCATCTAACTCACTCCAGAATCTCTCCTTCTCTTCTAGCTTACATCCTGCCTGTGGGGCATAAGCACTAACAACATTGACTATCACGCCTTCAATTTCTAACTTGAGACTCATCACTCTGTCTGACACTCTTTTCACTTCTAGAACATTCCTGACAAACCCCTCCTTCAAGATGACTCCTACTCCATTTCTCTTCCCATCCACACCATTATAAAACAGTTTAAACCCTGCTCCTAAGCTTTTAGCCTTTCTACCTTTCCACCTTGTCTCCTGAACACACAGTATGTCCACCTTCCTCCTCTGCATCATGTCAGCCAGCTCCCTATCTTTTCCTTGCATAGTTCCAACATTCAAAGTCCCTACTCTCAGTCCGAGGCTCACGCATTTCCTCTTCTCTCTCTGCCTACGGACACGCCTCCCGCCTCTCCTTCTTCGACGTCTTCGACCAACAGTAGTCCAATTTCCATCAGCACCCTGTTGGTTGACAGCACTGATGGCGGTCGTTGTTAACCCGGGCCTCGACCGATCCGGTATGAATTTTGTTTTGATCATTTGCATTTTTAAATGTGGCAGAAGTTTTACGCCGGATGCCCTTCCTGTCGCAACCCTCTGCATTTATCCGGGCTTGGGACCGGCATAAGGGGGAGAGACACTGGTTAGTGCCCCCCCCGCCTCATGGCTGCATTTCTTGTTGAGCCTAAGTACTTAAAATCCTCCACCTTCTTTATCTCTGCCCCCTGTAACCTCAAAGTTCCTCTTGGGTCCTTGTCGTTCACACACATGTATTCTGTCTTACTAAGACTAACCTTCAATCCCCTCCTTTCCAGGGCATACCTCCACCTCTCTAGATTTTCCTCCACTTGGTCTCTGCTCTCACTACAGATCACGATGTCATCCACCTGAAGTGAAAAACCAAACGAACTATACCACCTTCACCAGTCAGTTAAAGCACTGGCTTTTTAGTGCTCAAACCTGTCAGCACTGACACTGAAGAGCAAGGCTTTTTCTACATCAGGATAAACTATGTTTTTCCCTTGCTTTGATTATTGTCGGAGTGTATATTGCTATATTGAACTCTAAACTATGACTTGTATGGAAAATGAAAGTGAATGTAGAATGGACTGATGCAAAATGAAATGCAGAGAATGGTGTTGTGTATTGTGTATGCATTTGATTGTGCTGTAACTGCAATGGTTGTAGGACTGATTGTTGGGGGGAACTTTTATATTGTATTTTTTGTACTTGTATTGTATTTATTGTGTTAGGGACTACAGATGGAAACTAGCTATTAAGCTATAATCTGGTACAGTACATCTCTGTCTCTATGAGCTTAATGTTCCTGTACATTGTCCCTTAAATAAAGAGTATTAAAAAAAACAAAACAAAAAACATCATAGTCCATGGAGATTCTTGTCTAACCTCGTCTGTTAGCCTGTCCATCACCATAGCAAACAAGAAGGGGCTGAGAGCTGACCCTTGATGCAGTCCCACCTCCACCTTGAACTCTTCTGTCACACCGACAGCACACCTCACCACTGTCTTACATCTATCATACATGTCCTGCACCACTCTAACATACTTCTCTGTCACTCCAGACTTCCTCATACAATACCACAGTTCTTCTCTCGGCACCCTGTCATATGCTTTCTCCAGATCCACAAAGGCACAATGCAGCTCCTTCTGATCTTCTCTGTACTTCTCTATTAACATCCTCAAAGCAAACACTGCATCTGTGGTGCTCTTTCTTGGCATGAAACCAAACTGTTGTTCACAAATGCTGACCTCTGCCTTTAGTCTTGCTTCCACTATTCTTTCCCATAGCTTCATTGTATGGCTCATCAACTTTATCCCTCTGTAGTTGCCACAACTCTGTACATCTCCCTTGTTCTTAAAAATGGGCACAAGCACACTTCTCCTCCATTCCTCTGGCATCTGCTCACTTTCTAAGACCTTGTTGAATATTCTTGTCAGAAAATCTACTGCTACCTCCCCTAGACACTTCCATACCTCAACTGGTATGTCATCAGGGCCAACTGCCTTTCCACTCTTCATCCTCTTCAATGCCCTCCTCACTTCTCCCTTACTAATCTTTGCTACTTCCTGCTCCTCAACGGTCACCCCTTCTACTCTTTTTTCTCTTTCATTTTCCTCATTCATCAGCTCTTCAAAGTACTCTTTCCATCTTTCCAGCACACATCTGTCATCAGTCAATACATTTCCCTCTCTGTCCTTTATCACTCTAACTTGCTGCATGTCTTTCCCATCTCTATTTCTCTGCTGTGCTAACCTGTTTTGATCATTTTCTCCCTCCTTACTGTTCAACCTATCATACAAGTCATCATACGCCCTCTGTTTGGCCTTTGACACTGCTACCTTCGCCTTACGCTGTGTCTCCCTGTACTCCTGTTTACTCTCTTTGGTCCTCTCTATGTCCCACTTTTTCTTGGCTAACCTCTTCTTTTGTACACACTCCTGCACTTCCTCATTCCACCACCAAGTTTCCTTATCTACTTTCCTTCCAGAGGACACACCAAGTACTCTCCTACCGGTCTCCCTGATCACATTGGCTGTGGTTGTCCAGTCCTCTGGAAGCACTTCCTGACTACCCAAAGCCTGTTTCAACTCCTCCTTGAAGACAACACGACACTCTTCCTTTTTCAGCTTCCACCACTTTGTCTTCTGCTCTGCCTTTGCCTTTTTCACCTTTCTCACCATGAGTGTCATCCTGCACACCACCATCCTATGCTGTTTGGCAACACTCTCACCAACTACTACTTTGCAGTCACTGACTTCCTTCAAATTACATCGCCTGCACAAGATGTAGTCAACCTGTGTGCTCTTACCTCCGCTTTCATAAGTCACCCTATGCTTCTGTTTCTTCTTGAAGAAAGTATTCACCACAGCCATTTCCATCCTTTTTGCAAAATCGATCAACATCTGTCATTCTGTGTTCCTGTCCTGAATACCAAACCTGCCCATCACTTCCTCGTCCCCTCTGTTGCATGCACCAACATGTCCATTGAAGTCTGCTCCAATGACCACTCTTTCACCTCTGGGGGTACTCTGCATCACTTCATCTAAATCACTCCAGAATCTCTCCTTCTCTTCTAGCTTACATCCTGCCTGTGGGGCATAAGCACTAACAACATTGACCATCACGCCTTCAATTTCTAACTTGAGACTCATCACTCTGTCTGACACTCTTTTCACGTCTAGAACATTCCTGACAAACCCCTCCTTCAAGATGACTCCTACTCCATTTCTCTTCCCATCCACACCATTATAAAACAGTTTAAACCCTGCTCCTAAGCTTCTAGCCTTTCTACCTTGTCTCCTGAACACACAGTATGTCCACCTTCCTCCTCTGCATCATGTCAGCCAGCTCCCTATCTTTTCCTTGCATAGTTCCAACATTCAAAGTCCCTACTCTCAGTCCTAGGCTCACGCATTTCCTCTTCTCTCTCTGCCTACAGACACGCCTCCCGCCTCTCCTTCTTCGACCGACCAACAGTAGTCCAATTTCCATCAGCACCCTGTTGGTTGACAGCGCTGATGGCGGTCGTTCTTAACCCGGGCCTCGACCGATCCGGTATGAATTCTGTATTGATCATTTGCATTTTTTATTTATATTTTATTTATATTTTTAATCAGTTGCCACATATGTATGAAAATTGTGACATTTTAGTTACCCATGTTTAATGCCATACTACAACCACTCTCACTCTCATTAAAGTCCCACATAACTTTGCTAGCATTTTCCTCATGTGATGTCAACATAGCACACAACCATGAACTCTACAAAGGAACACGAAACACACCAAACACCAAAGCACCAGCATCAATAAGCCATATTCCAAATACACATACTGATGTATTACAACTGAAACCTTGCTTTCTCTAATTGGTGCTTGTTGTCTCCATACAGAGTTCTACCCTGCTCAAGAATCCGGTTTAGTCTGATCAAGTACCAGCTGCACAAACAGGCTGTACTGCTCAAACTAGAACAAGCACAGAACTGTTGACAGATGGAATGAGTTCTATGAGCATTACATCATTTAAAGAACACAACAGAGAGGCAATTACAATTTAAAAAATCATTATTCCATTGTTTTGGATAGGTTGGTCTGTTAGTCATAACCTGAGTCTAGTGGCTCATCAGGCCAGTGCTTATCCCTGGTTTCCATGGTGTGAAGCTACCAGGAGCTCATCTCCTCCTGGATGGACAATCACCAAGTCCATCGCAGGTTACCTTCCCAGTATATTTTTACTGGTACCCATTTATACTGTTGGGTGAACAGAGGAACACTTGTGGTTAAGACCTTGCCCAGGGGTCTCAGCACAGTGGGGTGGGGGTGGGGGTGGGGAGATCTAACTGGGATTCAAACACACAACCTCCTGATCATGAGCCCAGCACCCTAACCACTATGCCACTGGCCCCACATTCCATTGTTTACTGATCACTTCAGACGGGATATAACCCCAACTTATGGAGCAAAAGTGTTCATTTTGCTCAATTCATAAAGGATATCACCCTGCACTTACACAAAGACTGAAATGTGAAACTTTCGTATATTCCTTGCCACCAGATCCAGGTGTCAACATGTGTCACATTTCCCCCATAGCTAAATCATAATCTTGTGGAAATGCAGAGGAATTATGCCTGATTATCCAACCCAAGAGTCGAGCTACAACTTACAGAATAGAACACTGAATGCACACTGCATTGAAATTATGAATAAACCGCTGACATCTCGTTAAAGCAAATGTTTATCTCTGTCATAACACTAATTATTACCAGCTGTGTTGGTTACAGATTCCTTCACTAAACTGTCTTATTATTCTGAATAAATAACTCGAACTCTTATTATAGAAGTCTTTTACACGATCCTAACAACAGTTTAAATAAAAAAAACACCACGGGTAAAAAAAAAAAAAAAAAAAAAACTTCTCTGACATTCCTCTGTGTAGTACTGTATACCATTTTCCTGACTTTGCAGCAGTCATTAGCGGCTAAGCTAACCCAACACAAGGGCTAATGTTTACCAGGCACTGTCAGGTTAAAAACACTGCACGGTAGCGCAGAGTCCCGCGGTGCTTTCCCCTGACGAAACACTCACCTCCATAATGCCGAGAGACCGCGTGGAACACGGTGAGGAGAACCACAGCGAAGAGAGACAGCAATTTTGCATTTTTAATGCTAAAATGTTGATTTATTTCCCGTTTGCCCAGGCTATAGGCAAGTATCGCCATCTTTGCTCCTCCATGACAACAAGCAGATGGACTTGCAGTATTTTGCGCTCCGCCCCTCTAGAGGCGTGACAAAATGCTTCCACGAAAATGACCCCGCCCCCTGAAGAACAAGCCCGAAATCCGGAACAGGATATGTACTGTACTCTCTCTCTCTCTCTCTCTCTCTCTCTCATTTTATATCATTAATGCAAATAATTTATCAGTTTACTTTATTTATTAGTAATATATTGGTGTAAGCTTTGGTACAAATAATTCTTGCTTTTTATGCCATCTCAGAAACCCAAAATTATAAACTCTTGTATGATATAAATTATTACTGACTGATAGATTGCAATTTGTATGAATATTAGAAATGTTGAAATCAAATAAAATCTCTCTCTCTTTCTCCCTGATTGACTTCACCAAGTGGTTTATTCGTACCCTAGTTTTTTTCTCTTTTTAGAGAAGTCATTATCTGAGTATATCTTATCATTATCCGAGTATATCTTATCATTATCTGAGTATATCTACATCTTGTGTAGGCGATGTAATTTGAAGGAAGGCAGTGACTGCAAAGTAGTAGTGTTGCCAAACAGCATAGGATGGTGGTATGCAGGATGACGCTGATGATGAGGAAGGTGAAGAAGGCAAAGGCAGAGCAGAAGACAAAGTGGTGGAAGTTGAAAAAGGAAGAGTGTCGTGTTGTCTTCAAAGAGGAGTTGAAACAGGCTTTGGATAACCAGGAAGTGCTTCCAAATGACTGGACAACCACAGCAAATGTGATCGGGGACACAGGTAGGAGAGTACTTGGTGTGTCCTCTGGAAGGAAAGTAGATAAGGAGACTTGGTGGTGGAATGAGGAAGTGCAGGAGTGTGTACAAAGGAAGAGGTTAGCTAAGAAAAAGTGGAACATAGAGGGGACCGAAGAGAGTAAACAGGAGTACAGGGAGACACAGCGTAAGGCAAAAGTAGCAGTGGCTAAGGCCAAACAGAGGGTGTATGATGACTTGTATGATAGGTTGGACAGTAAAGAGGGAGAAAATAATCTATACAGGTTGGCACAGCAGAGAAATAGAGATGGGAAGGACGTGCAGCAAGTTAGAGTGATTAAGGACAGAGAGGGAAATGTATTGACTGATGACAGAAGTGTGCTGGGAAGATGGAAAGAGTACTTTGAAGAGCTGATGAATGAGGAAAATGAGAGAGAAAAAAGAGTAGAAGAGGTGACCATTGAGGAGCAGGATGTAGCAAAGATCAGTAAGGGTGAAGTGAGAAGGGCATTGAAGAGGATGAAGAATGGAAAGGCAGTTGGTCCTGATGACATACCTGTGGAGGTATGGAAGTGTCTAGGGGAGGTAGCAGTAGATTTTCTGACAAGAACATTCAACAAAGTCCTAGAGAGTAAGCAGATGCCGGAGGAGTGGAGGAGAAGTGTGCTGGTGCCCATTTTTAAGAACAAGGGAGACGTGCAGAGTTGCGGCAACTACAGAGGGATAAAGTTGATGAGCCATACGATGAAGTTATGGGAAATAATAGTGGAAGCTAGACTAAGGGCAGAGGTCAGCATTTGTGAACAACAGTTTGGTTTCATGCCAAGAAAGAGCACCACAGATGCAATGTTTGCTTTGAGGATGTTAATAGAGAAGTACAGAGAAGGTCAGAGGGAGCTACATTGTGCCTTTGTTGATCTGGAAAAAGCATATGACAGGGTGCCAAGAGAAGAACTGTGGTATTGCATGAGGAAGTTTGGAGTGGCAGAGAAGTATGTTAGAGTGGTGCAGGACATGTATGAGAGATGTAAGACAGTGGTGAGGTGAGGTGTGCTGTCGCTGTGACAGAAGAGTTCAAGGTGGAGATGGGACTGCATCAGGGGTCAGCTCTGAGCCCATTCTTGTTTGCTATGGTGATGGACAGGCTGACAGACGAGGTGAGACAAGAATCTCCATGGACTATGATGTTTGCAGATGACATTGTGATCTGTAGTGAGAGCAGAGAACAAGTGCAGGAAAATCTAGAGAGGTGGAGGTATGCCCTGGAAAGGAGAGGAATGAAGGTTAGCCTCAGAAAATCAGAATACATGTGTGTGAATGAGAAGGACCCAGGAGGAACGGTGATGTTACAGGGAACAGAGATAACGAAGGTGGAGGATTTTAAGTACTTAGGCTCAACAATCCAGAGCAATGGGGAGTGTGGAAAAGAGGTGAAGAAGCGTGTGCAGGCAGGCTGGAATGGTTGGAGAAAAGTGTCCGGTGTGATGTGCGATAGGAGAGTGTCAGCAAGAATGAAGGGAAAAGTGTACAAGACGGTGGTGAGGCCAGCGATGTTGTATGGCTTAGAAACAGTGGCGCTGAGGAAAAGGCAGGAGGCAGAGCTGGAGGTCGCGGAGATGAAAATGTTGAGGTTCTCTCTGGGAGTAACGAGGATGGATAGGATCCGAAATGAGTATATCAGAGGGAGAGCCCATGTAAGATGTTTTGGAGACAAAGTCAGAGAGGCTAGATTGAGATGGTTTGGACATGTACAGAGGAGGGATAGTGAGTATATTGGCAGTAGGATGCTGAGGTTGGAACTACCAGGCAGAAGGCCTCGAGGAAAACCAAAGAGAAGATTTATGGATGTGGTGAAGGAGGACATGATGGTAGTTGGAGTAAGAGTAGAAGATACAGAGGATAGTGTGAGATGGAGGCAGATGGTTTGCTGTGGTGACCCCTGAAGGGGAAAGCCGAAAGGAAAAGAAGAAGAATATCTGACTATATAAAATTTAAATTAAGTTTAATTATTTATTAATGAATTCCTAATCCTACTCTTGCTGAACCATTGAATCCTATTAGTTACATGAGGAGGTTGGAACTGATTCAGGGTGAAAGGTTTGTGAACCCTGAATAGCTCATCAGTCCATCACAAGGCCTTACACATACTCAACCCTTCACGCTCACATGTACACAAGGGGTGATTTGGGACATCCAAATAATCTAAAGAGCATTTCTATGGATTGTAGGAGGACACTGGAATACCCAAAAGAAATCCAGTACAGGGAAAACTTGCAGACACCACCCAGTATACAATCACCAAATCCAGGGACTTGAACTCAGGATCTTCTTACCTTGAGGCAGAATTGCTGACCATTTAATCCTGATGCCATTGTGTCACCAGTTTAGTCTTTCATTCACATATAACATCTTTATAGAAAATATCATGCGGATTCTGCATTTAGATATTATAGTAAGTGGGTGGCATGGTGGCATAGCATGTTCTCCTCAAAGCAAGATGGGTCTGGGTTCGATTCCCAGCCCGGGCATCTCTGTGTGGAGTCTGTATGTTCTCCTCTTGCTTGAGTGGGTTTCCTCTGGATATGTTGCTTTCCTCCCACAGTCCAGAAAAATGCACATTAGGCTAATTGGCTGTTCCAAATCATCTCTAGATCTGAAAGTGAGTGTGAATGGTTGTGAATGTTGGCCCTGTGAAGGCCTAGCGAGCTGTTCAGGGTGTATGCCGCCCTGCCCAGAGTTGGCTGAGATGGATGTCAGCCACTCTGCAATGGTAATTAGAATTAAGTGGCATAGAAAGTGAATGAATGAATGTTTAATTTCAAATTAAATATTTTTACAACATAAAATATCAGTTACTGTATTTGCCAAAGGTGAGGAGGAGAATCCTGTATATATTCAGCACATATTAGTTTTAGTATATAATACACAGGAATATGTACACAGTGATGGCTCAGGTGGTTAAGGCTCTGCTGCAAGGTCGGGACTGTTGGCTCCTTGAGCAAGGCTCTTACCTGCCCTTGCCCAGATTTGTCTGAGATGGGCGCCAGCCTCCCCATGACCATAAATAGGACTAAGAGGCATATAGAATGAATATAATAAGCAGGAAGAACTTTGAGAGCAGCCAGACTCAGACTCATCCTTTTCTGGATGAATATAATGATAGTGAAGATAAATGATCACCTACATAAACTAGTACTTTTCCATAACTGCACACCCTGATGTTAAACCTTTGAACTTTGAGCGCAGGAGAATAATTTGAGGCCATTTTCATATGTGGAATTAGATAAGCTCTGTAGTGAGTGATCAGGACAGCTCTATGTATGTCAATTCACACCTTTCAATTATTGTGTTTCCACATGCATGATCATATGTACAAATAAAAGTGCATCATTTGCATTTGCAATCTAAATTTTTGTTTTTAAATGTGGGCAGGAAGAAATACACGTCCCATGCCGTTTAGACAGCGCTAAACCCGAGGGTCAAAATTTCCATGACCAAATAATATTCTACCAATATTCTACTGGGAAATATACCAAATAACTATATTCTTCATGTTCTTATTATATTGACTAATATTTTGTGGCTTATAAACTAGCTATGCTCCCAATACATCTTTAGCACAAACTTGTTCATTTATATAAAATCTGGTTTTGCCTCTTGGACAAAATCTCATTTTTCATTTTTATCCATTCTTAAACCTTTTCCATGTTCTTTACAACTTTTTCTTTTCCCCTCATACGAACTCTCTTACTTTCATTTACATTCTCACTGCATTTAACTTGAACATCCAACAAAACCTAAAGCAATACAATATATAATAAATGTTTGTGCAGGTACTGTATGTTCGGTGTTCTCTTGTGCCATTTATAAGTTCATTCAAAGATCTATAGTTTAATACAGGTTGCTAAATATCACATTCATTCATAGCAACCTGTATTAAACTACAGACCTTTATCCTGGTTATCCTGGACACTTTATCCTGGTCATAGTCAACGTGATTCCAGATCTAGGTGAGACACAAACCCACATGACATATTACAGCTAACTCAATTTAAAAACACAATAAAACTGCTCAGTTTAAATAAAAACAAGGGTGATATTGTGGAAGAATATAAAAAAAGTACAAACAGCAACTTTGTCTGTAACACTAACCATAACATTCACTCACACTCATTTACCAAACCGCTTAATGATATTATTATGTGGAGCCGGTGGTGTAGTGGTTAGGGTGCTGCTCTCATGATCGGGAGGTTGTGTGTTCAAATCCCAGTTAGACCCCCACTGTGCTAAGACCCCTGGGCAAGGTCTCAACCACAAGTGTGCTTCTGTTCACCCAGCAGTATAAATGGGTACCAGTAAAAATATACTGGGAAGGTAACCTACGATGAACTAGCGTCCCATTCAGGAGGAGTTGAACTCCTAATCGCTTCACGCTATGGAAACCGGGGATAAGCACCAGCCTGATGAGCCACTATGGCTCGGGTGTAAAAAGGACTTAACCTACTACCTACCTTAATGATATTATAGACATGGTGAAGCAGGAGCTTCCATCGGCTGTCACTGGGTGAAGGCGGGGTACACCGTGCCAGACCATTGCAGGACCATGCAATATTTAAAGATTTTGAAATTAATTTAGTTGTGAGAACACCTATCAGCATACATGGTCTAACTATTAATTTTAGTAAATAGATTTACATGAACTACGAGCAACGTTCATTTTTTATTTGAGCAGAAATTTACTAAAATGTCCATCATTTTATTAAACATATTGTAGGTCTTCCCCCCCCCCCCCCCCCCCACTCTGATATATACTACCAGTCAAAGGTTTCAGTACAGTTTCTTATGATGACTTCTATTTACACTGGGCCAAGGCGGGATATACTCTGAACAGCTTTCCAGACCACTCCAGGGCCAACACACACACACACACACACACACACACACACACACACACACACACACACACACACACACACACACACACACACACATTTTAATGAAAATCTATAAATGTTTGGGTGGTTTTAGTTAAAGCAGACACTGTTTTTTCATCTGTGTGATTTTGACAAACATCAGATCACATTTGATGGTGATTTTATCCAGAAATGTGAGAAATTCCAAAAGGTTCAGATACTTTTTCATTACACTTTTTCATTTCCAATGGGGTCCTAAGGTTCAGTGATTATTTGACCCTTTGTCATCTTTAAATATTTAAATTATTGGGGTTTCTTGCGTATCCATGAACCTTATTGAAAGAAGGGAAGATTTCTCCACAATATAAGCTGTTTTTTTTCTGTGTTTCTGTGTTCATAATAAAATTTTTCAGTTGATAACATTGATGGCTCACAGCTCCATGCACATGGTTAAGCTCTGACCTTGTCTTACTTCCTGTGTACCGGTATAAAAACACATAATACTATTTAACACTAAATAAATAAGTGTATGCATGTTTGTGTATGTTGCTTTGGTTTGTCATCCCATCCAGGGATCCCATCTCCTGCCCTGCACCCAAAGTTCAAGGAGATCAGTCAGAAAGCTCAATATCTATTGTGCAAATCAGCAGAAAGATTCAACATGGCCTGGCCCAGGTGTTAAGAGCAAAGAGCAAAGCATTTCTCCCATATACAGTATTTACACCTGCTTGTTTTTTTTTTTGTTTTCATGTTTAAAGTTTTATTGTTATATACAGGCAACAATGCAACATCATTAATGGCAATGAAATTTTTGGCCTTAGAGGCCCCTGGATATTGCAGAAAAAGAAACAAAAATTGCACACACTGAATGAAGATAATCCACGAGTTCTGTACCCGGAAGTAAAACCCCATGTATCATGATCAACTTGAAGTAAAATACTATGTCTCTATTACATGCGCTAAAATATGCTTATTAAACACATTATATAGACAGTCTTACTCATTAATACAGTATTAATGTAGTAAAATGTAGTAATGATTGAGAAAAAAATTTTGTACTGTGATATTTATTAATAAAATATAAACACACACACACGAGCACACACACAGACACACACACACACACACACACACACACACACACACACACACATATATATATATATATATATATATATATATATATATATATATATATATATACATATATATATATATATATATATATATATATATTGTTACAGGCAGGTGAATATTGGTGTGAATGTAAATAGAAAAATACAGTAATGGAAGAGAGTCACATGGTGTGACTTGTGGTTTGAGTCTGTAATTTCCATAGAGGACTGGAGTTGCACAATCCAACAGAGGGGAGGAGCAACACAGACAGGTCGGGGCTTGTCTGGGCTTGCCTGGGCTTGTTCAGGCTTGTACCAGAGAGAAAACAACTTGTTGGGGGAATCTATGTTAAGAACCTTTTGCTGACTGGCTACAGGCTCTTACAGTCTCCTCCAGTCTCTTCCAGTCTCCTGGTGGCTCTTCGGGCGGATCACGGATCAACTCATCTCAGGTGAACTATGGAACACGCTTCGCCTAAGTCGTTGTTCGGGACTTCACCGTTGAAGGCCATCATCCATGACCACACACAGCCCACGTGAGGATGCTCATCATTTGCTTTGTCTGATAGAATCCATTAGGCATATGTAAGTACATACATATATATATATATATATATATATATATATATATATATATATATATATATATATATATATATATATATATATATACAGGAATCCCTCACTTTCAGTATTAATTGGGACCAAGAAATCCGCGAAGTAGGATCACACCCCCCTTCCCCCCATGTATATAGATGTATACAGTATTGCTGTTCAGTAGGCTGAAAAGAAAGTGCTCCAGATAATCATCAACTACCTTCTCCAGTCCTTGGAAGAGATCTATACTTTCTGCTGCCTAAAAAGAGCTTGGGCAATAATCAAAGACCATACCCACTCACTTTTTGAACTGCTGCCTTCAGGAAGAAGATACAGGACAATCAATTCTTGCACAAACAGACTAAAAAAACAACTTTTACCACGGAGCCATAACCACAGTAAATGTTGCAGTCTATCAGGGGAATGTGCTACTGAAAATGAAGACGGAACCATAACTGTTTTGCATATGTATGTATATCTGTTCCACTTTTTTCACCCTTTAACATCCGAATTATTTTTTGCAGTTAAAAAAAATGTATCACTATTCTAATCAAAAAAAGCCTAAGGAAACACCATGAACACATTTCTTTCAACAAAATTATAATACACTCATAATAATAATAATAATAATAATAATAATAATAATAATAATAATAATAATAATGATAACAATAATAAAAATAATAACAACAAATAATAACACTTTCACAAATTCGTGAACAACACAATCCTGCACACCCAAGGTCATCTCACAGCTGACTGGGACCAAGCTGTGTTGCATCAGGTAATGCCACAGTAAGTATAGAACACTTGAGCCGCATTGAGTACAATGTGTATAGTAGTTATTAGCATTTCTTGAAAGAGGACCATATTATTCTCTTTTACCACCAGGTGGCACAAAAGGTGATTTTTTTTTTTTTGTTCTTTATAAATTTCATGTGATGATAATTTAGTAGTAGTTTCATTTTCTAAATGCTATCTAATGTTAGCTCCACATCTGCGTAGTTATTCATATTTAGATATTACATGCAATTTGTAATTCATACTAGATTATGTACAAACCGGATTCCCCAAAAGTTGGCACATTATACAAATTGTGAATAAAAACTGAATGCAGTGATGTGGAAGTGCCAAATTTCAATATTTTATTCCGAATTAAACATAGATGACAGGTCAAAAGGCCATTTTCACCACTGTGAGGCATCCCATCTTCTTCTTACAACAGTCTGCAAACTCCTGGGGACCAAGGAGACAAGTTTCTCAAGTTTAGAAAAAGGAATGCTGTCCCATTCTTGTCTAATACAGGCCTCTAACTGTTCAACTGTCTTGGGCCTTCTTTGTGGCATCTTCTCTTCATGATGCGCCAATGTTCTCTATAGGTGAAAGATCTGGACTGCAGGCTGGCCATTTCAATACCCAGATCCTTTTCCTAAGCAGCCACGATAATGTAATTAATGCTGCATGTGCTCTGGCATTATCATGTTGAAAAATGCAAGGTCTTCTCTGAAAGAGATGACATCTGAATGGGAGCATATGCTGTTCTAGAACCTGAATATACCTTTCTGCATTGACGGTGCCTTTTCCAGATGTGCAAGCTGCCAAGCCACAGGCACTCATCCAACCCCATACCGTCACAGATGCAGCTTCTGAACTGAGTTTTGATAACAACTTGGGTTGTCCTTGTCCTCTTTAGTCCGGGTGGCACGGTGTCCCAGTTTTCCATAAAGAATTTCGAATCGTGATTCATCTGACCACAGAACAGTTTTCCACTGTGCCACCCTCCATTTTAAACTACCCCTGGTCCAGAGAAAACACCTGCGCTTCTGGGTCCTTTTTAGAAATGGCTTCTTTATACTGTAGAGTTTCAGCTGGCAACGGTGAATGGCACGGTGGATTGTATTCACCGACAATGGGTTCTGGAAGTATTGCTGAGCCCATTATGTGATTTTCCTTACAGTAACATTCCAGTTTTTGGTGCAGTCCATTTAAGGGCCAGAAGATCACGGACATCCAGTATGATTTTTCGGCCTTGAATTTTACGCACAGAGATTGTTCCAGATTCTCTGAATGTTTGGATGATGTTATGCATTGTAGATGATAATAACTTCAAATTCTTTGCAATTTTTCACTTGGAAACACTTTTCTGATATTGCTCCACTATCTTTCTGTGTAGCATTTGGGGAATTGGTGATCCTCTACCGATCTTTGCCTCTGAGAGACACTGCCACTCTGAGAAGCTCTTTTTATACTCAGTCATGTTACCAATGGACCTCATTAGTAGTAATTGGTCTTCCAGCTGTTCATTATAAGTGCAATTGACTTTTCCAGCCTCTTATTGCTACCTGTCCCAACTTTTTTGAGATTTGTTGACACCATGAAATTTAAAATCAACTCATTTTTTTCTTAAAATACATTTTCTCAATTTAAACTTTTGATCCTGTCATCTCTGTTCTTTCAGAATAAAATATTGAAATTTGGCACTTCCACATTATTGCATTCAGTTTCTATTGACAATTTGTATAGTGTGCCAACTTTTTTGGAGTCCGATTTGTATTTATAGACATGGTTTTTATACTGGGTTGATTCTGTATTGATGGAGGCTACTACTGAACTCTCAATTTGACTGTACAGTGATAATTTATTCAATATCTGACAGTGGTGGTCTGATGGTAAAAGGTGCTGGATCGCTGATCTTAACGTTGGGGGTTCAAGTCCCACTCTCTACAAGGTTGTCACTGTCCCCCCCAGTGCAGCTAACTGGGTTATCAAAGGCCAGCCATGTCTCTCACTGTCTATGGTGTTAGGTATGTAAAAAAAATCTGTTCTCAGGATCCTTTGAACCCCACGAGGTGAGATCTTGCTTGGAGCACCACTCCTAGGGAGGTTGTCCGTGATGTTATACTTCTTCCATTTTCTAATAATGTTTCCAACTGTTGATCTTTTCTCACAAAGTTGTTTCCCAATTGCAGTTTGACTCATCCCAGCTTTGTGCAGTTGTACAATTTTATCTCTGGTGTCTTTGGGAAGCTCTCTGGTCTTGGTCATGGTGAAGACTGCAGTCTGACCGTTTGAAGGTGTGTGCAGGTGTCTCTTATGCATCTAATCAGTTCAAACAGGTGTCATTCATACTGTGAACGAGTGGGGGCCGAAATAATGTTTGTTTTCTGGCTTCCCAATACTTATTGGCCTCCCATTTTCACAAATAAATTGTTTAAAAATCATACAATGTGATTTCCTGGAGTTTTTTTTACATTCTGTCTCTCAAGCTTGATGTGTACCTATGAAGAAAATTTTTTTATATATGTATATATATATATATATATATATATATATATATATATATATATATATATAGTGGATAGGGCACAGGATCGCTGATCCGAAGGTTGGGGGTTTGAGTCCCCACAGGGTTGTCACTGTCCCCCAGTGCGGTTAACTGGGTTATCAAAGGCGGGCCATGTCTCTCACTGTCTGTGGTGAGAAGCATGTAAAAGAACCATTGCTGACTTTCATAAAGAGTAGCTGCATAGCCGTCAGCGTGTTTCTACCCCTTGTTAAAGAGTTGTGTCAGAAAGGGCATCCGATGTAAAACCCAATGCCAAATCAAACATGGGAATCAGATTATTTGTTGTGGCGACCCCTGAGAAAAAGGGAACAGCAGAAAGGAGAAGAAGAGTGATAATTTATTCAATATAAAGACTGATATTACTGGAAAATCAAAGTGAAGTATAGGGATACTCAAAAGTCTTTTGCTTGAGAATATCTGAATGTATCCCTAAAAAATGAAGAAGACTAAGAGTTCAGGACACTTTATGCTTATCTCCGCAACCTTGCTGAACTGTTTCATGGTGTCTTGGGATTAAAACAGGAAAAAAAAATCTGAACTTACTAGACTTTTGTTCAGCTATTCTATCAGACTGAACATTACAGATACTGAATAGATTGTCCCTCGTGCAGGCCAAGGGTATGTTTCAGACCTTTGGGTAATGTACACAGAATTTATTTATGAGTGCAAACACATCTATTCATTCGTTCTTCTTCTTCTTCTTCTTTTCCTTTCGACTTTCCCCCTTTTTCAGGGGTCGCCACAGTAAATCATCTAATTTGCATGTTTGATTTGCCATAGGTTTTTACGCCAGATGCCCTTCCTGACACAACCCTTTAGCAAGGGGCAGAAACACGCTGAGGGCTTTGCAGCTACTCTTTACGAAAGTCAGCAATGGTTCTTTTACATGAACCTCTCACCATAGACAGTGAGAGACATGGCCGGCCTTTGATAACCCAGTTAGCTGCACTGGGGGGGACAGTAACAACCTTGTGGACAGTGGGACTCGAACCCCCAACCTTAGGATCAGCGATCCAGCGCCCTTTACCACCAGGTCACCACTGCCCTGCCTTTAAATTATTCCATGCTAGTTTTTTTCCTTCAACAATGACACACCAAAAAAGCTTCTTGAGTAGTCCAGCCACATGGTGGCGAAAAAGAGAATCTTCACTTTTCTATCAGAATGCAGTGGTCAGTACATAATAAAGTTTGAGACGGATGAATACATATGTACACATACACAACACAAGGAAGTTATAATATATAAATATACATTATCCTATGAACACCAGAACAAAACTATTATCAGACGCAGTATGTTTTCATGAAGTTTAGGTAAAGGTAAATTTGTGCAGAATTCAAAGTTACCTGAAATGATAAGTGGTTTCTGGTTGCAAGTTTTTTTTAGTCAATAAACACGTTAAAGGAAAATATTGTCCAAAAGTAAAATGTACACACTTTCCCCGCTTACACCACTATTTTCCATTTGCTTCTTTTTTTTTATTCTGATACAAGCTGAATAATCAGTGAAACGTTAGTGAAAATCAATAATAGCAGCCATCTTGAATCTTAACTTACTCTTCTCTGCGGTAGTTTGCTATTATTGTGTATAAGTGGCAGACACAGGAAGGAGATGTGGCCATAGGTTTAACGATTAAAATCTATCTCATTTTAGAAGTTATTCAATTGTTTTTTTTGTATTATTTTAAATTTATTTTTGATAGCCTCATGGCTCCACTATGAAATGCAATATGCAAAGTTTTAATGTGTTTTAGGACACCGTTAAATATATTTGGGGTAAGATACAGTTAGGTTTTAAATTTTGGCTTAACTGGTTCCATAAGGGAATCAGTTTTCTTTATTCATGTTGTAAAATTGAAAATTCTGAACTGATGATATTCCCGAACTTTTTCAGTTGTTCTGAACCCTTTAAATCATTTAACTCGTGAAATGTTGTATTGTAGAACATTGGACATGCTTTATTTCAGAACTTTTCACAATTTATTTAAACATCTCACATATACAAAATAGGTACAATAAAGTTTGTGGTTCATTTTTTGTGAGAGAGAGAGGCCTCCAATACCCTTTCAAATAGGCGAAATGTGATTGTCAGTATGAACACTGGGGGGGATGTGGTTGAACTAAATGCCTTAACATAAAGGAATCCAAAACAAAACTAAAAACAAACTAAGTAAAACATGAAAAGTAAAATCTGGACAAACAATCAGATTCAGGAATGCTCCACCTGCTTAAAAAATGGGGTTATCAGTAGGACCTGTGCAATACTCCTCAAAGACAATACAAAATAATGCAGTAAAAGTGGTTTCCTCCACAGCTGTATATGTAGCACCATATATCCGCACTTCAAGTGATTGAGCACCTTTGACACAGCACAGAACTTGAAGCCTTTGTACCAATGAGTAGGATGTGTTTCAGGTCTGGTAATATTTTCTTTATACAGGCATGAGGTAGTTTAAACCTTTTGGAAATTGTGGTTTTAAACCTCCTCTTTGGAAGATATATAAAGACCACAAAGTGATGCATACTTTCATCATTTTTATTACACTTCTTTCATTTTTTACAAAATGATGGCATGTCCCACACCATGGTGTTTCCTAGTATCTCTTTTTGGGCAGCTGTATTAATTTGCATTGTGCAATTCTCCGTTCAGTCCATTGGTCCTCTCCGATAGAGCCCAGCTTAAGCAAGTGGATGTGCAGAGGAAATCAGCATTCAGTATAAAAAACAACACAGAGAAGAAGGGCAGAGATTTTTTCATTTTTCTTTCTTTCTCTCTTTTTTTTTTAATTTATCTTGAGTCTATTCATTTGAAACAGACTGGGCCAATGTCCAGACCAAATTCTTGATCAGCGCCACCAATGTCCAAAGGTGCAATGTCGAGGATGGGCAGGCGAGATGGCTTATTTGTTCTGTATTCAATGACTGTCTTGCTCCACTGACCAGTGTGTTTCTGTAGAGCAGAAAGGTTAAATAAACATTAGTAAGAAGTAATGACAGTTAAAAATATAATTCTATTCTTATAAAAACTCAGCTCACATCTTGGAAGTATTATTTTGCATTTAATTGAATTGTTGACCTTTATATGAGCTGGTAGGAAGCTAAATAAAATACTTTTATTTATGTAAATGTAAGTTACGCATGTACAATATGCGATAGTCATAGATATACCGATATTATGTATGAAACTTACAGTGCAGCCATCCTCCAGAACACTGTAGGTGAAGCGGCTGTTGCCCTCTGCCCTGAGTTCCACATCATTAGAGCCCTGCAGCAGGACAGCCTTCTTCAGGTTGCCGTTCTCACCATCCATGTAAGCAATGCTGTTCTTGCAGTGGTAGGTGATGTTCTGGACAGCCTGGTTGGCCAGCAGACGCATGAAAGCCAGCTGTGTAGCCATGGATTGTGGGCTCAGGGTCTCATCATTGTAGCCAAACTGAACAAAAAAGGACACAAAAAGGTAATACCAAATTTGAGCAGGACTCTTCAAGTAATGGACAAAACTAATTAACTTGGGAAAACCTATGCACTATTACTGTATGCTATATTATTATATAAAACTCACCTCGGTGCCACCATTGATGGTCTCGCCAAACCAGACATGCTTCTTCTCCTGGGTACTTCTGTACCAGTTCTTACGTGCAATGCTCTCAGGATGAGGATGGATACAGGTCTGACCTGTGGTGAAGTCGCAGTATGCTTTGATGGCATCCATGGTGCAGCCCTGGTTAGGATCGATCCAGTAGAAACCTGAAACATAAGACCCCCACCAAAACCTAGTTATAGACATGAGTACAGTATAGGTGTACTGATCATATTTAGAATGATTTGAAGGAGTTACATATCGGAAGCCTGAGAACTCACCACTGGTCCAGTCGGGATGGCTGAGCCTGATGTCACGGCAGGTACGGGCAGGGTTCTTCTTGGAGCCTTCAGGGGAAAGAATGTTGTCAAGTTGAGTATTAAGGGACTTGATGGTTGCATCCACCTCATAGTCCTTTGCCCTGAGAGCAGCCTGGTCAGCTCTGTACTCATCATAGCCACCAGACACATCATATCCACCACCAGGGGCACCAGGGGGTCCAGGGAGACCGGGAGATCCAGGAGGTCCCTGCAGATAAAATTAGAACTTTTTCAGGCTCCGTACAATGTTTCAGTCCATTCCTTATTTAAATTTTTTTAACTTTCAGGGGCACAATTTATGACTTACAACTGGTCCAACTTGTCCAGGGGGTCCACGGTGTCCAGAAGGTCCAACGGGACCAGCAGAGCCAGATCTACCATCCTTACCAGATGAGCCACTGGGACCAGCAGGACCCTATAAAGGAAGATTACAAAAATGTTATCAAAGGTACTCCAAGGTCCCCTGCAATGCAAAACAATAAATTGGTAGCTGAAAGTAGGTTACTTACTCTGGGACCAGAAGGTCCAGCAGCACCACTGGGGCCTCTGTCACCACTGGGTCCCTGTACGTTAAAACCATTTTTAAACACCAGCCATTGAAAAAATTAAAACTGTCATCTCTTTTCAGAGCATGTTCGAAAATTAATTCTGAGCCAGGTATTCTGTTTCTATTTGAAAAAGTACAGCTCCTATTACTAGGATGGGGTCACTCACATTGGTTCCAGGCATTCCCTGAAGACCAGGATGTCCACGCAGTCCCTTCATGCCTCTGTCTCCCTTGTCTCCAGCCACACCCTTCTCACCACGGGGCCCAGCAGGACCCTTTTAAACACAAAGTGAAAAGAGAGACTTTTTATTGATTAGAGCATTAATCAATAAACAGCTCACACATCTGTGGAACTTTCAGTCTGTGTACTTACAGGGACACCTCGTGCGCCGGCAGGGCCAGCTGGTCCAACAGATCCAGAAGGTCCCTTAAAAAGGTAAATTTTTACTATTAATTTTTGTAAATGGGAACTTTCAAGCTTTCATCTATCACTAAGATGTAATCTATAAAATAACAACAAAACCAATAATAAAACAACTCACATCTTGCTACTATACTACTCAAATAGAGTTTGTTGAGAAATCTGAAATCCACTGAGATCTTCTCGTTGAGGTATATGTTTCAGGCTTGGATACTTACAGCCTCACCACGGTTTCCAGGTCTGCCAGCTGGACCAGATGATCCCAAAGGTCCAGAAGCACCAGCAACTCCAACAGGTCCAGGATTTCCAGGCTCTCCACGGTCACCCTATTAGTTTGAATCAATCCAATTAAACATATATCACTGTTACTAATACTGTCTACAAAAAAATAAATAAATGTATATAGTTATTCACTTGATGTGTTTGTTATTGAGGCTTCTTTTATACCTTAACACCAGGAAGACCAGGACGACCAGGAGGTCCATCATTACCAGGGCTACCCTAAAGAGGTGTATAAAGTAAACATATGTAAGTGTGTAATAAATGATCTCACCCAAGTTCTTGGTTATTCCAACTATTGTTTCATTAAAGCATCCTTAAATGATGAGCTACAACTTTTTGATTTCATGGTTTGCACAGACTGCTAAAAAAATTCCAGGACTTTTCAAGGATATTTCCAGGATGTTCTACAAATTTTCAAGGACATCCTGATCACTATAGAATAAGTGAAATCAACATATTTAAAGACATATAGAAAAATTAGGTTTTAAAAAAGTAACACAAATAAGCCATACTTCTATTTCAGTTAGTTAATTCTGTTATACCTAATTCAAGATACAAATGATATTGGATACATCATGATAGAAATGGTATAGCTTTAATCATTTAGTTTCTTTTAATTCTTGGAGTTTTTTTTGCAAGTTCATCATCCAAAACAGCCTGATGAGCTGTTTTTTCCTTTGTTGTTCTTTTCAAAGCATTTACTTCAGTGATGAATTTCATTTCCCCCGTTTCCTCTGATTTAATGTACAGACTGTCAGCAGTTTTATTCAGGTGAAGTTCACATGTGATTCCTCGTGATTTCAGACAAGAGTTCATAAATTATTTAAGTCATAATATTAATACAGACACTCCCCGCTTTACGTTGATTCGTTTTACGTATTTTTCGATTTTACGTTTTGAAAAAAAAACGTAGTTTCTTTAGTACGAGACGTACCAACGTGCCCTCCTTCTTCCCAGCGTGTTACCCTTGTGTTAAGACGTCGTCTCTGTGATCTTTGTGCTTACACTGTTTTGCGTACTTTTATAACCCTAAGCAAATATGGTTGGTCAGAAGTGTAAGCTACTAGTGATAGTGGTAATCAGAAAAATCTGCAATTTACTTGAATTTAATTTATTTGAAACGAATGTTGATATTATTTTACATTGTTATGTTCATAATAATTGATTTAGGGGTGTTTTATGAGATACGGTAATGGTATTTATAGATGTATAGTACAGTGCGAACGTTATATGTCACTGGAACATACAGTAACAACTTACGTTTTTTTCACCTTACGTTCGGCCGTCCGGAACCGAACTAAAACGTAAGTCGGGGAGCGTCTGTATTCCCCAAAAGCTGGCACTACAACATTACAACACACTACATCAGCGAATTGTGTGTGTTTACATATAAACCTTTGCAGATGTAAATATTAATTCAAGGACAAATATTTATTTCAAGGAGTATAGTTCTGAAAATCAAGGTGTTTTCAAGGGGTCTTTCTGATTTCCAGGACTTTAAGTACATTTGAAATTCCATTACATTGGTAATACTAATTCAAGGCCCTGTGCGAACCATAGATTTAAAATGTACAAAAGCAATTCTGAGGGTAAAAACCTCAAGTTGTGTCCCTGAGGGTATCTTGATTCCGAGATTTGAATTGAAGTTTTAGAGATAACTGGATAAGAAGTATGATTTTTATATGATGTTTGCATTAATTGAGGGTTCGCAGTCTACATCACAAATTAAAAAATAAATAAATAAATAAATAAAATTTTTTATATATATATATATATATATATATATATATATATATATATATATATATATATATATATATATACCCACACTGTATATAAACACATACACATAAATAAAAAATATATTATGCTATAATAAACGTGTCATGCATGTTACTGTGAAGGGAGTTTGTATTGCATGCATGTAATCAGTAATACAAAGATAATTTCACAGATATATAAATTGTTGTATTAAAATAAGCAATAATTTAAAGTGTAATTTTTAAATGTTCCAATGAACATTATCTGAATATGTGCATTACTTTATAAACAATCCACTCTGTTTTTTTAATCTACTGATTCAAGCCAAACTTCAAGGCCTACATTTGTTTAAATATACCTAAACTCTTGCATTCTGTATATGGGCAGCAAACCTTCTAAAAATAAATAAATAAATAAATAAATGAATAAAAAAATCCAAATGCTCCATGAATTTATAAGTAAAATTAATAAATATAGGTGTGCATTATACACTATTAAAAACATTCTGTTTAAATGCTGTTGCCAGGCCTTTGGTAAAGGCAGTAATAGGTAATAACTATAAAAAACATTTTGAATGTTTTACTGAAGCGTACTCAGATGAACCTTTTGATTTCTGCTGCTGGGTGCGTTATACACTCTCAAGGTGCTCTAACATCTTTATGCAGATGTATGTTCTCTGTATATGTTCTCTGTATGTTCTAATTTGTGCGTAGCATAATATGCTAAAAGTGAATCGCATTTCAGGTCAAAAAAATTGAACTGCCTCGACCTTGTTTATGCATATATTAAAAAAAGTGCATTAATATATCAGCTTCCCCTGACCAAACTGCACACATTGACTGAATATCCTTACTCAGAAACATGACCCAAAAAATGATTCTGGCACTGTAAATAAAATAGAACATTACAGCTTACCTCACGTCCAGCCTCTCCCTGAGGACCAGTCATACCAGGCAGACCAATGTTACCAGATGGACCACGGGGACCAGGGGCACCAGCGGGGCCAGATCTACCAGGTTCACCCTGAGTAAAATCATATTTCCAAGTTAGACAAAGATCTAGTACTGTACATGGTCTATTCTGGAGTTTAGTGACTTCTTCCCTATGATGTTACTGATAGTACCCTGAAGCTTAATCAAAGACAGGATAATCACAGGTCACAATGTGCTTGCAAGAATATGAGATCACTTACGACAGCACCAACACCTCCAGGAGTACCACGTTCACCTCTGGCGCCAGGAAGACCAGTGATTCCCTGAGGTCCAATCAGACCACCAGGTCCAGAAATACCTGGAGGTCCCTGTGATCATAACAACAGTAGATTCTGCTTTAATCGTCCCAATGGTTACAGTGACTCAAACTAAGCTGGCATAACTTAAGGTGCATTTGTTATGGTAGGGAAAATACCTTAGGTCCGCCCTCTCCAGGGGATCCTTTCTCACCAGATGGGCCAGGAGGTCCAAGCAGACCATTCTCTCCTGGAGGTCCAGCAGGTCCAGAATCACCACGAGCACCACGAGGACCATCCTTTCCGGAGGGACCAAGGGGACCAGGAGGTCCAGCAATACCCTGTAGATTAAAAAGATACGAGTTTAATTTTTAGATAAGTTCTAATCATGCCAGAATCCTATTACTATTAATAATGCCAGAATCCTATAACTAGTATATCCAGTACACAAAACTGCTAAATTTCCTTGGTTATTTTATTACTATTATTATTTTACGTATTCAGGTTTTTGAAAACTCACAGCAGGACCAGGGGGACCAACTCTTCCAGCGGAACCAGGGAACCCAGTCAAGCCCTTGGACAGAAAGAAAGATAATCCATTATACATGAACAATAATTAAAAAGAAAAACTCCAAAAGATGCATAGTAATGCTACTAAAAGAACTTACAGTGGGGCCAGTGTCACCACGAGCACCAGTAGGGCCAGATGGGCCAGAGGGACCCTGATAAAATACAACACAAGACATTAATCATCAGTTTGTCTTGTATTCATAAAAAAACAGCATGCTACCATCATTTCAGAAAGAGAATATTGGTATCTTTTGGTGTCTCATGGCATGGAGCTCGGCTACAGCCTAGTATCTTATTCCTACACCGTGCAAATGCAAAATATTGAGGTAATTATATACTGCAAGATTTAATAACAAGTTTTCTTAATGTTGGACTATTGTTATGGATTTTGCTAGGGTTTAAAAAACTTGAGATGACCTTTAAGTCATGTTTACTGTGTGTCTGTCAAGAAAAATAACTTTACTCGAACATTAACACAGAAATCCTTGTTACACTGTTTTGAGTACCAAAATCTCAAATGGCAACGTATATTTTAAAAAACATTTTTAAGATCATCAATGTCTAGCTTTTAGTTTTACAATATACAAAATAACATGTACTTCAAAATCAAACAGTGTAAGGGGTTCTCGGAAAGTTTCAATCAGTTCATTCAAACATAAGAGTTTTTAGTGGATGATGCAATCTTTCACTCATCCAAATGACTGTCAGTCCCAAGTGACCCCAGCAATGATCATATATTGCATAAATAACTGTAGTCAGCTCCAGATAGACTGTTTAAAACATTTTTGGTGTTTGGACTGCTGAGCATATATCAAGATAATATGTTTGCATGCAGAGTTAATACTGTTGTAGTTGTTAACATAATACGGTTATAGCTCATCTAAGTCGTTCAGCTGGACCAGTGCTCCTGTCCCAGTATCCAAGTACATGAGAGGAATTGATTAGATTGATAGTTATTGATAGTGATATTGATCTGCTAACAGGAGGGTGTAATTAACATCTGGAAGACCTTTTCAATAATTCATTTAAAACTACATTCAGACCATAAGTCAGGAGATATTTCATTCATCTCATTTAAATTATATTTGAAATGTCTGTTTTTTTGTCCAATATATATCACATAAACCTCTCTGGTATATGTAAACAAAAAATATGTTGTACGTTTAAAATTTTTGAACTTGCATTTTGCATTATTGTATTATTTTAAACTTACAGCAGGTCCGGGGCTACCAGCAGGTCCAGCATGGCCAGTAGGTCCAACATCTCCCTTTCCACCAGCGGGACCTTTCTCGCCTTTAAGTCCAGTTTGGCCATCAGCACCCTATAAGAGCCATAAAAATCCTGTCAATCCTTTTAAGGCTTTTTTCAATTGTTCAACCTTTTCCTTGGTGGAAAATTTTGCTCCAAATCATTACAATTTTTCAACCGCATGTACACTTACAGGAGGCCCAGCAAATCCAGCAGGTCCAGCAGGGCCAGCCTCACCACGCTCTCCCTGTTAATAGATAATTCAATAAATTAGTTGCACATTAGACCTAGTACATATTGAGTGGAGATGGTGATGACATGCATCGAGAGTACTTCATAGAATTCATCCATGCATTTTTTTTTTTTGGTTATTTATGGAAGAGATCAGTTTTTTACATAAAAAAAAAAAAAAAAAAAAAAAAAGAATAGCCTTACGGAAACACCACGAGCACCAGAAGGACCAGCAGGACCAGCAGAACCAGACTCACCCTGGAAAAAAAAAAATGAATTTCACCATGACATAATGGGTAGGAATTAACAGCACAACAAGATTTCTGAAACTGTAATTTTTTGTCAGTACTAAAGTCGCTGTAAGACCCAAGGATCTCATTTTCCGTGAAACTAATTGGATAAATTCATTGAATCTCAGCCGATTAGATATGTGGTGCAACCAAACTGATATCAAAGCCTCACTTTGGTTCTTGAAGTCAATACTGTACTTTACATTTTTGTAGTAATTGTTGTGGGTAAATGATGAGCATCACTACGACTTGAGTTAAAAAAATTATAACAAAGTTGACTCCTATAATGTCTTTGCATTGACAATCATGGTAAGCCTGCATCAATCTAACGCAATTCAACATGCAGCATCACGTCCATGTCATCACTAGTAAGGTAGTGTTTCAGTTGTGATTTTTCTGTTTTTACTGTGTATGTGTATGAGTGTCTATTATCCATATGCACCACAAAAACGACATGTTAGCAAGGTCAACTATTTAAAATAGCGTCAACATGATTGAGTATTTCCTGCTAGAAGATCTAAAGACTTGAAGAGATTAATAAACATTTTCCTAGATTGGAACCGACCTTTTCAAGACTTCAGGCAAAATGATCTGTCCATGCAGCATGATGAATTGGGGTTCTCTTTACATCCAGTGTGCAATTCTTGTATTTTGATTTTTGCAGTGTGTCAGTTGTTTTTAATTTTTTAATAAGAATTACTTCACTGCATGGTTAGCTTTACAATACTCAACTTTAGGGAACTAAGCCTCAAAGGTGCAAGCAAAATATAACGTTAGAGTTTGGTGATGGAAGTAATAAATAATAATAATAATAATAATAATAATAATAATAATAATAATAATATTATTATTATTATTATTATTGATAGCTGTCCAGGATGCACTCTGCCCTCACCAAGAGTTGGCTGAGATGGGTGCCAGCCTCCCCACAACCCTAATTAAGATTAATTGGCTTCGAAAATGAATGAATGAACGAATGAATAATAATAATAATAATAAACAAATTAAAAACAAATTAAGAGTGCGGCACGGTAGCATAGTGGCTAGCACCTCTGCCTTAAAACAATATGTTCTCCCCATGTTTGTGTGGGTTTCCTCTTGGTACTCCGGTTTCCTCCCACAGTCCAAACATGCAAACAGATTGTTCCAAATTGCCACAAGTGTGAGTATGAGTTTAAAGGGTTGTGCATGTTTCCCCTGCAGTGGTCTGGTGAGCTACTTGCTGGCTCAAATAGGTTCCAGCCTCCAAGAAACCCTAGTAGGATTAAGTGGATCAGTAAATGAGGGAGTGAGAGTAATTAAGCGTATTTATTGTGTTTTTAAAAACCTGTCTATTAAAGCCTATTTTCTTTATATGTGCTCATCATTCTTTCGACGTGTCATCAACGTCTATGACAGATTTCGAAGATATATTCACTGAATGGATATTATAGTTTTTGAGCACATAATAAAAATGAATTAGTATACAGTTAACAGTATGTAAAATTATGTTCAGTTTTATTGCCTTTTAATCTGATTTTCCTGTGTTCTAATTGTGCCATTCTCTTTTTATTACTTAAGTCAAAATGGCGGGTCCACTGGGGGATGTGCTGCCTCTCCAGCAGATGGCAGTAGTGGTTATAGATACTCTAAGAGCGTGGGATGATAAGTTCATATGCTCACCATGATGTGAAGGTCGAATTTCACCAAATGTTATTTATTTGTTTATTTATTACATCGTCTCCCCTATGGTATATACACAGTTTTCATTTGTGTTGTTTCCATGGAGGAGAATCTCCAAGGCTTGATTACTCCGATATTACTCCTTATTTGTCAGCCTATGAACTTTTCAGCATACTGTACTCTTGAAAAGCAGTCATAGTGTCAATTTACTGATTTTTACTGGAAATTCTACAATTAAGACGAATTCTGATAAGATTTACAAAGAATTTAAACTATGACATGACAAACTGTAAAACTTTTTTTCACCTTGTCACCATTGGTACCAGCAGGTCCAGGAGGTCCACTGGGTCCAGGAGCACCCTGGTAAAAAGAGAAATAATTTTGATTGAGGTATATTTACATATATATAATACATGTGATACATTTTTTTATTAAGTTGCCTGAACTTAAACTTACACGTGCACCATCTTTTCCAGAATTGCCTTCTAGGCCTCTGTATCCAGGTTCACCCTATTTGTTGAAAAAATGAAAATAAGATCACATTTTGCACTATAAAACAATGCTGCTGTCCTTGCCTGAAATAGCTAAAACAGTCGCTTTTGCACAAAAAATGGGAATGGGAATGGAGCTCTCTTGAACTGACCTTCTCACCCTTGGGTCCTGGAGTACCAGCACCACCACGCTCACCAGGCATACCAACAGGTCCCTGGGGACCAGCAGCACCAGGAAGACCAGCAGCACCAGGCTCACCCTGAAAAAAAGAAAATCATAATGGCTGAAAACAATGTTTCTACGAGGAAACATAATCTTAATGTATTTTAACTCTCACACTGATAAGACTTTGACAGTAAAATGTTCATGTAAATATACTCATCTAATCAAAATAAATATCAGGCTCAAATCAGTAGCGATAGTTATTACTAAAGAATCAGTAACACAAATAACCACTGATCACCTTAGATCCATCTGGGCCGGCAGGACCAGAAGGTCCACGAGGACCCATGGGTCCCTGAGCACCCTGAGCACCACCAACTCCGGGACCACCACGCTCTCCCTGCATGGAAAGTCAGAAGTGAGAAATGATGTGAGACAGTCAGACACTGATCTCCAATCTGATTGTTCATATTTGGTGGATGTGAATGTTCATTACCTTAATACCAGCGGGTCCAGAAACACCTTGGTCACCAGGAATACCCTATTTGGAAATTAAATGCATTCGTAATGAAATGAAATTCTATGATGCATGTTTAATGACAAAAATAACCTTACTATGGACTAAATGAATAGTAAAATGACTACTAACATTATTTGTTATGAGGTAGTTGAGCATGCAAAACATATCCTTAAATACAAGTTTCAAAATTTTGTGTGGGAGGATTATATGTTATTTGACATTAATTTGGTTAATCAATGTCAGTTATGAAGATCTTACTCTGTCTCCAGGTTTGCCAGTCTCACCAGCAGGTCCACCGGGGCCAGGAAGACCCTGTATAATTAGGAGATGGGGATCAGTGACTTCGACAGACAACGGGGAAACTACTTATACAGTCAATTATACATAAATTCTAAGTTATACTCTATGTGGTATATAAACATAAATATACATATATCATGAGATTTGAAATCAACTGGCAAATTCTATAGGTTCTTAAAAGGTTTTTTATTTCTGACCAAAGTTCCAGTTACTGGTTCCTTCTATTGGTGGCAGTTGTTAGGTCAAGTCCCGTAATTCAAGGTTAATGTCAAGGATAAGCTTAAGACTTTTTAACCAATACACCTAATAACAAGAACCCAAACGGTAATTACGTTGCTTCATAAACAATTTAACTACAATTAAAACCATGAAAATGTCTCAAAGCATAATGGGTGCAGAATGGGACAATAATAATAATGAACAATGTGGCATATACTCCAGAATAGTAAATTATACATGGACAGTACTGGTAATAGACAGTAATTATCTTCTTTCAGTCAGACCTAAGTAAATAAATAAGTATACTGACCTGGAAGCCAGGAGCACCAGCAGATCCGGCCTCTCCCTTCTCACCAGGACCACCCTGCAAACCAAATAAAAAGTGACATTACCATCAGAGCACTCACAATCATATTAGCCTAGCAGATTTTCTGGATTTATTTTACTGGTCTACATACAGAAACTCCAGCAGGACCAGCAGCTCCATTGTTGCCATCAGCACCAGAGGGGCCCTAAAATAACAAAATATCATTCTTTGAATAAACAATTATATCACTGTATGAAAATAGATCAATACTCATGCTTACATGGGTTAAAGCATATAATAAAATGCTTACTCTCAGACCAGAAGGTCCAGCAGGTCCTTTCTCTCCAGGTTTCCCAGGCTCACCCTAAAGACAGATGCAGTTATATTATGATAAAATCTGTATGTTGTTAGATATCTGCTGTTACTATTTTAAATGGTTTTAACATATTCTACATACAGATGGTCCTTTAGGTCCGGGGAAGCCAATGTTTCCAGGCTGGCCTCTTGGTCCGGATGGGCCAGGAGGTCCAGAGCGGCCATCTTGACCAGGGGGTCCCTGGAAATGGAAGCCCACAATAGCAACATTTAGCATTTTTGCTTTCAAATTCAGCAATTGTCATTAATTCATAATAGATACTCATAGAATATCAATATTTAAGATGTTTTATTGGCAAACTTACAGCAGGTCCCTCCTTTCCTTGGGGTCCAGAGTTTCCAGGGCTACCAGGGAGACCCTATGAAACCAGGAATAAAACTGATTATTGTATACATTTCTCTTGATCAAGTGTCCGTTGTATATTATTAATAAATTGATTTAGGCACTACTGATCCTAAAAAAAAAAAAAAAAAAATCAGTATAAGCATTGTTGGAATAAATTATTTGCCAAAAGTACTCTATCCTACAAGGATAAGGATTCTGGAATAAAAATAAATTTAGAAATTATTTATTTTCTGGCAAAACAAAAAATTAGTTATTGACACACACACACACACACACACACACACACACACACTATGCCATTTTATATATTTATATGGGTCTCTGTGGACTTTAAAATGGATAACCCCAAAGATCTAATCTGCTGCAGTGCCAATATATCAAACTCACATGTAAGTAAAAACAGAATCATAATTCTCCATCAGTGTCTGAATATAATGAAGTATGCAAAGACTGTGACTTGGCCACTGATATATATATATATATATATATATATATATATGTCAACATGTTTGTGAAGCAATTAAGAAAATATTGTATATTTATCATATTTTTGAACACATTCGGTGCAATTAAATAAAAAAAAATTAAAAGAGCATTATAATAAAGGATAGCCTATATGGCATGCAAATTCTAAAACAAGACAACATAATACTCAAGTTCTTCCCACAGACACCCTGACAATAGCTATAAACTGTATTTTTCAGCAATTTTATATAGATATTGGCATAGTTAATACTCACTCTGGCTCCAACCAGACCGGGCTCACCAGCACGGCCAGCATCACCAGGGGGTCCACGTGCACCAGGAGCACCAGTGGCACCCCTTGCTCCAGGCATGCCCTGGGAATGGAAAGTTTAGAGTTTAGAATTGACACAGAATTTATCTGAACATAAAATATAATTTTTATGAGTAAATTTCTTATATATACAATAGCAGGCCTTCATTACAAATATGTCAAAACATATGTGTAGTTGTGCAAAAGTGTTGTTTATGTTTACTAACAACAAACAGATATCCATTAGTTTTATATGTACAGTTAGCATAATTTACTAACCATTGGTCCTCCTCTACCCGCCAGACCAGGAAGTCCACGAGTTCCAGCTGCTCCCTATACAGAAAAATACAGACATGATTTAAATACAGTACTTACAACCACATCACAGAGTAAATATGTATCAAAAATGTAAACTTACTCTGGCTCCACGCAGACCAACAGGTCCGGATGATCCCTGCTCACCAGTTGAACCTCTCTTGCCCTCAACACCAGGTGCACCAGTGGGACCTGCAGGGCCAACGTTACCCTGAACAAGCCAAGCACAACAATATTATGAAAGAAAACAACACAGGATGTTTCTGTTCTTTAACATATATTTAGGAACAGCGATCATTGTTGTGATAATACTTACAGGCTCACCCTTGACACCAGCATCTCCCTTCCCTCCAGCAGGTCCAGGGTCACCCTAAAGGGAAAAACAATAAAAACAGCTTTCAAAACTCTTCAATAGAATATAGACACTAGGTATAGCATGGTTTTTATTATTTGCTGTCAGGTTATATGGAACTTACAGTAAGACCTCTGGGTCCAGAAGATCCAGCGGGTCCTTGGGGGCCAGGGCCTCCTCTTGGGCCAGGGAAACCAGGTGTACCAGCAATTCCAGGGGTGCCCTGAAAAAAATCAATAAGAGAATTTAATTTCAAGTGAATTTATTTTAAAATGGAAAAGCATAAATGAATTTTGCATTATACAAATGTACACTTCAAAAAAATCCTCACAGGTTTTTTGGATGGTTGAAGTGCTTTTAATTTTCAAACATTTTGTTATAGGGATCCGCAATCATTTTTATTGATTCTTTTATTTATAGTTTCTGGAGGATAATCTTACAAAGGAACACAAAATTGGTGAAACAGTTGGTTTTTCCAAGAAAGCTATTTTGCTGTCAACAATGTTAAATAGAATTTGCCCTTTATTAGCCTAAGACAACATGTGACCAAATTAAACAGTACGTGCTTTATCCTTTGCTTATTGTGCTGTTGTCTTGGTTATTTATTTAAACCTATATTATAAAAGTAAAAATTATTTTGTTTGAGTGTACATGAAACTATATGCAAAACACTAATCTGTAATATATATATATATATACACACACACACACAAATTTATTTAGCTGGAAATCATACAAAATCAGTACTACTTCCCAGACATTTATATGGGAAATAGTAGACAGAATAAAAATATAGCTGTCCCAGAGGATTTTTTTGGGACACATCGCCCAGAAAATACATATAATTTATGCAGGTATACTGCTAATGAGTGTAAAAATCCTGATGTACAAGTCGTATGATAATTGTCAGAACCAATCATCTCAACCACCTGCATGATAAACAGTTCTACTCTCTCCAACCTCCTAACATGTTTTAAGAAAGCTGAACACTGAAAACATTGTATGGATCTTGGGGTTGAGAAAATATAAACTTATAATATGTAGTGCTTGTGCTATATAGGATTAGCCTATGACGTCTTGCATGCATTTCGATGATGCTTGGAGAAGACAAGCCTGTTTGAGTGTGCAACTAATGTCCTGTTCGAATAAGCTTGCCCTATCATGCCTTCTGTGAAAGACACATTGACACTCTTATTGTCATTTTTCACTCAAAGTCTCACTTAATACTTACAGAAGCACCCTTAGCACCATTGATACCATTAGCACCAGGGTTACCCTAGAAAAGGAAGAAAAATAAGTGTGTTACAATATTGTGGTGAGAACTCATTGATTTTATTTGAATAGTAAGCATACTTACAGCAGGACCGACTGGACCAGCAACACCATTTGGTCCAGGCTCTCCTCTTTGTCCTTGAGGTCCAGATGGGCCAGTGGGACCAGCAGGACCAACCTCTCCCTGTAAAAACATGAGAACAGAAAAAAACACTTAACTGACAGTTTGATAGTAGACTTCCCTTACAACAATACCACTATGACATGTGGAGGACTTCAGACATTAAAGTAGCACATTAAGGATGTGAGCATATAGATCCACATTTTATATTTCTCTAGTTATTCAAAAGAAAGGCACGTACTTTAGGTCCGGGTGCACCAGGGAAACCTGGGGGGCCAGCAGATCCAAGTGGACCCTGACAAGAAAGATCACAGATGAATATCATGTTAATCTAGTCTAGACCACATTAGGGGTTGAAAATAAAATACTCACAGCAGGGCCAGCAGGACCAGTGTTACCATCAGCACCACGGGCACCAGCTGGACCAGCAGGACCAGCACGACCCCTCTCACCAGGAAGACCACGCGAACCCTATAAAATCGTGTGTACCATGAGGACAATTTGAACATAAAATATCACTGGAAATTTTATAGAAATGACAGAATGGGGGAGTTTTTCAAGAAGACGAATCATTCTTAAAAAAGAAAAGGTGGACAAGTCAGAACTCACTCTTTGTCCAGGGGTTCCATTTGCACCAGAAGCGCCATTCTCACCCTAAAAGAGTGAGAATAAAGAATAACACAAGTGGGTTCAAACTGTATAATCATTAATGGTTATCAATGAAGAAACGTGGGTGCAATCAACAGCTGTGGCGGTGTGAACGCAATTCTACTGCCTTCAAGTACAAAACTAGATAAACAGGCTGAGATACGTGTTGTTTACAAAGTGACCATAACAATCTGCTTTTCCTACTGCGTCCCCCCATGAATGAATGTTTTGTTTTTCTCATGATGGCTGATAGATTAGTTTATGTTTATTTTTTTTTAGTTTTACCTTCGCTCCGGCTTCACCAGGTTCTCCTTTTCGTCCATCAAGACCATTGTAACCCTATGATGGAGAAAAAAAAAATACAATTATAAATATTAATAAAAGTATAAATGCAGTAAATCTAAACAAGGTTTTATCCGAATATAAATTTATATTAATATATAATTACTAAGTACTTCATAAGCTTTCCTGAATTAGTTACACATGATATACAACATTAGAAATGAGAAATTCTTATTTTTAAATGTTACTCACTCTGTGTCCCTTCATGCCTGGAAGTCCAGGAGTTCCTGGGAAACCACGAGCACCCTGTACAGGTAAGAGAGCAGGACATTAATGAGGGTTTTTCAATATTTTCAACATTCTCTCTTTTAATATAGTGTAAGAGGTCTATGTCAAAGAGTAAAGACTCTAAAGCGTGTGTATTTTGGCTTGATGAGCACAGCAGGTGCATGAATATAATATACGAGTTTTTTTTTTTTTTTGATCAGCCTTTATCATACTGATGATGTAACCATATCTGCTAAATAATTATGCATGTTTTAGGACTGATACAATTAGAATGTTAAATTAATCGTGTAAAGTTCAGTGTTTGGTGTTACCTGGGGGCCAGGTGAACCTCTGTCTCCAGGTTGTCCAGGTCTGCCATTGTTACCCTGAATAAAAAGTTAAAGAGAATACTGTAATATGAGATCATCCATAAAATCAAATTGAAAATAAACAAATAAATAAAGTTATAATAATAAAATTGAGTTTCACCCACATCTTCACCAGACTTGCCAGGAGGTCCAGGGGGTCCACGAGGTCCAATTGCTCCCTATTATTAAATAAGTAGTAAAGAATTAAAGGTCAAATCTGTGTTGCGCTTGTCTGTGTTATTTTTAACTCAAATTTAACCAGCTTCCTTACCGATTGTCCAGGCTCTCCAGGCTCACCAGCATGTCCTTGGAGTCCCTGAGGTCCCTGTGTATTTCAACATTCAAACAAAAAGTTTTATGTATCTACAGATTAAAAAAAAAAAAAAAAAAAATCACAATATTTGGGAGGAATGATACTTACAGGGGGGCCAGGTGGTCCAGAGGGGCCTCGAGGTCCCATCAAACCCTTTTACAGAAGAATACAAATGAGTCTTACTCGGGTTTTCTCCTAATTTTCCACATTCATGTCTAATCTGTAGAACCTATATCTTATCTTATTGTGTTTTTCCACATTAAACTCACCATCGGTCCAGGGCCAGGGTCAGGTCCTTTAGAGCCATCATACTGAGCAGCAAAGTTCTGTTTAAAAGTGAGGCAAGTTAGCATTTCCCCCCTGATGGGTAAAGAGAATTATACATAACATGCAATAATACTAACTAACCCATTAAAAAAAAAACTAATCTGAAAATAAAATTCAATGCACATTGCAATAATTTATGGCACATAGAGCATAGAAAAAATATACAGTAACTACAATACTGGAAATGATTGACAGTCAAAGGTGGTCAAAGGGTCAACACTTAAAAGTTAACCACCCATTCCAGACGTAAAAGGTCGAAATGGACACATAGATAAAAATGCTATCAATCAGTGTAACTAAAACGTGTTTTTAATAAAAGATCAAATACTCAAGTACAAACTTACTCCACTAAGACCAGGGGGGCCAGGGGGGCCAGGAGGCCCAGGAAGTCCAGGTCTGCCAGGTTTGCCATCAGGTCCTTTAGGACCCTGGTAGAGAAAACAGATATTAGAATGTGAATATAGGAAATAATTATCCGTCATACAATTCAGTGCTTGCTCCGACCAGGACATGCAACGGCCGCCTAGATAATGTGGCACAGGTGACAGTACTGTTTTTGAGCGACGTAATTCTGTCCTTTTCGTGTTGTAGTAGCAAGCAAGGGCAATCAGTGACTTTGTAATATAACACTAATGAGTTCATTCAAATTAGAATATGACCTCATGAGAATATTTTTAATCGTGATTTGAAGAAAACTGATTAGTTATGCCTTGATTATTCTCTGGGTGTGATTTTTACAGGAGGCACATAATTTAGCACTTTGATTCTGCTACTAAAACAATCATGCAGTGTGAGGAATCATAGTTTCTGACTTACCCTGTCACCTCTAGGTCCTTTTCTTGTCTGTGTATAAAAAGAGGAAAAGAAAAGAAAATTTCAACATCTGGCAGAAATTCTATCAGTTTTCAAAGGTTTACAATCACGCCGTCTTTATTCCTTTATATAAGCAGGAGTCAGGTGACCTTTTTTTATCAAGTATGGTGTTCACAGTATATGAGTTTGAAGGCTGTGTGACGTGGATAAGTTCGAAGAATTGACAGAGTTCAGCACAATCATATTACACAGCCAGGTAAAAACAACAACAACAACAACAACAACAACAACAACAACCATGAACTCAGTTCACACATCCCACAAGCTACATGGACCACTATCACCATAGCAATTCCAGTTCACATTCAGAGAGGCATGGGACTATAAGACAAAATAAATGCAAAATGTACTGATTTCATCTTCTTTGGTTACTTATACCATTTGATGAAGCACTGAATTATGTAATCTCACAAACACTGACATTTGAGTCTCTCAATAAAGCTCTCAATAAAGCATGCCTATCCATGGACCTGCTCCCATGTTGCCTAATAAAAGTGCCCTGAATGATCTGTGTGGTTAATCATGATATTTTTTACAATAATGTTTAAAGGGGTGTGAAGCATTAATTTAAATTAAATAGTAAGCACAATAAATTGATTTCATTACTCTTTCATACATCATCTGACAGTACAGACAGGAAGTGGAATTATATATTTTTAAACATATGAAAAGAAGATATTTCAGTGAATAAAAATAATAATATTTAGTCTAAAATCCAGATATAGTCAATGTTGGATGATTGTAAACTATATGAAAGTTTAAAGGCCCCACTGTGTAGCAGTGCTGCAGTTAGTAATTTCTAGGCCATGATGATGCTGTTATAGGCCTCCCCTTCAGGACATCATCTAAAAGGGCTTCATTGTACCTGAGCTGCCTTCCCAGAAGCAGTGAGTGGCTTCTGATTTCACTGACATTTAACTTAGCCAATAAGGACTTTCGTCCTCCTTTTTTGAAAGGAAAGTGACCCACCCACCCCCTCAAAAAAAAAAAAAAAAAACCCAAAAAACAAACAAACTACAAAAAAAAAAAAAAAACCCTCGCACTATCGGAACTTCTTGATAACACAGAATACTGTAGCATATCCAAGACTGCTGTGGATCTATTCACTGAATATCTTCAGGATGGAAACATAATAAAGGGTAAGAATTTATATTGCTCTACTAGAGAATAATTGCATGAAAATGTACTGACCGCTTTGATGATACGGGGCAGGAGAAGAGACATGGAGGAGAAAGAGGGACAGGAAGAGAGAAGTGAGAACGTTAGAAAAAAAGACACTCAAACATGCTTACAGAATCTTCATACTGACCAACAATCATCTGGCATTAAGTATTAATATAAATACAGTAAACAACAGCAAACATCGAGCAGAGTTTTTGGACTGTATTTGTCAGGTAATTTATAGTAAATCTAAAATAATAACGGCATCATATCAAACCTACAGGCTTCAGTCAAGCTCTAAGAGATTTTTTTGTCCAACAGGTGTTTTTCATTCTTAGTAAAATACCATGAAAGAGCACATCACACAGAATCCTATAAATATGGAGGTAAACGTGCAACAACAACAACAGCAACTGAGAAAGTTAAAATTAATAAAATTAAATCATTCATTCTTACAACATGCCATTTAATTTTTTTTAACAGTAGACAAAAAAGATCCTTATTATTATTTTTCATATATAAATATGCATGCTGGAACCCTTCTATATCAGTCACAATTTTATATATATATATATATATATATATATATATATATATATATATCTATATATACACACATATATATATATATATAGATATATATATATCTATCTATATATACACACACACACACACTCACATATATATATATATATGTGTGTGTGTGTGTATATAATATAATAATGTGTTATATATATATATATATATATATATATTATTACTACTATTATTATTGCTGCTGCTGTTGTTGTTGATGACGATGCTCTCGTTCTTGTTGCACACTATCACATAATTAAGAAACTGTTTAACTAAAATAAATAAATAAATAAAGAAAGAAAAGGGCATGGACAGAATTATGTTCAGAAGATACAGTAGGCTTCGTCACAAACATTGTTTGTCTCGTTAAGTCTTCCGGATAAACTATGTCCAGTTATTTTGGGTCACTCATTACTGACGTGTGCCCTTCTGGGCGGAGCTATCGAACCCCACAACCTTTCTCTGCTCCGCCCCCACATCGAGTCCTAATACTGTACCAACTTGAGGTGGCGCGCTGGAACAGATTTTGAGCGGCGCCGGTTTATCACTGTATCTCCACTAGATGGCGCCTCGCGTCACTTTACAGTTGTCTGGCGCAGTTTAAAAAAAATGCATCAAAACACAGTTCAAAACAAACAAGCAAACAAACAAACAAACAAAAACCAACCAACAGCACATTTGTATAATAAGGCTTCCAGTTTACAGTTTTACTCAGTGAAATATTGGTTAAAAAAAATCACCAAAATTTGGTACTTTTGCCTTTTAGGTTTGTTATTCCACAAAGAAACAATTTAATATTTTCCTATTTCATAGAAACGAAAAAATTCTACTATTTTATTTACTATCTTGCTTAATTTTAATTAACCTGTCAAAATTGACAAGCGAACTAAAGAAAATGATCCTGAATGCCAAAATAGACTATTACATAATTCGTCCAGCAGAGGGCGTATGTGCGCGTGTGTTTCTAATTAGTTATAATAAACGGTCATGGGGAGCCTGGGGGGAAAAAATCGGACTTGCAACGCCCAAACAAAGTTCTGTAAGATAAATCTAACTGCATTTCTTTAAACAAACTCTGTTTAATGAAGTGCTAATCATCTAAGTCGAGTGAGTTTGTTTTCATTTTCAAATTCAAGAGATGAAAAATATCCACGGTAAAATCACGGAGCATCCTTTCAACGCACGGGAATCCTTTTATTTCTTTTTTTAAATAATCTCTCTCTCTCTCTCTCCCTCTCCCTCTCTCTCTCTCTCTTTTTGTTAGCCACTGTGGACAGCTGTTCTTCAGGTCAACTCCAAGCACAGTGGCCACAGGGAGCCCAATGAGTCCTCAGTCATCAAAGAAATAAATGAGGCTGAATGGTCCTTGGGAAGACACAGCAGGGGAAAGAGTGAAGAAGCGCATGGGACACTTACTTTGGCATGACGCAAGGTACGAGGTCACTGCAAGCAGCAACAGAATCCGGGTATCCACAAAGCTGAGCATGTCTAGTCCGACATGCAGACTCCTTGTGCCTCGGTGCCTGTGGTTTTTTCACCTCTTCAAGCAGGCATACAGCCGAGATGACGCAAAGTTAAACTCCAAACTTAGCGGGAACCTGCTGCCGTGATGCTGGAATAACAAAGTCCTATCAGCCCTATTTATACGGCAGGAGGTTCCTCGGACTGCGCGTCGCGGATCCACCGCTGGACCAATCGGATGTGAGGAACTCGAGAGAGGTCCTGAGTTGAGAACGGCCCGCGCTCGTCACGTGACCGCTCCTGTTCCCTGCCCACTCCCCGCAAACATTGGCAACTTTCTGACCGTGATGACGAGTGCAGCGATTTAATTAGATCCATTCTTTTGAGGACGTGGACACAGACAAGATCCGAATCCCCGTGTGCGGTTTTTTTTTTTTTTTTTTTTTTTTTTTTTTGGGTCCCAGGCTTGTTGATCGGGCTCGAGTCGTATTTTGAGACGTCACTTTGCAGGGTTGGGAGACAGTCGTGCGGGCATTTTGCTCAGAGCAGGTCAGGCTGATCGGTGACACGCGGAGGATGCGCGCTTTTACGCAGCGCTTTGGAGAGAACGCAGGAGACACGAGGCGCGCTCGGGTCACATGTGGTGCAGCAGGGAGATGCGGGTGCGTGGGGACTTTTGGGTAATTATTATTATTATTTTTTTTGGTGAAGGGCGCTTGTGCCTGAGTACGTTTGCTGTTTATGTAAACATTTTACATCCTCATCACGCAATGAAGCCCGTTTCCTGTGTCCTTTGTTCCAGACCTTCATGTCCACGTCCTCTGAACCAGATCCTCAGTGAACTTCATAAGGAACCTGATGCAGCTTATGTTTATTTTCTTCACTTCCACAAACACTTGATTTTTAATTTTTTCCCCTGGCTCAGATGAGTCTGGTACTGAGTAAAGAATTCAATTTTCCACGAGGTCACCAAGCACAGGACTGGGGTGGTGGTGGTGGTGTGTGTGTGTGTGTGTGTGTGTGTGGTGGGGGTGTTAATACACATCTTGTAGGTCCAGGTCATGCACTCAAAGAAATTTGCTTTAAACACTAAAGGCAGGTGTGTGTGTGAGAGAGAGAGAGAGAGAGAGCTCAGTGAGAGCTTTCAGTTCTGAGTCTCAGATCACAGCTCCAAGCAGGCCACAGGACCAGACATGCCCAGAGCCAAGCTCCACCAACATGGAGCTCCAGGAATTCACTTTGAGCAACAATGTGCTCGACTTTCCATTGCATCAACAATCTCACTGAATAATCTTTGATATCATCGCCATCATTATTATTCAAATCCAAAAATAATAGTTTTAGAAATCAGGAATATGTTATGTCATTGTCTTCCACAAATCACTATGACATTATATTTAGAATGAGTGTCACTGATTGCAGTTCACACATGTTCACCATAGCAGGTTCGTGTTTAGTTGCCACCGTTCCCTATTGCGAGGCAGTGGTTGTCTAGTGGTATAGGGCGCTGGATCACTGATCCAAAGGTTTGGGGTTCGAGTCCCACTCTCCACAAGGTTGTCACTGTCCCCCCCATTGCAGCTAACTGGGTTATCAAAGGCCGGCCATGTCTCTCACTGTCTATGGTGTGAGGCATGTAAAAGAACCATTGCTGACTTTTGTAAAAAGTAGCTGCAAAGCCGTCGGCGTGTTTCCGCCCTGCGATGGCCTGGCGAGCTGTCACCCAAAGTTGGCTGGGATGGGCACCAGTCTCCCCATGACCCAAATTAGGCTTAAGCGGTTACAGAAAATGAACTGAACTGAACTGTTCCCTATTTAGAGCATGCAACATGCAACCTGCAGAAAAAAGTATTTCCTGTAGTTATTACACAGCACTAATACCAGACCATCAATCGTAATGCTTCTCTAATGAACTACAGAGGACTGGAACAGCCCTCCAACTGTTTCATTAGATAATTGTATGGGAGGGTTCATGGACTATGCATTTTAAACCACCTTACCGACACAGCATGTGCAGGAAGGAAAACACACACACATGCATGGAGGAAAGTTCCTTGGTCTTATCTTATGCTATTGCTAGTGATTAGCGTTAGCTGTGCATAATTTTGTCAACAGTTATAAATAAATATTGGTCAAGTATATAATTGTGTATGTAATCTATATATTTTTGTATACTGTATTTACTTTCCTGTTCTCAGATCATTTTTCCCTGTCTGATCTGCCACTTGAATAGCAACAAATACCTGTGCAATAAGGTGCTAAATTAATGAGATATGACTGAACATTTCTGTTTTATATAGTCATTTATTTTGTTTGTAGTGGTAGATTTCCAAGCTTCTATAAGGGAACCCGATGAGAAACAAGCTTTATCAAAATGGCGTCCACTGCTAGTCTATTTTTTTTTTTTTTTACAGGACTTTTCAAAACTGCGCCAGTAAAATATTAGTCACTCCTGGAATATCCAGACAACTGTGCTGAAGTCGAAGCAAGGAAAGCATTGAAGGGGAGGAGCATGTAAGAGGAAATGTGTTGTAAAGATGGCCAAGGAGTTGAGCTGTGCAGCATGTTCTGCAAAAATCGGCATCAATAAAACTCAGACATTCAAGTCAGACAATCCTTTAAATATATGTTTTAATTAATTAGGATATTTCTCAACCACAGTGAGCTCAATGTAAAGATCTCTCATGCATTAAACTACTTTATGGAAATTATTCATATTGGTGTAGAGCAGGTAGCCCGCAAGTACAATATAAGTTGCCCGCGGACCTGTTCACTGCTATTTTTAGGACAGGCCAACGGCTCCATAGCGCCACTCTCCATTGAGCTGCATCTAATTTTTTGAATATATTTTAAAATCAAATCAAAATCTTCACATAGATGAATATAATTAATTATTAATAATAACATAATTAAAGGTAAATTGAGCAAATTTGTAATTCCAGAGGTGTGTATCAACCTGGTAGCCCTTCGCATTAATTGGTACCCAAGAAGGAGCTCTCAGTTTCAAAAAGGTTGGTGACCCATGGGGTAGAGGTTAGGACTTCTACCTCACAGCAAGAAGATCCTGGGTTTAAACACTGTGCCGGGTAGGAGTGTTTCTTGATGGAGTTGGTATGTTCTCTGGTATATTTTCTTGGGTTTCTTCTGGGTTCTCTGGTTTCCTCCCACAGTTCAAAGACATACTGATTGGGCTAAATGGATATTCATAATTGCCACTAGGTGTGACTGCGAGTGGTAGTGGTTGTGTATGTAGACACTGTGATGGTCTGGGTGTATTCTGCCTTCATGTGGAGTTGACTGGGTTGGGCTTCATCCTCCCTGTGATCCTAGAAAAGAATAAAGCAGATTGGAAAATAAAATTAAATGCACTAATTTGTTTAAGTTTTCAAGATATACATATTTAAAGTATAATTAAGATATGTTATAAAGTATGATTAAGATATACATATTTAAAGTATAATTAAAATACCAATCACACTCAATAATTTGATGAACTGTTTAATTCTATTAGGGTCGCAGGGAGACTAGAGCATATCTCAGCCAACACCCGGCTAAGACAGGGTACACCTGAAAAACTTATTAGAACATCGCAGGGCCAACACCATCACAACCATTCACACTCACACTTGTGCATGGACTGTGGGAGAGAACCAGGGTACCTGGAGGAAACCCACGCAAGCACAGGGAGAACATGCAAACTCCACACAGATACACCCCTGCCCAGGACTCGAACCCAGGACCTTCTTGCTAGTGGGTGGACGTGTTAACCACTATACTGCCCAATACCAATTTTGGAAGAGGAAACAAAACAAAAGTTCTTTTTATGAACTTTATTCCAAAACAAAAAAGGAGTGTCACACCAAGGGATAAAAGCAACTGGGTGATTGAGTACTGATTAAATATTTGGATGCTAATATTAGACTGTGCATTCAGTTTGTCTCAAAACATGACAAAAACAGATAATCAATTTGATACAGAGAGACCGAGTTGTCTTTTGGTGATTGCAACAGCAAACAAAACACTAGGAGCAGCCATCTTTGTTTACTTCTGGTATGATCACTAATGCACTGTATCTGTTCTTCGAATTAATGTAGTTTAAAAGCACATAGTCACTTGAAGCATATTCTCAAAAAACTCAACTTCTGAAAAACACCATTAGATTTCAGAGATTTAGGTTCAGAGATTGGCATAGGTGTGTAGTGGTTCTGTTCAGTTCATTTTCTGTAACCACTTAATCCTAATTAGGGTCGCAGGGAGGCTGGCACTCATCCCAGATGACTCCGGGTGAGGGCAGAGTACACCCTGGACAGCTCACCAGGCCATTGCATGGCGGAAACACGTTGACGGCTATGCAGCTACTCTTGTCGAAAGTCAGCAATAGTTCTTTTACATGAGCCTCTCACCATAGACAGTAGCTGCACTTCCTGCTGATTGGTTGAGATGATGTAACACTCCTTTTTTCTCATTCACGCACAAGTTGTCAATGAGCCTCTTTTTTTGTGTGTTTTAATTACCAGTTAAGCTCCATGATAACACTCAAACGCTGTGCGTCTTCGCTGGCTAAACGAGAGAAAACGTTGGATGTCTCTTCTGAAGAAATAAGACTTTCTCCTGAAGAAATGAGTTTCCTCTGAACTGTTGTATTAAAGTCTTTTTCAATTATTATTCCAGTACAGTATCTAAGTTAATGTTTAGAATGTTTGTGCGTGAGATTTTATGTTCTGTAGCATGTTTAACAAACGATACCAAAAGGATAAACTTTATTATGCTTCATGTCCTTTTACATTGAACTTGGAGTGACGTCTCCAAGATGGCGCTGCCTAGAGGGCGACGTCGCAGAGTTCTCAGAGTCAAATTGTTTCTTTGTTCGTTTTAATTTGTTTTATTTGTTGTTTTGTTTGTTCATGGTTTGCACTATGCTTGTCTATGACCGGTCGACCCTACTACAGCTATGAGCAGCTTCAGCTTCAGGCAACTAAGCATGCAACAGCTCCTATTGTGAGCTAATATGCTATGGTAGCTCAATGCTAGCTGCACCCCGGCTAACAATAAGCCCAGGCGGAGTTCTCAGAGTCTCCGGCACTTGGTTAGAAGTGGAAGGTTAGCACTTCCGGTCGTACTGCTTGAAAATGTTCAGTCCCTGCAAAACAAGATGAACGAGCTTCATGTTCAGATTGCAGCGCAGAGGGATCTACAGGACTGCCCCATGCTGTGTTTCTGCGAAACATGGCTCGAGAAGAGTACACCCGATGAGGTGATTGCACCAGCCGGCTACACGGCCTTCATCCCCTGCAATCCCAAGCGCTGGAGTCATCGTTCGGCCCCTCTCCACCTGGGCTTATTGTTAGCCGGGGTGCGGCTAGCATTGAGCTACCATAGCATATTAGCTCACAATAGGAGTTGTTGCGTGCTTAGTTGCCTGAAGCTGAAGCTGCTCATAGCTGTAGTAGGGTCGACCGGTCATAGACGAGCATAGTGCAAAACATGAACAAGCAAAACAACAAATAAAACAAATTAAAACTAACAAAGAAACAATTTGACTCTGAGAACTCTGCGACATTGCCCTCTAGGCAGCGCCATCTTGGAGACGTCACTCCAAGTTCAATGTAAAAGGACATGAAACGTAATAAAGTTTATGCTTTTGGTATCATTTGTTAAACACGCTACCGAACATAAAATCTCATGCACAAACATTCTAAACATTAACTTAGGTACTGTACTGGAATAATAATTGAAAAAGACTTTAATATTAGTGCTTTACAACAGTATATGCTGTATAATGGTTATATTTTATCATCAATAAATATAACGGTAAAAATTGAAAAGTTTTTCTTAATCATTACTACATTTTACTACATTAATACCGTATTAATGACTTAGACTGTCTATAGAATGTGTTTAAGAAGCATATTTTAGCGCACGTAATAGATACACAGTTTTTACTTCCGATTGCTCATTCGCTCCCTCTTTAATCTTTAATTGTATTTCAGCTTTTTCAGGCATTTTGCATTGCTTAGTGCCCCCCCCCCCAACCGTGTCTTTAGAGTGTGACTATTTTTCCAGACCTGCATGATGCTCTGTTCCAGATGTGTTTGGCTCTACTTGCATGGTGGGGAACAACCTCATGCTTTACTCGAGTAATGTGTCACTGATTACTTCACACTTTCAGTCAGCTAGTATGACAGACAAGCAAATAGTGTTAGGGTTTATTTACATTACATCTGCCAGCCAGCTCCTACAGAATCATTGCTGGAATCACATATAAGTGTTAGCTTCACAACAAGCTTCTAATGTAGTCATGTACATATGACCCGACTACGAGCAAATACACACTTAAACCCAAAATGTTTCCTCAGGAGTTCTTGTGGTTGTTTCCTAAAGCCTTGGGCTGCTGGATATAACCCCCCACACCCCCCCACTAAGAGTGGAATATAATATATTTTTAAACCAAGAACATTGATCATTTGCATAACTGTGCAAAAGAACAGTTTATTTAATGATATTAATGTCAGAATAGCCGATGACTTCCACTCCTTAAAGGGAAGATATTATGCTCTTTACATTTTTTGTCCCATAATCATTGATACAACGTTGGCCTCAGGAAAAAAAACATAGTGACAAATAACAAGGTTAGTGCATGTTCAAATTTTCCCTCTGGGCCGTTTAAATTGGCCACAAGGTTTTTACGGTTTTTTTTGGGTTTTTTTTTGGGCACATTAGTGCATCTCAGAATGCTGGTGCATCCTCCAGAATTAAATACAGAATTTTGAAAATAGGTTGACATTTGAAATTTAAATTTCAAACTTTGTTTCAATTTTCCTAATATTTGTAGCTCCTTTCTCTAATATTTGAGAACTCCTCTCATAGGAGGTGTGCAGGATGCATTCAAATGATTGAACCACCTTTGCTGGCTCCTTTCACTGTGGCGAAGTAGTGGTTCTACTCTGAACTTTGACTCTAAGGGTGAACTCAGACGTCCTTTGGAGGAATCACATTTCTACATCCTGCATCCACAATTTTGTGTTTTTCATCACAACACACAGCTTGTGGCTTTAGCTTAGGGTGGAAAATGAATCGACAATTAAATTGTCCACTCCATCTTTTGGCTCAGTTCATTCCTGTTTCTTTCATGTACCTTGTTTTAGTTGTGTTCATAATTGACTTATCCATCATGTGTAAATATTTTATCCTGACTAGGCTTTATGGGGAGTGTTGGAATACATCAAGGATGAGACACAAATCTATTAAAAATGCACCATAGAACCTGGGAAAAACCAAACCCAGGCATTCTTGTTGTGAGGCAGATGTGCTAACCCCTACACCAACATACAATAGGACAAATAAATCTAAAATTGTAAGCACAGTCATACCTCAGCTTTGAAAATTAATTAGTTCCCAAACTGGTTTTGTTAACGTGATTTTTTCATAAGTAGAGTCGCATTTTACATGTAAAAGGCCTGATTCATTCCAAGGCCCCAATACTACCCCTAAACCCTTTAAAAATTACAAAAGTATACCAATTTTGAATGAAATATGTGTTAAAAGTCAGAGAAATTTATTTATTAAACCATTAAAATGAATAAGACATGCAAATCATTTACCACTGGGGTTGGACAACTATGACCAAGATATTATGCGTGTTAGAACTTCGTGATAATTGAGGGTCGAAGGCACACAAAACGCATCATGGGTATCATGGAGATGCAGCTCCATCCTAACCAATGAGAGGCCAGTGGAGCGTAGCCAATGGGAGAGCAACTCTATCGTGCCAATTTCAAAACAAAAGTACAAGATGTGTTTCGTAACTTGAATTTTCTTGTGTATTCAGAGACGAAAATTTTACGTAAAGGCGCTTCGTAACTTGGATTTTTCATTGGTTGGGTCTTTCGTAAGGTGAGGTATGTCTGTATATGCATGTGTGTGTGTGTGTGTGTGTGTGTGTGTGTGTGTGTGTGATTATTTATTTATTTGCTCGCTAAAATCCCTTTTACAAAAAAGGACATCCAAGCTGAATAAGATACACTGGTTCTCACATACAAGTTAAACAGTTTTCATAAGAAAAGCCTTAGATTAGAGTGTCATCGCTGATCAGTATCAGAATCAGAAAAGAGTCTGCACCTTTGCATCTACGTCTAGCAGAACAAGGCTTTCTATATTGGCACTTATCCTACAGTAATACATGCTGCCTCCTCACAGCACCAAAGAGACACACCCAAGCAAGACATCTCCAGGAAACCAAGCTGCACTTAAATGGATGGGTTTTACATTTTTAAATGTGGACAGGTTCAATCACTTTAATCCCAGTTTATTATTCAGTTAATCACATTAAACCATGTTATCTGTATGCTAGAACTACTGATAGCACTACGTAAAATTATTCAGGCGCTACACTGCAAAGATGTTTGAGGAGTGAGGTATAGGACCAGGTTCTGGGATATTAGCTGTGTTACACCTAGTGGCAGATCATCCAGATGTGCACTGCATACTCATTGTTCTTTGCTTGATGGTAAAATGGTCATTTCTGTGTGGGTTTCTGTTCACAGTCCAAAGAAATGCACATTAGGCTAACAGGCTGTTCAGACCTGCCTGCAGGTAGGAATGATATGTGTGTTGTCCCTGTAATGGTCTGGTGAGCTGTTCAGCCCAGGGTTGGATAAGGAAGGCTCCAGCCTGATTGCGACATTAATAGTAGAATTAAACAGTTCGGCAAATGAGTGCTTGGGTGAGTGCGTGTATTTTCTTGAAGATGATGAATAAACTTTAAAGGGTTAAATGAAATAGTACTGTATATACTATCTTATACTGTAATTACCGCTCCAAAAAATGAAAAACGTACTGCTGATACTCTGGACACAAGACTGTTGATGTGTCACATCGATAAAAGGAGTCCAGCTACATTGTTTTGTTTTGAATCAGGGTTAAGTAGAAAACTTCAGCTAACAGCCAGGCTGCAGTGAAAGCGTGGAGGCTGTTCGCCGCCGTGGCATTTGGGCTATATTGACTAAACGACTGTAGCCCTACAAACAAGGTCATTACATAGGAGGAGCTCCCTAAAACATACTCATTTCACTGACTGAGGTGAGGACACACATACACACACACACACACACACACACACACAGAGAGAGAGAGAGAGAGAGAGAGAGAGAGAGAGAGAGAGAGAGAGAGAGAGCAGACTGAGGTTTCAAAATTACAGGCTATTCTCCGGCCAGATATCCTTTTTTCTAACTCTGGACTCTGCGGTAATGAACTTTCCATATGACAGATCATAGAAAAGGAGAGACCAAATGTAGCTTAAACATTTGTATGCCTGAATACACTTGATGTTTTTTTTTTTTTTTTTTGTAAATAACTGTATTATTCTCCTTCTACAATAATGCATACAATATTTCAGAATTGATCCCTTTGTAATTTTAACTGCTTTTTAATTATAAAGGAACAGATCTGAACATATATCAGACAGTGATGATCACATGACATACCCGCCTCTGTCTCTGTTGGAAACATAAGGTATTGTAAATAGAACTCAAGACAGATGTTACTATAGTAAAACTAGTACCAGAGGTTTTGCTGAAAACTTGTTCTCTCTAAGTGATAAAGTTCTCAGTATGGAGTGTGTGACTTGCACATCTGTCGTCCATTTCATTTCCACTGTTTTAGAGATGTGCAAAATGTGTAGGTGGGGCTTTTGGAACTTTTACCCTGAAGATGGAGGAGGGGAATAGACTTCATAAAAATCCCTCAACAAACTGGATGAATTTGGAAACCTACACCAGGAGACTCCATCTTAAGTCCAAGTGCACTATATGTTAAAATAAAGATGCGTCAAATCTCTTCACCTTTTTTGGTCAGTGTTTGTTTTGTCATGTTAAACCTGTAACGGAGGATTCTTTTGTGTGACAAGAGAAGAGAAACCCGAAGCAGGGATGGAGCCATCACTCTGCCTAACACATACTTAGCTTTTTTCAACATCCACATGACTAACGGCTTGGTCAGCAAACGCATAATAAAAGGTATAAAAATATCTCCACACAATGTCACTGGAATACACAGTGCGACAAATTAGTGGATACCTCTGACCGTGGTTTAAGAGCAAAGACAAAACATATAATATATGTTCATGGTTTGCAAAAAGGAGGAGCTCTGAGTATCTAAGACTGGGTATTAAATTTAAACTTAAGTTCAGAAAATATCAACATTCTGCAATGGGTTCCTGTAGATTTACTACAATATCCCTTTCTAAAGAATAACTATCTTCTTCTTCTTTCGGCTTTTTCCCGTTCTCGGGAGTCACCACAGTGAATCATCTGATTCGCACATTTGATTTGGCAGAGGTTTTTACGTCGGATGCCCTTCCTGTCACAACCCTTTAACAAGGGACAGAAAGCAGCCTACTCTTTACGAAAGTCAGCAATGGTTCTTTTACATGCCTCTCACCATAGACAGTGAGGGACACGGCCCGCCTTTGATAACCCAGTTAGCCGCACTGGGGAGACAGTGACAACCTTAGGATCAGCGATAATAACTATAACACTTCAATATTGGTATTTTCTACGTTTATTGAATAAGAATTAATAAGCTATTAACGCTAATAGGCTTCATTGAGCTGCACCAGGAAAAAGTTAACCCCAGAACAACTTAGACCTGGAGCAATGTATGCCAACTTTCCTATGTGCTTCCACAGTTAAAGCTGGGCGCTACATAGACAACTCGCAATCAAACCGCTGGAGAAGAATTATCTGTACATCTGTTCCAAAAAAGCCCACGGAACAATCTGATAACCCCGATGGATGCTGATTTTGACCTGATGTTGATCCTGATGTTATTGGGGCAGTGGTGGTCTAGTGGTATAGGGCGCTGGATCGCTGATCCAAAGGTTGGGGGTTCAAGTCCCACTCTCCACAAGGTTGTCACTGTCCTCCCAGTGCAGCTAACTTGGTTATCAAAGGCGGGCCATGTCTCTCACTGTCTATGGTGAGAGGCATGTAAAAGAACCATTGCTGACTTTCGTAAAGAGTAGGCTGCAAAGTCGTCAGCGTGTTTCTGTCCCTTGCTAAAAAGGGTTGTGACAGGAAGGGCATCCGACGTAAAAACCTCTGCCAAATCAAACGTGCGAATCAGATGATTCGCTGTGGCGACTCCCGAGTAAAAGGGAAAAAGCCGAAAGGAAGACAGACAGACAGACAGTTGATCCTGATGTTGACCCCGACTGTGCTCAGACACCCGGTTATAAATTGTTCTTGTGCAGGTGCCTGTCTGAAGGCAGCCTTTATTCATACATACTGGACAGTGATGCTGTAAAAATATTCCTGAAATCCTTCACAGGACATCACTTAAAAAAACCTGACATTTTGAGAGCCTTTTGGAGCCTGGATTCTACTGTCGCACTTCAATCAATGTTCTCTCTAACTTTTTCTTACTGGTACTATGCAAACCTGCAATTTCTATTTGATGACTCCATTGCCATAAAATCTGAAACAGGCCCATCAGCCACACAGATTGCCACCTGCATTGACCATGCTTTTTTAGCATTAGCTAACTAGTCTGGGAACTCTCAGCAGAACCGCTATGCTAACAAGATATAATGGGGGATTATTAGAAGTGTTGAAGAATTGAGATAGGTCACAGCTATTACAGCTGGGCACAGTCGGTACATTTCAACTATTCAGAAAGTTGAAACACTGGCTACAGATATACATCCTGCAAAATCATCCTTGTAACTTTGTTCCTAATTCTACATATTTTTATCTTATAGTCCAACCCCCCCACTGTCTGTCTGTCTGTCTGTCTTCCTTTCGGCATTTTCCCTTTTACTCAGGAGTCGCCACAGCGAATCATCTGATTCGCACGTTTGATTTTGGCAGAGGTTTTTACGTCGGATGCCCTTCCTGTCACAACCCTTTTTAGCAAGGGACAGAAACACGCTGACGACTTTGCAGCCTACTCTTCACGAAAGTCAGCAATGGTTCTTTTACATGACTCTCACCATAGACAGTGAGAGACATGGCCTGCCTTTGATAACCCAGTTAGCTGCACTGGGGGGGACAGTGACAACCCTGTGGAGGGTGGGACTCAAACCCCCAACCTTTGGATCAGCGATCCAGCGCCCTATCCCACTAGACCACCACTGCCCCTAGTCCAACCCCCCCACATCATGTATAAATAAAGTGCATCATTAAAAACAAAAAATAGAAAATAGATACATAAAAACATTTAACTAAGAAATTCACCAACCTGTTTTCTAAAATATGCTTTGCGTAAATATTGATTGATTGATTGCACTAATGTCTGCCCTAAGTAATCAACTATAAGACCACCTCAGTTACTAATGAAAACAGTAGTAACGTTTGTTTTTGTTCCTATGAATATGGAGTACAAGGGAGGTAAGTACCGTATGTGATATTCTGCAGTGAAGACATAAAATAATTATTTTTACATTTTTATACAATATTACACGTTAATATATTAATAATGGTTCAAAACACATGCAACAATTCACACCTAGGGGCAATCTGAAACAATTAATTAGCCTAATGCACATGTCTATGGACTGTGGGAGGAAATTGAAGTACAGTACTCAGAGGAAACAGAAATGCCCAACCCTGGGACTCGAATCAATGCCCTTCTTCCTGTAAGGTGGACTTGCGAACTGCTACACCACTGTACCACCCATACATTTTTTGGGGTGTGATTTTTAAATATAGATAGTCAATAGGTATTACTTTTATTGCTCAAACCATCCTTCCAATAAACCCTACAATGTTTGCTCCCTTTATTAGGAAGTTGCCCCCTCTGTGTTTTGATTGGCACCTTGAATTTTTAACCAAATTGAAATTTCATTGTCATTCTAGTAAAATTTTCACAGCCTGAGGCCCAAGCAGTGGTGGGTCATTAACTGGTTAAAGACTCCCTTCATGTAGAATGTAGAAATCTTTTCCATTGAGTAGCACATGAGGAATAGTTTAAATGACTCCAGCTGTCTGGGACACCTCTCTCTCTCTCTCTCTCTCTCTCTCTCTCTCTCTCTCTCTCTCTCTCTCTCTCTCCCCAAATTTCCAGTCCTCTATGTTTCCTCTCTCTTCTCCTCTATCTTTCTCCCATCCCCTCTTTTATTTTCTCTCACTCTCTGGCAAATGCAAATTTTGTGCAGTATATCATTGCATGTCTGGAAAACTCAGTTTAATCTTTATGGTTTTTTTTCGCGAGTCTTTTTAAGTTATCTAGCATGCATGCACTAAACTGCAAACTAAAAAGACATTCAGACTTAAGTAGAGACAAAAATTTAAGTACACTATGTTTTGTCAGCATTGGAAGGCAAATATAAATCCTTTCAGTAAAGACCTAAAATTACACGGTGTTGTTCAAGTGGCCTCCACCAGTGTGGGGAGTATGAAACTTTTTCAGTGTTATTAGCAAAGACTCACATCCTTTAGTTTATTGGCCTTCTAGAAGCAATGCTCCGCCTTCTCAACAAGCTAAAAGAAAAAGAAAGAAATTTTAGTCATGAATATTAATCTCAGTCATGTACATGCGAGACATGAACCTCCCACTTCATGTCGACTCCCCTGATCTTACATTCTGAGAGAAAAATGGGTTTCGAGCAGTTGCTGGTCAGCTTTATTCCAAAATGGAAAGTGCTTGTCTGTATCATCTTTATAATCCTCAAGTGCAAATTCTCACCACATTTTAATATACAGTATTAAACAACCATTCTTGCTAATTCCTCCAAATTCTTTTTATTTAACAGTTTGCTGAAACATAAAGAAGAGAAATCTTTGGAGTTGTTTTTCACCCCAACCCCCACACAACCCCCACACAACCCCCACAGCTCTTAGACCTGACCTCTAAGGTAAACAGCAGCATTGTGCAGACAGACAGTGGAAAGAACACTCACACTCAAGTATGGGACACTTGTTCAGAAAAATATACTCTACAAAGAAAATACATATTGTTAATCAGAAAGATTTGTATACAAGCCAATTTTGATATAAATTAAATTATTTTGTGGAGCTTATGACCTTAATTTTGGGAGGCAGTACAGTTCAAAAAAATATGCTCAGGTTTCCTTTGGGTAATCTGGTTTCTTCCCACAATACAAATACAGGAACATTACGTCAACTGGTCACATTAAATCAGTGATCCTCATCCACCTTTTTATCACTGCGGACCGGTCAACGCGTGACAATTTTACCAGGGACCAGGGTGTGTGTGTGTGTGTGTGTGTGTGTGTGTGTGTGTGTGTGTGTGTGTGTGTGTGTGTGTGTCATAGATTGTTAATATTGTAAATAGAATGTATTTATTTATATAAGTTATTATTATTATTATTATTATTATTATTATTATTATTATTATTATTATTATTATTATTATAGTAGTAGTAGTATAGTAATAAACACTCCATGAATGTTATTTTTCAACAGCTGAAATAAAGTTGGTTGGGAAATAGAGATTGACCTTTTCTAAAAAAACAAACAAACGAACAAAACAAAAGAAAAACCCTGCAGGTGATCATGTACCAGCTGGTAGAATGAAGGCCCAGGCGTAGTCTCACCCAAAATCCCCGCTAATGTTTGAAACATGTCCAACACGCCTCTGTTCACACAGTCCCCTTGTGGGTTACATTTTAGCGCTCAAATGACCGACATGTAATCGAGAGAATCCGGTCATTTTTCAAAATAAAAGATTTTTCAAAAATAAAGATCGTTCAGAGTCAGATAATAAATAAAACGGAAATAATTAATTATTTCTTCTGCGGCCCAGTATTAATTGAACCACGGACCGATACCGGTATGCGGCCCGGTGGTTGGCGACCCCTGCTCTAAATTGTCTTTAAAGGTGAATGGTTGGCGACCCCTGTTCTAAATTGTCTTTAAAGGTGAATGCAACCCTGCAACAAACTGGCGACCTGGTCAGACTCAATAATGGATTCTGAGGTTTCTAAATGTGTTTCATGTAGAATCTTACCAGATAAGAGAATAATGTGTTGCAGGGTTCAGTATTAAACAGTTAAGGGTTCTTCCAGAAAGGGACATTTTTCTGACCTTTGGTCAAGTTTTATGTCCTTTAGAGTTATTCAGGTGTCCATCTGGTGGTGCCTATATACATTATATGGACAAAAGCTTATGAACACTTGACCATAACACTCATATGCGGTTCTTGATGATTGGACTCCAGGTTTAGTAGATTCTTTTATTCGTGTTATGCTTCTCTATCATCTGAAAAGGCTCTGCACTAGATTTTAGAGCGCTGCTGTAGGGATTTGTGATTATTTAGTCACAAGAGCATTATTCAGGTCTAGTTCATCTCAAACGTTTTCAGTAGGGTTGAGGGCAGTGCTCTGTACAAGTGACTCATGTTCCCCCGTTCCAACCTTTGTAAGGCATTTCTTTATGGAGCTTACTGGGTTTGCAGAGGGACTGTCATGTGAGAACATGTTTAAGTCTCTTAGTTTTAGTGAACAAGGGAGATGTACAGAGTTGTGGCAACTACAGAGGGATAAAGTTGATGAGCCATACAATGAAGCTATGGGAAAGAATAGTGGAAGCAAGACTAAGGGCAGAGGTCAGCATTTGTGAACAACAGTTTGGTTTCATGCCAAGAAAGAGCACCACAGATGCAGTGTTTGCTTTGAGGATGTTAAGTACAGAGAAGGTCAGAAGGAGCTGCATTGTGCCTTTGTGGATCTGGAGAAAGCATATGACAGGGTGCCGAGAGAAGAACTGTGGTATTGTATGAGGAAGTCTGGAGTGACAGCGAAGTATGTTAGAGTGGTGCAGGACATGTATGATAGATGTAAGACAGTGGTGAGGTGTGCTGTCGGTGTGACAGAAGAGTTCAAGGTGGAGGTGGGACTGCATCAAGGGTCAGCTCTCAGCCCCTTCTTGTTTGCTATGGTGATGGACAGGCTAACAGACGAGGTTAGACAAGAATCTCCATGGACTATGATGTTTGCAGATGACATAGTGATCTGTAGTGAGAGCAGAGACCAAGTGGAGGAAAATCTAGAGAGGTGGAGGTATGCCCTGGAAAGGAGGGGATTGAAGGTTAGTCTTAGTAAGACAGAATACATGTGTGTGAACGACAAGGACCCAAGAGGAACTTTGAGGTTACAGGGGCAGAGATAAAGAAGGTGGAGGATATTAAGTACTTAGGTTCAACAATCCAGAGCAATGGAGAGTGTGGAAAAGAGGTGAAGAAGCGCGTGCAGGCAGGTTGGAATGGATGGAGAAAAGTGTCCGGTGTGATGTGTGATAGGAGAGTATCGGCAAGAATGAAGGGAAAAGTGTACAAGACGGTGGTGAGGCCAGCGATGTTGTATGGTTTAGAGACAGTGGCCCTGGGGAAAAGACAGGAGGCTGAGCTGGAGGTAGCAGAGATGAAAATGTTGAGGTTCTCTTTGGGAGTAACGAGGATGGATAGGATCAGAAATTAGTACATCAGAGGGACAGCACATGTTAGATGTTTTGGAGACAAAGTCAGAGAGGCTAGATTGAGATGGTTTGGACATGTACAGAGGAGGGATAGTGAGTATATTGGTCGTAGGATGCTGAGGTTGGAACTACCAGGCAAAAGGCCCAGAGGAAGACCAAAGAGAAGATTTATGGATGCAGTGAAGTTGGACATGAAGGTCGTTGGAGTAAGAGTAGAAGATGAAGAGGATAGGGAGAGATGGAGGCAGATCATTTGCTGTGGCGACCCCTGAAGGGAACAGCTGAAAGGAAAAGAAGAGTTTTAGTGAAGCGGAATTGCAACCTGACAGCAGATGAAGACATTGTGCACAACTTTGCGGCACCAACTTTGGGAAGAAGTTACATATGGGTCTGATGGTCAAGTGTCTATAACTTTTTGTCCATAGAGTACACGTAGAATATAGAGTTCCCACTTAGGAGTTTTTAATCTTTTCAACCATATAAAAAGACACAACTATTCATATAAGCCTTTAACCCCCCTCCTTGAATTGACATTTTATTGTAGTGGAGGGGTTTGCATGTACTAATGATCCTAGGAGCTATGTTGTCAGGGGGCATTATGCCTGTGGTAGGGTCACTCAAGGCAAACAGGTCCCAGGTGAAGGGTTCAAAAACTCAAGGAAACAGTTTCCTTTGCCTGGACATGGGTCACCGGGGTCCCCCTTGAAGCCAGTCCTGGGGAAGAGGCTCGAAGGTGAGCTCCTGGTGGTCAGGCTTCTGCCCATGGAGCCCAGCTGGACCCAGCCTGAGGAGAAGACATGGGTCCGCTCTCCTATGGACCCACCACCTGTGGGAGAGGCTATAGGGGTCAGGTGCAGTGTGAGTTGGGTAACAACCAAAGGCATGGGTTCTGTCAGACCAATCTTCTGCTACTGACTCTGACTCTTGGGACACAGACTCTGGTATGGAAGGAGCATGAGCTGACACGTGAGGTGGAGAGATACTGACTATCTGTAGTCGGACCCACCTCAATGCATAACTTGGGCTCTGGAACCACTTATCTCGAGAGGGGCTGAATTTTATGCCATTCTGGAATTACTCATGGGGAGAGGCAGTGAGTTGGTGTGGGCATCCTCATTGTCCCGTCTCAGTGCCCACATGTTGGGGTTCTCTCCAGTTGACTAACGGGTAGCTTCCCTCCACCTTTGGGTGGGAGAATGGGTCCTGACTGTAGTCTGTGCTTATGCGCCAAATGACAGTTCAGTGTATCAACTCTTCTAGTGGTCTTTGGGGGGATGGGGGGGTTGGGGAATGCTCTCCCGGGGGACTCACTTGTTGTCCTGGAAGACTTCAACATCCACGTGGGCAATGATAGTGTGACCCAGAAGGGTGTTGCATTGTTGTACTTCTGTGCTGGTCATGGCTTGTCCATCACGAATACCATGTTTGAACATGTGGGTTTCCATAAGTGCACTTGGCACCAGGACACCCTAGGCCGCTGTTCGATGATCGACTTTGTATTCATATCACCGGACCAGCGGCCACATGTTCTGGATGTTTGGGTGAAGAGAGGAGCTGAGCTGTCATCCAATCACCACCTGGTGGTGAGATGGCTCCGATGATAGGGGAGGCTGCCCTCAAGACCTGGTAGATTCAAGTGAGTAGTTCGGGTCTCCTAGGAATGTTTGGCAGAGTCTCCTGTGAGAGACGCCTTTAACTCCTACCTTCGGCAGAGCTACAACCATGTCCCAAATGAGGCAGGTGACATCGAATCCAAATGAGCTATGTTTCGTATCTCCATTGCTGATGTGGCAGCCCACAGATGTGGCCAAAAGGTCATCGGTTCTTGTCTACCCCGGGTTTAGGAGGAACAATGTGTTTTTCGTCATCTCTGCGGCATGCTCGACCAGCTCTATATGCTCTACAGGATCCTGGGGGGGACGCATAGGAGTTTGCTCAATCTGTCCACATGTTGTGTTTTGTGGATTTTAGAGAAGCCTTTCAACCGTGTCCCTTGACCTATCTTGTGGAACATGTTCCAGGAGTACAGCTTTCCAGACATGTGCCATTTGGTTGCTATATCACCAGAGCCAGAGTTTGGTCCACATTGGTAACAACATGTCGAATTAGTTTCCGGTGAGGGTTGAAGTCTGCCAAGGCTGTCCTTTGTCACTGATTCTGTTCATAATTTTTATGGACATAATTTCTAGGCACAACCGAGGTGTTGAGGGGTTCTGGTTTGGTGGCCTCTCTGATTCTCCTCACTGATTTTTGTGGATGGCGTTGTCCTTTTGGCTTCATCAATCTGGGACCTCCAGCTCTAATTGGAGCAATTTGCAGTAGAGTGTGGCTGGGATGAGAATCAGCACTTCCAAGTCTGAGGCCATGGTTCTCCGTCGGAAAAGAGTGGAATGCACCCTCCAGATCTGGAAAGAGGTCCTCCACTTGGGGCAGGATGAGTGACCGAAGGATGGAGTGGGAGATCGACAGGCGGACAGCCTGTACCAGTCCGTCGTGGTGAAAAGGGTGCTGAGCCGCAAGACAAAGCTCTCAATTTACCAGTCAATCTATGTTCCAACCCTCATCTATGGTCATGAGCTTTGGGTAGTAACCGAAAGAACAAGATCGCGAATACAAACGGCTGAAATGAGCTTCCTTCACCAGGTGATGGGGCTCTCCCTTATAGACAGGGTGAGAAGCTCAGCCATCAAGGGGGAGCTTGGAGTAGAACTGCTACTCCTCTGCATTGAGAGGGGCCAGTTGAGCCTCCCTGGTATGGTGATTCGGACATGTCCAACTGGGAAGAGATTCCGGGGTTGAACTAGAACATGCTGGAGGGATTATGTCTCCCGGCTGGTCTGAGAACGCCTCTGTGTCCCTCTGGAAGAGCTGGAGAAAGTGGCTGGGGAGAGGGGCGTCTGGACCGCATTGCTTATCCTGCTGACCCTGTGAACCTATCCCGGATTAAGCGGATAAAGATGATTGAATGAATGAATAAATAAGCCTTTAACAAACCATTGAACAACCCTTTTGCTAGGTATACTTTTAAACTTTTTCAAGATTATAGTCTGCACTGAAATATTGTAACACCCTGACTTACTTCAATAAAATGAAGAAGGGTCTTGTTATTGTGAGTTTTTAATAACCAAAAATAGCCTTCTTGTGGGTTAATGGGAAGTGAATGTTTCTTCTCTACCCTATGTTCTGCTTTGAACTGTCTAGTTCCATGAACACTATTTAATGATTCTCCCAGCGGTATTAGGTGTAAAATCCTTACCGGCATTCAATGGGTTCAAAGTGAAATTTTAATGAGACAGTCTTTATTTAAAGCTGTAACAAACAATTATAGTCGAAGAGATCAAATTATTCATCGAAACAGAAAAGTCAGCATGAGAATATTAAATCACTCATTTATTTTCTGAATCGTCTAATCCTAATGAATGAATGAATGAACTATCACAATTAATTGGCCTCACAGAGATTTATTATCTTTTAATTAATTTCTTGTTTTAATATGATTCAAAGTTATTCTTGTATTGACTAGAGAACTGCATCCTTCCCACAGTAACAGATGGCAGTAAAAGGACATAGTGTCTGCCACCTGTTTATAATGAGACCCCCACCTACCTCACCATTTCCCTTGTAACTACTGCCTTTTACACTCACAACCTGTTCCAAAGCCATCATTTTCTGCCTCGAGGCTCCATAGGTCACTAACTCTAAGTGGCACAGGTGGATATAGACAGGACTTTATTCAGTGAGTAGTTGGGCACTTTGCCTTTAGGCCTACAGTATGTATAATAAGTATATAACAAGTGTATCAGTGCACACTGTTAAAGACTTTTTTTTTTAATTCTGCAGAGTGTTACTAATATCATTTACAAGGGCATTATATATATATATACAGGAATATATATACAGGAATCCCTCACTTTCGGTGGTTAATTGGTACTGAAACCCCCGCGACTGCCGAATTCCGCGAGGTAGGATTGACCCCCCCTAACCAATGTATATGTATATGTATATGTATATGTACATGTACATGTGTATACAATATCAATAAATACATATTCAACACAATAAATCCTTATGATAACAATTAAACATTCAAAAATAATGCATAAGATGTAAATAAACTATAAATACATACACATACAGATGTGTGTGCACACTCTCAGATGCGTACCTCACATAAAAATGCAAGTAGTTTTCATGGGTGCTTTGAATTGTTTTTTGTTTTTGTTTGTTTGTTTGTTGCATAATTGGCCTTGTTTTGTGGCATTTTCCTTAACTTTTCCCTGTATTCTTCCTTACTTTCCTTATTTTTTTAATTCGATGAATATTTAAAAACAAAAAGCGATGCACTGAAGCCGCATGAATTGAAGAGCAAAGTAATGGGATCCCTGTGTATACTAGTGTGATGTGATATATATATATATATATATATATATATATATATATATATATATATATCTCACCCTATCCTCTGCATCTTCTGCTCTTACTCCAACTACCTTCATGTCCTCCTTCACAACATCCATTAAGCTTTTCTTTGGTCTTCCTCTGGGCCTTCTGCCTGGCAATTCCAACCTCAGAATTCTACTACCAATATACTCACTATCCCGCCTCTGTACATGTCCAAACCATCTCAATCGAGCCTCTCTGTCTTTGTCTCCAAAACCTCTTACATGTGCTGTCCCTCTGATGTATTCATTCCTGACCCTATCCATCCTCCTTAGTCCCAAAGAGTACCTCAACATTTTCATCTCTGCTACCTCCAGCTCTGCCTCCTGTTTTCCCCCCCAGTGCCACTGTTTCTAAACCATCCAGCATCGCTGGCCTCAACACCATCTTGTACATTTTTCTTTTCATTCTTGCCGATACCGTTCTATCACACATCACACCGGACACTTTTATCTAACCATTCCAACCTGCCTACACACACTTCTTCACCTCTTTTGCACACTCTCCATTGCTCTTGATTGTTGAGCCGAAGGACTAAAATCCTCCACCTTCTTTATCTCTGCTTCCTGTAACCTCACCGTTCCTCTTGGGTTCTTCTCGTTCACACACATGTATTCTGTTTTACTGAGGCTAACCTTCATTCTTCTCCTTTCCAGGGAATGCCTCCACCTCTTTAGATTTTCCTGCACTTGTCTCTGCTCTCACTGCAGATCACAATGTCATCTGCAAACATCATAGTCCATGGGGATTCTTGTCTCACCTCGTCTGTCAGCCTGTCAATCACCATCGCAAACAAAAAGGGGCTCAGAGCTGACCCTTGATGCAGTCCCACCTCCACCTTGAACTCGTCTGTCACACCTACAGCACACCTCACCACTGTCTTACATCTCTCATACATGTCCTGCACCACTCAAACATACTTGCCACTCCAGACTTCCTCATGCAATACCACAGTTCCTCTTTTGGCACCCTGTCATATGCTTTATCCTGATTCCCAAAGGCACAATGCAGCTCCCTCTGACCTTCTTTGTACTTCTCTATTAACATCCTCAAAGCAAACACTGCATCTGTGGTGCTCTTTCTTGGCATTTCTAAATGCTGACCTCTGCCCTTAGTCCAGCTTCCACTATTCTTTCCTATAACTTCATCGTATGGCTCATCAACTTTATCCCTCTGTAGTTGCCACAACTCTACATGTCTCCCTTGTTCTTAAAAATGGGCACAAGCACACTTCTCCTCCATTCCTCTGGCATCCGCTCACTCTCTAAGACCTTGTTGAATGTTCTTGTCAGGAAATCTACTGCTACCACTCCTAGACACTTCCATACCTCTACCGGTATGTCATCAGGACCAACTGCCTTTCCATTCTTCATTCTCTTCAATGCCCTCCTCACTTCACCCTTCCTAATCTCTGCTACTTCCTGGTCCTCGATGGTCACCTCTTCTACTCTTTTTTTCTCTCTCATTTTCCTCATTCATCAGCTCTTCAAAGTACTCTTTCCATCTTCCCAGCACACTTCTGTCATCAGTCAATACGTTTCCCACTCTGTCCTTAATCACTCTAACTTGCTGCAAGTCCTTCCCATCTCTATTTCTCTGCTGTGCCAACCTGTATAAATCATTTTCTCCCTCTTTACTGTGCAAGCTAGCATACAAGTCATCATACGCTCTCTGTTTGGCCTTTGACACTGCTACCTGTGTCTCCCTGTACTCCTGTTTACTCTCTTCAGTCCTCTCTATGTCCCACTTCTTCTTTGCTAACCTCTTCCTTTGTACACACTCCTGCAATTCCTCATTCCACCACCAAGTCTCCTTATCTACTTTTCTTCCAGAGGACACACCAAGTACACTCCTACTTGTCTCCCTGATCACATTAGCTGTAGTTGTCCAGTCATCTGGAAGCACTTCCTGACCACCCAAAGCCTGTCTCAACTCCTCCTTGAAGACAACACGACACTCTTCCTTTTTCAGCTTCCACCATTTTGTCTTCTACTCTGCCTTTGCCTTCTTCACCTTCTTCACCATCAGCTTCATCCTGCACACCACCATCCTATGCTGTTTGGCAACACGCTCACCCACTACTACTTTGCAGTCACTGACTTTCTTCAAATTACATCGCCTACATGTGATGTGGTCTACCGGTGTGCACCTACCTCCGCTTTTATAAGTCACCCTATGCTCCTCTCTCTTCTGGAAGAAAGTATTCACCACAGCCATTTCCATCCTTTTTGCAGAATCGATCAACACCTGTCCTTCTGTGTTCCTGTCCTGTATACCCAACCTGCCCATCACTTACTCGTGTCCTCTGTTGCCTGCACCAACATGTACATTGAAGTCTGCACCAATGACCACTCTTTCACCTCTGGGGGTACTCTGCATCACTTCATCTAATTAACTTCAGAATCTTTCCTTCTCTTCTAGCTCACATCCTGCCAGTGGGGCATAAGCACTAACAACATTGAACATTACGCCTTAAATTTCTAACTTGAGACTCATCACTCTGTCTGACACTCTTTTCACTTCTAGAACATTCCTGACAAACCCTTCCTTCAAGATGACTCCTACACCATTTCTCTTCCAATTCACACCATGAAAAAACAGCTTAAACCCTGCTCCTAAGCTTCTAGCCTTGCTACCTTTCCACCACCTGGTCTCCTGGACACACACACAGTATGTCCACTTTCCTCCTCTGCATCATGTCAGCCAGCTCTCTACCTTTTCCTGCCATAGTTCCAACATTCAAAGTCCCTACTTTCAGTCCTAGACTCATGCCTTTCCTCTTCTCTCTCTGCCTCGCCTCCCACCTCTCCTTCTTCGACCAACAGTAGTCCAATTTCCACCAGCACCCTGTTGGTTAACAGCACTGATGGCAGTCATTGTTAACCCAGGCCTCGACCGATCTGGTATTAATTTCTTTTTCATAATTTTCAGAACAATTTTGGCAAAAGTTTTATGCCGGATGCTCTTCCTGTCGCAGCCCTCTGCATTTATCCGGGCTTGGGACTGGCATGTGGGTGAACACTGGTTTGTGCCCCCCCTCACAGCTTCATTAATTTTCATTCAAGTAAGATTCATTATTATTTGCATGAGCTACGCAGACAGTATTACGACATGCCAATTTTAGTTCTTTGGGAAATTGTAGGTGTATTTTTCTGTCAGTTCACAAGTTCAATTCTGGTCAGTTATTACCTTTTTTGTGAGCTCCATATTGTTTGTTCATTTGTTCATTTTCTGTAACCGCTTAATCCTAATTAGGGTCATGGGGAGGCTGGGGCCCATCCCAGCTGACTCTGGGCAAGGGCAGAGTACACCCTGGACAGCTTGCCAAGCCATTGGAGGACAGAAACACACTGACGGCTATGAAGCTACTCTTGAAGAAGGTCAGCAATGGTTCTTTGACATACCCCCACCATAGACAATGAGAGACATGGCCAGCCTTTGATAACCCAATTAGCTGCACTGGGTGAGAACCTGTTGATAGTGGGTTTGAATCCTCAGCCTTGGGATCAGTGATCCAGCGCCTTACCAATAAGCCACCACTGCCTGCCTCTGCATATTGTTCATGTTATTATTACTAGACAATTGAGAGCTTTATGAAACGTATACTAAAGTAAAATAATGTTAAGATAGTCATTAGATTTACATAGGAACTTTCCAATCGGTCTAACGCTGTTAGAACTGTCAGAATTAGAACTTCAACTTCGTCTTCAAGTTGGACATTCAAGTACTGTACGTCCAAGATGAGTAGTGCGTCAAAGTACCTATAACATTTGAAAGGTCTGGAAATGCATCTATTCCCTCCATCAATCATTCGTTTATTTATTTAATCATTCATTTTTAAAACCGCTTAATCCTACTCGGGTCACAGGGTATCTTAGCTGACTCTGGGCAAAGGCAAGCTACATCCTACCTGCTCTCCAGTCCATTCCAAGCCCAACATACATGCAACAATTTGCACTCACAAACTCATGCAAGAACTTAGACAAAACTGGAAAATCTACTTAAAAACGTCCACGCATAGTCATGGAATCAAAACCCAGTACCATCTTGCAGTGTGGTGGACAACCTGGGTATAAGTGCTTGGAATCTAAATTACCTAGGAAACCTCCACTGACTTGGCATATTTATTAATGTCAACAATGTGCTACAACTTGAAATGTTTAATTGCTAAAATGTTCAGTATCAAAAGAACAGATATCTTCTATTTAATATTCCATAAAAAGTGCTCTTGAGCAAGGCATCTGATCCCCAACTACTCACTTTGTGCCCCAATGTGTGTAGCAGCCAACAGCTCTGAGAGTGTGTGTGTGTGTGTGTGTGTGTGTGTGTGTGTGTGTTCACTTTGGATGGGTTGAATACAGAGGCAATAATTTTCATTGCAGAATTAATACAATACATGTATAAAAGACAAGTGAACTATTTACCAACTGAACAATAAAATTCTGTGGAATTTGAATACAATAGAGTACAGATCTGGATAAAAATGGCGGATCTTCTTTTCCTTTCGGCTGTTCCCTTTCGGGGGTCACCACAGCAAATCACCTGCCTCCATCTTCTTGTAAGTCATATTAATGATTCACACAATCGATTTGGCATAGGTTTTTGGATGCCCTTCCTGACACAACCCTTGGCAAGGGGCAGAAACATGCTGATGGCTATGCAGCTACTCTTGACAAAAGTCATCAATGGTTCTTTTACATGAACCTCTCACCATAAACAGTGAGAGACATGGCCGGCCTTTGATAACCCAGTTAGCTGCACTGGGGGGACAGTGACCACCTTGTAGAGAGTGGGACTCAAACCCCCAGCCCTAGGATCAGTAGTCTAGCACCTTTTACCACCAGGCTACCACTGCCCTCTCGATATAAATTGAGAATCAACCCCCCAAAAAAACAGATAACTTATTTAGCTGGCTCATAAACATTGGTTGTTGTTCTCTGAAAGTTTGATATTTTCAGCATCAAACTCTCGAAATGTCACTAGTATTACACGGCAGTCAGTGATTCAACCACTATGTTCAGTAGCAATAATCTATGTAAAACAATAACCATTTTTTTCCTATTCCTTGAAACATCAAGAATGTCGGTTTCTGAGTGGCTTATTCACCCCCAGCCTATTTCAGGCCCTTTCATATAATCATAGATAATCTGCTACATCTAAAAAAAAAAAATCATGCCATAACTTCTGATTGGTCTGATTACAGATAAGTAATAAAACATATATGCTTGCTTTCTGTAAGAAGAAATAATGCTGTCTCCTGTCAGGGTCTTGAGCTTATCCTGTATGAAGTAACAGCTGTAAGAACTGAAGAAATATTCCAGAAACCTTAAAGACTAAGGATTAAAGCCATTCTCATTTAAAATCTGGGTAGTTGAGGGCAGGATAACATTCTCATGGTTAGCTCATTAAAAGTAGGAACATATCATCATCTTCATCATCTTCATCATCTTCTTCATCATCATCATCATCATCATCATCATTATCATCATCATCATCATCATCATCTCTTCTTTCGCTTTATTCAGGGTCAGGTCGTGGGGTCAGCAGCCTAAACAATGAGGTCCAGATGTGCCTCTCTGTGGCCACTTCCTTCAGCTCTTCTGGGGGGACACCGAGGTATTCCCAGACCAGCCGGAAGATATAATCCCTTAAGCACGTTCTGGTTTGACCCAGGGATCTCTTCCCAGTTGGACATGCTCAAAACACCACACCAGAGACGTGTTTGTGAGGCATTCTAACCAGATGCCCAAGCCACCTCAACTGGCTTCTCTCAATGCAGAGGACCAGTTGTTATACTCCGAGCTTCTCATTCTGAGCTGAGCTTCTCACGCTATCTCAAAGGGAGAGCCCCATCAACCAACCAAGGAAGCTCATTTCAGCCGCTTGTATCTGTGATCTTGTTCTTTTGGTCACTACCCAAAGATTGTGACCATTGGTGAGGGTTGGCTCATATATCGATTGCTAAATTGAGAGCTTTGCCTTGTGGCTCGGTTCCCTCTTCACCACCATGGACTGATACAAGCTACACATTATAGCAGAGGCTGCAGTGATCTACCTGTTGATCTCCTGCTCCATCCTCCCCTCACTCGTGAACTAGACCCCAAGGTACTTAAACTTAACAAGATACCCATTGCCACCTTATTGTGATGGAGGGGTTTACGTGTTCTAAGGACCCTAGGAGCTATAATTTTGAGGGCATTATGCTCCTTGTAGGGTCACCCAAGGCAAACAGGTCCTAGGTGAAGGTCCAGACTCAGCATGGTTTAAAATACCCTATATGGAGAAACATATAAGATCACAGTTTCGCTTGCATGGATGTGGGTCACCAGGGTCTTCCCTTGAGTCAGGCTTGGGTGAGGGGCTCAAAGGCGAGTGCCTGGGGGTCAGGCTTCTGCCATTGGAGCCCTGCCAGGTTGAGCTAGAAAAGGAGACATGGGTCCACCCTCCCATTAACCTACCAACTATGGGAAGGGCTATAGGAATCAGGTGCATTGTGAGTTGGGTGGCAGCTGAATGCATGGGTTCCAGGAACATATTTCATTTCATTTTTTTTTTTAAATTTGCCAAGCTTCTTTATCCTTTATTGTAGTAGACTGATTGGGGAAGGCTTCAGGTGGTGGGGTACTCCCTGAACATCTTGCCAGATCATTACAGGCTCAGTACACACATATACTACCACTCACAACTGTATTTACACTTGGGGAAATCAACAATGTCTAGTTGGCATAATGTGCATGTCTTTGTACTGTGGGAGGAAACCAGAGCACCCAGTGGAAACCCATATTATCATGCGGGGACTATGCAAATGCTACACAAAAAAAAAATCCATGCCGGGCATATGCTTTGAACTTAGATGTTCTAACCACTATGCCGTTGCATCATTTTGTAAGAACTCATATGAAGTTCAAATCAGTTGTGAAGACTTTGCATTCCATACTGTGGTGGTTATTATTGTTGTACTACATAAAATATGCCTTTCCACACAGATTTATTAAGCGACAGACTAAACCTCTTGGAGGTTTTATGACTAAAATGTATATATACGTATTTAACTAATTATCGAATAGTATATTATTCAGAGCTATAACAGATATACAGTAATAAAAAGTAGAAAGCAGTGTTTCATGGGTCAGTACAAAGCCTCCAAAGGCAACTAGAAGATATTAAATCCATGAGAATGATTACACAGGACATATGGGTCTTAAAATCTGGGTAGCCCCTTCCCGTGGTTCATTTCTATCTATAGGTTTTCAACAAACAAACAAAAATAATTTACATAGCAATGATTTTAAATGAATAGATGTTAGGAATTTTCACTTCAGGAGATCTAAGTATTACAGTATTAGAATTAATTTCTCTTTATATAAACTTCACTCCTAGGCTCCAGTTCGTACTGAAATTTCCTGTCATTTTTCCTACCCGTTCTGTTAAATGTGCAGGACGGGATGGTGATGCCAGAAATTCCAATACAGAACTTCAGTCGACTGTAATTTTTCCACCTTCCTTTGTCTAGCCCCTCCCATTCGCTCCTTTCTCCAAGCTCACACAGTGGAAAATCAGAGTCATAGCTAAGTTGAGATGCAGCCCCAATGCTTTTAAACATCCTTCCACTTAACAGTTCTCAAGACTTCAAGACTTAGAATTCTGCAAACTCTTTTGTAGAATGCATTTCATCATGATCATGTCACTGCAGTAACACTCAGTACTAGTCTGTGAATGAGCTGACCAAGATAGAACAGTCCTGCATCACCCTTAATTTATTCAAGCAGAAAGATGCCAGATCATAGGCAAGGCTTCAAGGCGTTAAGCGAAAGGTGGAAGAGTGGTGTTGACAATTTTAGCTGTAAAAAACAACTCTCAAGGTCTGCTGTAATAACAAAAACTGAAGGGGTGGAAACGCTTTGAGAGGGGTGGGGGTTCTGGGTGTAGGGGTTTCAAGAGTTAAAGGAGCTGCTCTCACCACATAGCTGCAGCATGAGTACATGCTTACTGGCTGCCGGCCAACGTCAAACCACAGCATCTGGTAGAAATCGTTAGCCTTTTCCTTGGGTTCTCACTAGATCTATCCTTTTCATTCATTCTTGCTATGCATGTCTTTAAAAACAAAAGGCAAACAAACCACATGCTAGAAATGTTTGCATTTTAATATTTCATGTTTTCTAACTGTCTAGGACAAAAATGTAAAGTAAAGGTAACTTGTCGAGTAAAGTAAGGGTCATGTGGTCATATATACACAGGTCATGTGTGATGATATAAATACAGAAAATGACAGGTCAGTCTAAACGATGGAACACTTTAAAACTTCCTCTTCCGTCTTCTTTTCCTTTCAGCTTTTCCCTTTTTCAGGGGTCGCCACAGCGAGTCATCTGATTTGCATGTTTGATTTGGTATAGGTTTTTACGTCGGATGCACTTCCTGACACAACCCTTTAGCAAGGGGCAGAAACATGCTGATGGCTATGCAGCTACTCTTTAGGAAAGTCAGCAATGGTTCTTTTACATGAACCTCTCACCGTAGACTGTGAGAGACTTGGCCGGCCTTTGATAACCCAATTATCTGCACTTGGGGGACAGTGACAACCTTGTGGAGAGTGAGACTCGAACCCCCAACCATAGGATCAGTGATCCAGCACCCTTTACCACCAGGCCACCACTGCCCTGGAAAACTATAAAACAAAATAAGGAAAATTTTAATGAGTTAAGGAGTTTTTAATGTGTCGCCATCGTTCAATAAATAAGAAAGTATTGAAAAAAATATCAACTCAATTTCTGAATCACTTTATCCTTTATAATGATCACAGGGAGGCTGGGGACCACCCCAGTGGACTCAAGGGTGAAAGTAGGGTACAGAGCACCAGGAAGGAACCCACACCAGCACAATGAGAACATATTAACTCCACAAAACTACGCCCACACCAGGCACGGGCTTTGAACTCAAGACCTTCTTGCAATGAGGTGGAAACAATAATGAGGTCATCATTTTAAATCACTCTTACATTAAACTCATAAATGTTGAAGTACATCTTTTTATTTTACTCATAATCTGTAATACAAAGATATTTTTTCACTTTTTTTATATTTATTTATTTTTTTTACCAGTGCAAGATTTGCACATGAAAGTGAATTTAAACTGTAATTTAAAAAATGCATATTAATTTATTAATCAAATAAATTTTATATAAATGTAATTCACCCTATATGCAGAATGATGATATACTAGTATCTTCGTATATCCAGTCCAGTAAAACAACTGGATGGGTTCATGCACAAAGCTACAGCAATTCTCATATTTGTCACAAGTCTGTATAGATGCAAACCTGCCTCAAGCTTCTCTCATTCCAGTCTGAGAGAAAAAAACAGAATCTTCACAGCCTCTTGGGTGTGTCCACAAAGACATGACTCTCTTTTTTCTAGGTTATACAAAGGAGGAGGAGTTGACATCAAGACGATGCTTTCCCTTCCATTCCATCCTAAATCCGACTTCTTCCACGTGTGCACTTCAGCAAACTTCGAATGTTAACCCTTCAGTTATCTTTCTCCAGGGTGGACGTATGGGCTGCACTTGGTGATAGCTTGCTGATCAGAGAACCAGCCATAATGCCAACAATAAACCCTCCAGACATCATGATCCTTTTTCGTTTAATGTTTCTATACACAACAATTACATACAAATAACCTGTGTCTCGTACTCCCCTTCCAGACTTGTGGGTAGTCTATATCAGGACACCCACTATGCTCACCTGCAGTCACAGTGACTGGAAGCCTTCAAAAAAACGGCGAGAAAATACAGCTGTTGTGAGCAAAAAATATAGTAGAAGACCTGTAATTAGAGACGAAGTAATGTTACCCTACGCTTGGGTAGATAGGGGATAATATTGATTTTCAATCTCAGTTAGAACTGGCATTTATTTGATAACAGAGATAGTCTTTGCAATCCTATAGGTAGCACAAGTAGTTTCTGATCTGTTCTTGCCGAAAAGAATTTTACATAAAATAATGTAAAAATAATTACGCAGAAGGGCAGTGGTGGCCTAGTGGTATAGGTGCTGAATTGCTGATCCTAAGGTTGGTGGTTCGAGTCCCACTCTCCACAAGGTTGTCACTGTCCCCCCAGTGCAGCTAACTGGGTTATCAAAGGCTGGCCATGTCTCTCACTGTCGATGGTGTGATGCTGTAAAAGAACCATTGCTGACTTTCGACAAGAGTGGCTGCAAAGCCGTCAGAGTGTTTCCGCCCTGTGATGGCCTGGCGAGCTGTCCAGGATGTACTCTGCCCTCACATGGAATCGGCTAGGATGGGCGCCAGCATCCCCGTGACCCTAATTAGGATTAAGCGGTTACAGAAAATGAACTAATTAAGCAGAACTAATCCGTAAAGAGATAGAACTAGAGAGCTGAAGATGCTAGCTGATCTTTTTTTTTGTTTGTTTATACTATATTAATTCCTTAAGGGAAATTATTTACTCTATTTAACCCATCCAAAGTGAGCACACACACATATGGAGAGCAGTTATGGGTTAGGTACCTTGCTCAAGGGCACTTCAGCTGTGTATGTGGAGGAAGGAAGGTGCAGCGCACTTCCCCATCACCACACATTTTTTCCTGCTGCGGGAATTGAACCAGTGACCTTTCAGTCCCAAAGCCACTTCTCTTATAATTACGCTACAGCTGCCCCTGCAGCTTGCATATTTCCTCCTGAACTTGTCACTAACATGGTCCATATTTCTTACCACTTTAATTACAAACCTTCAATTTTATCAAGCCAAATGTAAATTATTTGATTTGAAAACCAAAAACCTAATGCCTGCATAAAGTTACACAGTCTTCATGTCATAATTATTGTGTTTATCTTTTTTGATGCAGTACTGTGTATCATTTTTTTTTGTTTCACATATCAGAAAAATCCTGACTCTGAACAATGGCTGCATACAGCTTAGACAGCTCTCCTGACCATCGCAGGGAAACACAGACACACTCAATCCCACTGGTGATTTAAAACAGCCAGTTAGCCTAATATGCATATCTTTGGACTGTGGGAAGAAACTAGAGAAACCAGATGAAACCCACACAAGCATACAAACTCTACACAAAAACATTTTCCACAAGCCTGTGCCTCATACTCAGTTCCTCCTTGCTGTAAGGTGGACGAGGGAACCACTGTGTCACCAGGACTCCCTTGGAACAAACTGTGATACTTCCTGGTTTTTAGACTTTTTAAAAATTACTATTATTGTCCAATATTGTGTGGACACTTGGTGGCAGTGGGAGCCCAGTGGTAAAGGTGCTGGATCGCTGATCCTAGGGTTGGGGGTTCAAGTCCCACTCTCCACAAGGTTGTCACCCCCCTGTGCAGCTAATTGGGTCATCAAAGGCCGGCAGTGTCTTTCACTGTCTATGGTGAGAGGTTCATGTAAAAGAACCATTGCTGACTTTCGACAAGAGTAGCTGCATAGCAGTTAGCGTATTTCTTCCCCTTGTAGAAAGGGTTGTGTCAGAAAGGGCATCTGACGTAAAAACCTATCAAATCAAGTATGCAAATCATTAATATGACTTCATTGAAGATGGAGGCAGATGATTCGCTATGGTGACCCCTGAAAGGGAACAGCCAAAAGGAAAAGAAGAAGAAGATTGTGGGACATAAGGGCGTAGGCGTAGTAGGAGTTGAGTTCCGCTGGACAAGAAATTATGTGTAGTCACAGTCTTATAAATAAACTTAATGACTGTTATTGAAGAGAAAGTCGGAGATAAATTCAGCATGCAGTAAACCAGAAACTGGAAGTTAACACCGGAAGTTAACGTGTAACGGGCACTGCGCATGTGCAAGCCCGAGCTGACCAATCAACAATCAACGACAGGTGCCTGTTTCAGCGGGGCGCCTCACATATTATCAGTAAGCAATAATAGCTGAACACTGTCAATCAAACAAAGTGCGAGTGTGAGAATAAAGTACAGTTTCTTAGTACTGTACCGCTTCCGGTTCCTGCACATGTGTTAGAACACAAACATTGACGCACAGAGAATGAATGGCTAAAATAATCATAAGCCATCCAGCCTGGATCTGCAGCCTAATGCTCAGTACTTTTATAAAATTAATAGTATGTCCTTGTGCTGTAAATATGTATTACTATTTGTTTGTGCCTTTGAGTAGATAAACTTTAGCTCAATTTGTAAATGTATTTAGCACATGTACTTGTAGATGTAGTCTGAAATATATTTGAGAATGTTTTTGGTTTAACTATAATATTTGATTGCAGTTCACCCCTGTATAGACAGCTATTTTTTTAAAAGTTTATAATTCTACCCACGGGTGTACCTGGTTCTCCCAAAAAGCTTAGTAATATAATAAATAAAATTATAGCCCCCGGGACTCGAGTTCTGGTCAACCAAGATGTGCACCCCCCCTCCCTTCCCCCGCCACGGTCAGACCAGCCTACGCCCTTGGGACACTTGGTCTTTTCACACATGATTCTGATATGATATGATGCATACTCTGGAATTAAACTTTGAAATGCGTGAATTGATTTATATAATAAAACTGGTGTTGTGTATCCACTTGATTTTTTCAAAATGAATAATACCCAAAAAGCTTATCACGGGTGATGAATGACACTTTTTATCCCATAAAATATTTGAGCATTAGCTATTAAATTCCCAAGTGTTCTTTATGGGCGTTTATTAGAAAACAACGTTTAATCATCAGGTCATGCTGCACTAAAAATTCATTCATTCATTCATTTCCTGAACCACGTAATCCTAATTAGGGTCACTGGGAGGCTAGCGCCCATCTCAGTCGACTCTGGAAGAGGATGCGATGTGCCCTAGACAGCTCACCAGGACATCGCATGGTCAACATTCACACAATCATTCACACACATTTACAACTAGGAGCGCTTTGGAACAGCCAATTAGCCTAATGTACATGTTTTTGGACTGTGGGAGGAAACTGAAATACCCAAAGGAAACATATGCAAGCATGGGGAGAACATGCAAACTCCACACAGAAGAGCCCAGGCTGGGTGTCACACTGAGGACCTTTTTGTTGTGAGGCAAACATGCTAATCACTACAGCACCATGCCACCCTGCACGAAACACCATTATTTAATTTCAGATAAAATGCACTGTTGAGAAGAACTGCACCATTGCCAGTGTTCTCTCATGAGCTGGGAAGTAAAGAGAAGTTTAAGGATACTTAGAGAGGATATACACACCCTCAGGTCATGAAATGTGTGAGGACAAGCCCTGACTGGTACTGCAACAGATTGGTCTCTTGCAAATTACACCCATTCTTTGGTTTTCTAGCTTCATTCCAATGTGCACACAAAGTCTGGTTATTTTGCTATTTTCAACATTTTAATTGTTACAGTACAAATATAAAGACTATAATCCAAGGGAGTGGTCTCATTTGTAATGTATCCACGAAAGGTAAAATGAGAAATATCATTTAATAATTATACATTTTTTGAGTCGGAAGATTGTGATCCATGGTGACATTTAAAGTCCCTATAAAATTCCTATGGTAATACTGAACATAACAATGTCACAATACTAATATCTACTTTCTCCCTCCAGCTGATGACAGAGCACAGGACAGTCACTTTTACTTCGACCACATATAGTCTTGGCTATGAGAATCTAAGGATGATTTAGCTAAATTGGGAGGCACTTTTCTGCCTTCCCCCTGTATCATGTGATTGACATAAACAGATCATCAACATGTTTTAGCATCATTAGTCCTCTTATACAGCAGCATCATATTGCCATTTCTGGTAATTATTGTGATAAGCAGCTTTAGTGGTAGATATAATCAGAAATTGTATAATTTTTGCTCTAATTACCAAATGAATTGTTTAATGATGTAATATTATGGTATTGGATATCAGCACAGTTGTGGCTTTTGCCATAAACATTGTCGCAGCTTTGCTTATGTTCACTTAAACAGCATGACTGCTCATGTGATAATGCATTTCTACAAGCATTCTAGATTTATTCAAAGAAATACTATTGAGTAAGTGAACTGTCAAACACAATATGGCCAATGTATTATTTGTTTATATATAAAAACAACAAGAAGGTTCTGGGATTGAGTCCTGGGCTCCTCAGAATTTCCATGTGGAGTTTACATGTTTTCTCTGTGCTTGTATGGGTTTCCGGTGGCGTAGTGGTTAGCACGTCCGCCTCACAGCAAGAAGGCCCGGGTTCGATTCCCGGCCTGGGCGTTTCTGTGTGGAGTTTGCATGTTCTCCCCGTGCTTGTGCGGGTTTCCTCCGGGTGCTCCGGTTTCCCCATAATCCAAAGCCGTGCACTGTAGGTTAATTGGCCGTTCTAAATTGACCGTAGTTTCTCTCCTGCAGCGGCACTGGAACCCAGTCGTATCGGCACTTGCCTTTCCATTGGATCCTTCTGGTGGCGCCGAGACAGGGGGGGACTTGCTGCTTGGGTAACAGCCTGTCCCTCATTACTCCCTACCCAGGCTCTGTGCACTGGGGAGTATCACCAGTCGGGATACTGGCCAGAGCGCAGCCATAGTCCTTCGGGACTGACGGAGGCCTACGTATGGGTTTCCTCAAGGTACTTCGGTTTTCTCCTACACTTCAAAAACATCCACATTAAGCTAATTGCTTGTTCCAAATTGAACCTAGGTGTTAATGGAAATGCAAATGGTTGTGTGTGCTAGCCCAACAATAGTCTGGTAAACTGTTCAGCTTGTACCCCACCTTCACCTAGGGTCAATTGCAATAGGTGTCAGCCTCCCTGTGAACCTAAAAAATAAGTAAAACAAATTGGCAAGTGAATCAATGAAGAAATAAATAATGAAGTGATTCTTGAGCTGGATCTAGTGTTGCATATTGGCAAGCAACTCACAGAGTATAGTGTTTAAGTGAAACACTCACAAGAACTGCGACCTAAACAGTGAAATATACCAATACAGGCATCCCTCACTTTCCGCGGTTAATTGGGACCAAGATCCCCCAGCGACCACCGAACTCCTCGAAGTAGGACCCCCCCCCGACTGACGTATACGTACATGTATATGTGTATATAATATCAATAAATACATATTCAAAGCTATAAATGCTTTGAAAATAACAATTAAACATTCAAAAATAATGCATAAGATGTAAATAAAATATAAATACACACATACAGGCACGCGCGCACACTCCGATGCGCACCTCATATAAAAATGTAAGTAATTCTGATGGGGGTTTTTGGGTTGTTTTTTGTTTTAGTTTGTTTGGGTTATTTATTTATTTTTTACAGCTTTGTTTTGTGGCATTTTCCTTAATGTTTTCACCTATTCTTCCTTAATTTCCTTATTTTTTAATTCAACGAATATTAAAAAAATGCACTGAAGCCATGCACTGAATTGAAGCATTGGTATTATATAGTAATAATGTATTCACAAGGATGACACATAACCCATGGCTACTAACAAACTGGTTAAAAAATTATGTTGTATGATTGTTAATAAGTAAGAAACTATGCTATATTACTGGTGTGTTGACATGCCTCTGGCATCACTAACCCTTGCATGTATCCGCTCTTTTTTAGCGAGGGCAGAATGCCTCCTGGACAGCTCACTGGCCATCACAGGGCATAAACACGCTGACGACTATGCAGCCTACTCTTGACGAAAGTCAGCAATGGTTCGTTTACATGCCTCTCACCATAGACAGTGAGAGACATGGACGGCCTTTGATAACCCAGTTAGCTGCAATGGGGGGTCAAACAGACAGACGGACAGATTGCTGCAGCCTCTGCTGTAAAGCGGAGCCAGTACCGGTCCATCATAGTGAAGAGGGAATTGAGCCACAAGGCAAAGCTCTCAATTTACCAGTCGATCTATGTTCCAGCCCTCACCTATAGTCATGAGCTTTGGGTAGTGACCGAAAGAACAAGATTGCGGATTAAAGCGGCTGAAATAAGCTTCCTTTGCCAGGTAGCGGGACTCTGCCTTAGAGATAAGGTGAGAAGCTCTACCATCTGGGGACAACTCAGAGTAGAACATCTTGTCTTCCGCATTCAGAGGACCAGTTGAGGTGGCTTGGGCATCTGGTCAGAATGCCTCCCGAACGCCTCCCTGGTGTGATGTTTTGGGCATGTCCAACTAAGAAGAGACCCTGGGGTCAATCTAGAACATGCTGGAGGGACTATGTCTCCCGGCTTGTCTGAGAACGCCTCGGCGTCCCCCTGGAAGAGCTGGAGGAAGTGGCTGGGGAAAGGGATATCTTGACCTCATTGCTTCAGTTGCTGCCCCCGCACCCCGACCCTAGACGAAGCGGAAGAAGATGATGATGATGGTGATGATGATGATGATGATGACATATATTGAAAAACCTTTTATGTCCAAATTTGTCATAGTCTTCAGAAAGACCTGGTACATTCACTCTCTCTCTCTCAATTGCTGAACTGCTTAATCCTGTTAGGGTTATGGGGAGGCTGAAGCCTGTCTCAGAAGACACGGGGCACAGGCGAGGTACACTTTTTACACAGTTTGCAATACCATCACAGGACGAACACACAAGCATTTGCACACTCACATCTAGGGCCAACTTGGAACAGCCAGTTGCCCTAATATGCTGTCTTTGAAATTTGGGAGGAAACTGGAGTATCCAGTGGAAACCCATGCAGTTACAGGGAGAACATGCAAACTCTGCACAGAAATGTCCAAACCCAGGACTTGAACCCAGGACCTTCTTGCTGTGAGGCAGACCTACTAACTACTACCTGGGTACCTGATATAGCAGGATTTAATCCAAGGGTTTTTTTCTAATACAAACATTCATTCATTCATACATTCGCTAAACCACTTAATCCTTACTATGGATACGGAAAGGCTGCTACTCAGTCGATTCTGGCTGAGGAGGGCAGGGTCACCTTGGACAGCTTATCAGGCCATCGTAGGGCCAATACACACACAACCATTCACAATCTCACTCACACATAGGTGTGATTTTGAAACAATCAATTGGCCTACTGTGCATGTTTTTGGACTTCAAATGGTAACTGAAGTACCTAGAGAAAACGCACGCAACCACAGGGAGAACATGCAAACTCCACACAGAAATGTCCCGAGTCCGGGGAATCGAATCCAGGCCTTCTTGCTGTGAGGTGGACATGATAACCACTGCTCCTCTATGCCATCCTACACACATTTACTGTAATTTTAATATTTTGAGTATGCATATTCCATGGCTGTGATGTAGAAACCAGATCATAAGATAGGATGCTGTGTGCCACTATTAGACTGTTAAAGCTCCCGATGACTGCCTTTTGGTGGGCATTCGGTCATCAGGCTTGGTGTCCCTCCTGAATAGAATATTCACAATGACAGAGGTGAAATTTTGCTGATGTGTCTGCAGGGAGAGAGAGAAAAAAAAAAGGTACGGCATGGCTTGCTTCGACTTACTAGGGTAGAATTTAGCTACGTTTTAACTACTGGTTCCACATCTGCTTTTTCTGCTTCTCATTCTGGTAAATCTTTAGGGCAGTGGTGGTCGAGTGGTATAGGGCACTGGATTGCTGATCTTAAGGTTGGGGGTTCGAGTCCCACTGTCCACAAGGTTGTCACTGTCCCTCCAGTGCAGCTAACTGGGTTATCAAAGACCGGCCATGTCTCTCACTGTCTATAGTGAGAGGCATGTAAAAGAACCATTGCTGACTTCGGTAAAGGAGTAGCTGCAAAGCCGTCAGCGTGTTTCTGTCCCTTGTTAAAGTGTTGCGTCAGGAAGGGCATCAGATGCAAAAACCTATGCCAAATCAAACATGCGAATCATTCGCTGTGGCGACCCCTGATGAAGGGAAAATGTTGAAAGGAAATGTCGGATTCTGGTAAATCTGTACACTTTTTCCTGTTTTCAGGTAAAGAATACATAATTGTGATGGGCTAGTGACTATTTGCTTAGCGTACAGCAGGCAGAAATCTTGCAGAGTTGGACACAGTGCTATTTTCTCTGACTGTCCCAGGGGCCGCTAGACAAACACACTCAATAGTTACCCGAGATGTAGACCTCCCCTCTGCTAGTTCACAGCATGGCTGCTGTGTTTTCTCTCAACTGATCTTCAGCTGCTGTGATCAGTGTGTGAGAGTGTGTACATGTGGGTGCATGCAGGCTCCAAAGGAAGCATTAACCAGCTTCAGTGACCACAGACAAGTCCGAGTTCCACCTCATATAATTGCTAGTCTCTCTACTGCAATATCCAGAAATGTATTCTTTAAGATGCGTTAATGCATTGACCGTCTTTTGACCTGTGTATGCAGGCTGACCTGGACACCTTTTTTATATACATGTATGACAGCAATGGTGCTTCAGGACATTTCTGAATCAGATTTGTCACTTTAATGGAATTCGTATTTGATGTTAGTTATTTGTAAATTATTTTTGCAGGGGATTTGGAGGCATATGTTATGGAACAAGGGCGAGAGTGGTAAAAAGGGAGGGCGAGCTGAAGTGGGATGTGCTTTTAAAAAATCTTGTCCAGAGCTTCTTATCCATCTGTGTTTCCTCAAAGAAGTCTGGAATGCTCTTTTTTCCCTTTCCTTGCCCCCTTTTTTCTATCACATTACTTTTTGTCCATATATTTAATTCTCTTGGTTTTCTGCTGATAGCAAATTAAAATATTAACAAATATATGAAGCACGTTCAGTGATCTAATAATTTCAAGCTTCTGTTAAGCTTGTGTTTACTATTCATCCTCTCATGATGCCGTTTCACTCTCAGGAACTATTTCAGAAGTCTGTTCTTCTTTTGCGTGGACAGTTTTGCTTGAACAAAAGCCAGATGTTGGCAGGCCAACTCATAGTTTTTCATTTTCTCAAGCATGATTCTTTTTGTTTCAGCAGTAGATGACGTGGCTGTTGGTCTAAAGGAAGGATTTGAAGGCCTGCTCTTTTGCTGTACACATCTTCAGAAAGAGAAGGAAAAAATCCTAATGATATATAAACCGAGCCAAAGAGATTTGGAGTCTTGCAGCTGCAGTTTGAGTTGCTGTTGAGCTCCTCCTTCAGGGAGAAGATAGGTCAGACTTTAGGACAACAGGCTCCAGTCTGTAAAAGCATAACATTACACATATGGTGTAGATGCTGTGGGTGCTTGTTTTACTCTTTATGATAACTTAAGCTAGTAGTTTGTATTTGGTCTACTTTGTGACGGTTCATAACTGTAATGTATTTTAAAAGCAGCCCTAGATGGTGATTAATCAACAAATTAACATTTCTAGTGACTTAGTTGTAGGATTTAAATTTATAGAGTGCTGAGAAGGAATAAAATTGACGGAAAAGAGAATTGATAAAAGGCAGGTAGAAGGCCCCCCCCCCCCCCCTTTGTCTTTTTTGGCCAGATGTGTTTCTGTTCTCTTCCTTCTCTCAGCTTCTGTGATTCATTTTCCACAGGCACAAAAGCAGCTGCCCTTCCCTCTCATATTTTTACGCGAGCCTCCCAACACCCTGTATATGTGTGTGTGTGTGTGTGTGTGTGTGTGTGTGTGCACGTGTCAGTCAGTTCGACCTGGAAAAATACCCAGCAGGAGGAAAGCATCAAGTGTTTTTCAAGGAAGATACATGCAAGCAGAAGATGGCAGCATTCTTGATCCTCTTCCTGATCATGTGGACATTTGGCTGACTGATCTGGAGGATTTGCCCATCCTGGGTGCAAAGGATTCTTATCAACAGCGAGTCATATTTTAGGAGGCGGGGCATGTACAAGTACCTTAGCTGAAATTGAGAGGAACACCCTCTCTCATCAAGCTCCTGTCAGTCTTTCTTCACTCCTCCTACTGGTATTTTCCCATCTATATAAAAAGTCTTCATAGCCCACCCTGCCACTTTATATGAGTTTATTCACAAATGGAATGAATTGGATTGGATTCTAACATTTAAATTTACAGTTATGACATTTGGTAGACACACCTATTCAGAATGACTTTCATTTTTTAAAAATATATTTTTAATTTTTTAAAACAACTGAATAATTGTGATTGACAACCTGAACTTTTAATCACTAATAAAGAGATAAAGATAAAGAGATATTTATTCTCAATGGTTGCATGAACAATGAAAACCAGTACCAATCGAATGTCTTAAACACTGAGCCACCACCTGTAACAGTGAGTGACTTAATAGACTTAATACAAACAATATTTAATCTCAGGTTCAATTACTCGTTCATTTTCTGAACCACTTAATCCTAATTAGGGTCACTAATTTATAGCATACTCTTGAAAAAAGTCAGCAATAGTTCTTTCACATGCCTCTCACCACAGACTGCGAGAGACATGTCCAGCCTTTCATAACACAATTAAGTGCACTGGGGGACAGCAGTGATAAGATGATAGTGGGGCTTGAACCTTGGGATTAGTAATCCAGCACTGTGCCACCACTGCAAAACTTTTCAGCAGCTTTTTGTTTAATATAAACTTTGTTATATATTTTTATTTAATAATTTGTATATTAGCAAGTTAGTACAATAATCAGCTGAAACTCTACCTGATGCTCTTCCATTTTAAACAAAAAGTCATCACAACTAATATATAAATAATATATAAATATAAGTCATCTTTGTTCTATACAATTCCTTTGCATGGTGTGTGTGTGTGTGTGTGTGTGTGTGTGTGTGTGTGTGTGTGTGCGTGTAGGTCTGATCACAAAATTGGTACTGAAATGTGTGATACTGACCTGTTACATTTTCTGCAGATTTAGAAAAAAAAAAGTTTGTCCTATTTTTTTAATGTATTCAGCCAATATGCATTAAATCCTGGTAGATGTAGGACAGGACAATATTTCTTGGAGAAGCAGCATCATCAAATTATCAGTAGGACGATTCAAAAAGTCAGTATGCAACAATGGTCAGAATGAAGAGATTCTATTCACTAATAAGAGCGTAATCTAATAATTATGTAATTAATTACCTGAGCAGACATTAGCAGAGGCTCAGCAGGATGTGAAAAAAATAGGTTTTCTCTTGTCATAAAATTGACAACAGAAAAAGGTGTAAACTTGGAAGTATTTAAATTTATTTCAAAAACTGTGTCAACCATATGTACAGGTTTTGATATGATATTATCTCCCAGGCATGCACTAAAGATTGTGATAGAGTGACTCACAAATAAACCCAATCATGGAAATATTTATTCAAGTTTGAAGTTTATTAGATGGCAGTGGTGGTCTAGTGGTATAGGGCGCTGGATCACTGATCCAAAGGTTGGGGGTTCGAGTCCCACTCTCCACAAGGTTTTCACTGTCCTCCCCAGTGCAGCTAACTGGGTTATCAAAGGCCGGTCATGTCTCTCACTGTCTATGGTGTGAGGCATGTAAAAGAACCATTGCTGACTTTCGACAAGAGTAGGCTGCAAAGCCGTTGGCGTGTTTCCGCCCTGCGATGGCCTGGCGAGCTGTCCAGGGTGTACTCTGCCCTCACCCAGAGTCAACTGAGGTGCCAGCCTCCCCGCGACCCTAATTAGGATTAAGCGGTTACAGAAAATGATGAAGTTTATTAGTTGGAAAATGTACCAATTTCATGACCAGACCTAAAAATATATATATATATATATATATATAAGGATTTTCTGAGTAGATCCTTCCGTAGGAGAGTGCTCAATACTTTTTGGTAGAGCAAATAACTATGAAAGTAAAAATAAAAGGACAGGACAAAGACTTTCTATTGAAACTCAATTTATCACTACAGATCTGTTTCGAGGGGTGGTGAAACCATCCTCTCTCTTCAGGTGATTATAGAAGATTCTATAATCACCTGAAGAGAAAGTATGGTTTCACCACCCCTCGAAACAGACCTGTAGTGATAAATGGAGTTTCAATAGAAAGTCTTTGTCCTGTCCTTTTATTTTTATTTTTATTATATATATATACATATATATATTATATATATATACATATATATATATATATATATATATATATATATATATATATATATGTATGTATATTCTTCTTTTCTTTTTGGCTTTTTCCCATTCTCGAGAGTCGCCAGAATGAATCATCTGATTCGCACATTTGATTTGGCATGGGTTTTTACGTCGGATGCCCTTCCTGTCACAACCCTTTTAGCAAGGGACAGAAACACGCTGACGGCTTTGCAGCTACTCTTTACGAAAGTCAGCAATAGTTCTTTTACATGCCTCTCACCATCGACAGTGAGAGACATGGCCCGCCTTTGATAACCCAGTTAGCTGCACTGGGGAGACAGTGACAACCTTGTGGACAGTGGGACTCGAACCCCCCAACCTTAGGGTCAGCGATCCTGCGCCCTATCCACTAGACCACCACTGCCCCTAAATATATGTATGTATATAAATATAAATATTCCATTTTATTTTTCTTATAAGTACCAAAATATACATAATTAGGACCGTTGGCTTACTGATCTGAAGGTATGGAATTCAAACCATTATCACTGAGTTGTCACTGCCAACCCACCTCATACCCCCCTAACGTGCGGCTAAATAGGCTATCAAAGACTGGACATATTGTTCACAGACTGTGGTGAACGGCATATTAAAAGAACCATAGTTGTTGTTCATAATAGGCCATTGAGTTGTGTGCGCGGTGTTTCTGCATTGTGATGGCCTGGTGAGTTGTCCAGGGTGCACTCTTCCCTTGCCCAGAGTTGGCTGAGATGTTTGCTAGCCTCTCCATGAACCTAATTAGGATTAAGCAGTTCAGAAAATTAATAAAGTACCTTTGCTCGCTATACACTACATTGTATATTAATATGGAGCACCGATAATGAGCAGTCATTGCACAATGTGTTTAACGTCCAAAGCATTCATATCTGAAGGTATTTATTGCATTAAAAATATAAATGAACTTTGTGAATATATAAAATGAATAGTTATTTCTGGTTTGTAAATTAACTACAAACTAGAGGGTTTTTTTACTATGTTTTAACAGAGAAGTCAGCATTATGCAAGCTTTTACACTCAACCGCAGAAATACAGCCACACCCACAAACTCATAATTTTATAGCAGAGGTCCTGAGCAAATCACCATAATCATAGAAGCTTAGATGGTTGTCGGTATACGTCGGGTGTCTTTGTATGCACACCACAGGAAGTGCAGTAAGGTTGGCACATAGTTGAGGTAATGCTGATTGGCTGTTATGTATTGCTGACTTGCATGATGATCAGCTGCAATAATTAAGAAAATATATTTATTATTAATAACCAAACCGAAACCCATCAAAGAGAGGCTTATACACTATTGCTCAGACTTGCACAATCTCAGGTAGGCATGTAAATAAATGTTTGTGCAGAAAACACCAAAATCAGAAGCTTGACAGAACATGAAATTATTAAAATGGATACTTGAACCAGCAAGACAGGTACATATTCATACACCTGGATAGAGAAATGAGTGAAAGGAAAGCCTCTGTAAAACAAACCCGAGTTTGGACACCAAGCACTACAGACTTCTATCAGGCACTCCACTTTTAGACACTGCCCACATCTGTATATAAGGCCTTTCCTAATTTTAATAGATCATAATTATCATTCATCATTCATTTTATAAGCCGCTTATTTCTAATTAAGATTGCAGGGAAACATGACGTCCATTGCAGGGCCTAGATCATAACTAATTAAACGAAATAAGTAACTGGTTTATTCGTTTGTATACTCAATAACCGTTTTTTCCTGGTCAGGGTTGAAGTGGATCTGGAACTTAAAGGAACACTGTGCACAATGTACCCAGGATGTGAAGCCGGTCCATGGTGGTGCTGGATGTATACACACGAATACACAGAGAAAATTACATCTGCCAATACACCTACATTCAGGAGGAAACTCACAAAATCACTGGAAGAACACACAAAATTCCACACAGACAGTAATCTGAGCTCAGGGTTAAATTGTGTATGCAGGAGTTGTACCATTGTTTCATCCTTGGACATATTAATACAATTTTGAATACCATATTAAATCATACTATCACAAGAATAAGAACAAGTCCGTATACAATCTGTATAATTTTGTACATAAACACTGTTTTTCAGATTTAAGAGTTTATACTATTCTATTCTATTCATTGTATGGTGTACAGTATTTGAGTATGGAGTTTTGTGCTGTGTTTACGGTCGTTTATTTGATTGAAGCCTTTAGTTCACACACATGTCTGTGCCACCTCAGGTGAACCGTCAGTAATTTTATCTTCTCGACAATATTGCATTGCTGTCTGCCACGTTGTCTTTTTCATTCTTTCTCCCCTCCCTGTCTCTCAAACCTCCTCTTCGAGAAAGCTACATTTCCCCCTTCTCTCTCTCTCTCTCTCTCTCTCTCTCTCTCTCTCTCTCTCTGTCTCTCTCTCTTTCTCTGTCTCTCTCTGCCCTTTATCATTGCTGAGATTTACAATTTGGTGGATGTTGCATTAGCGGCAGGGTCATTGAGTAGTTTCCTATGCATTTTAACTTCCATTAAAAAATAAACTGTTCTCTAATGTTTGGAGTATCAGGTCAGGATGCAAATACTGGATCAGGCTTAATCCCTCCAGTGAAGCTACTTTGTAGTTTGTCCCCTCAGTGAAGCTAACTGGGTTACCAAAGGCTGGCCATGTGGTGAGTGGCATGTAAAAGAAGCATTGCTGACTTTTGTCAAAAGTAGGTTGCATTATCATCAGCGTGTTTCTGCCCTGTGATGGCCTTGTGAGCTCTTCAGGGTGTACTCTGCCCTTGCCCAGAGTTGGCTGAAATCTAAAATTACTATTAGCTATTTGATGCTATGTATACAAGTTGAAGTTGTTGGAGATCCTTGGTGTAACACTCCTGGGTAGTGAACTGACAATTTACATGACCTTTAACCCAGAGATCAGAGTTTATCTCAGTTTTGAATCCGGGTTGATGCTGCAGTCAGTCGCAACCAGGAGTCCATGGGAACAATTGGCTGAAAGAGAGGAATGGCACATGCTCGCCGACTTGGTTGTGTGTGACAGGAAGGCAACACTTGGGTGGAAATTGGATGGCTAAATTAAGGCCAAAAGAATGGGGACCCCCCCAAAAAAACAAAAAAACAAAAAAAAAACCAAAAAAAAAAAACCAAACAAACAAAAAAAAATAAACAAACAATAAACCACAACGACAATGATAAAAATCACTGTGCAACACGGAGCTGAATGAGTTAGCAGGTTTGCGGTGCAGAAAAAAAAAAGAAATTCAGAGACCGAAACACAATGGCTTCTGAACACCAGTCTTTTCAAGTGGGATTTTATTGTCAGGCTTCTTTATAATCTGTGTACGTTTGATTACCCTTTGTTTAGAACGATGGAGAAAAATATAATGATGCAATAATAATTACATCAGCCTAAATAATTTGTAAATATACATCTATGAGATTAGAAAAATATATATGTAAGACCACTGGACAAGGCAAAAGAACAGTTTTGGATAGTACTGGTCCTTTTAAAAAAATTTGCATATTGTGATAAAGTTCAATATTTTCTGTAATGTACTGACAAAAATTAAACTTTCATATATTTTAGATTCATTGCACACCAACTGAAATATTTCTGGTCTTTTATTGTTTTAATACTGATGATTTTGGCATACAGCTCATGAAAACCCAAAATTCCTATCTCAAAAAATTAGCATATCATGAAAAGGTTCTCTAAACAAGCTATTAACCTAATCATCTGAATCAACCAATTAACTCTGAACACCTGCAAAAGATTCCTGAGGCTTTTAAAAACTCCCAGCCTGGTTCATTACTCAAAACCGCAATCATGGGTAAGACTGCCGACCTGACTGCTGTCCAGAAGGCCATCATTGACACCCTCAAGCAAGAGGGTAAGACACAGAAAGAAATCTCTGAGCGAATAGGCTGTTCCCAGACTACTCTATCAAGGCACCTCAGTGGGACGTCTGTGGGAAGGAAAAAGTGTGGCAGAAAACGCTGCACACCCAGAAGAGGTGACCGGACCCTGAGGAAGATTGTGGAGAAGGGCCAATTCCAGACCTTGGGGGACCTGTGGAAGCAGTGGCCTGGGCTACAAGTGCCGCATTCCCCAGGTCAAGCCACTTTTGAATCAAAAACAGCACCAGAAGCGCCTGACCTGGGCTACAGAGAAGCAGCACTGGACTGTTGCTCAGTGGTCCAAAGTACTTTTTTCAGATGAAAGCAAATTTTTCATGTCATTCGGAAATCAAGGTGCCGGAGTCTGGAGGAAGACTGGGGAGAAGGAAATGCCAAAATGCCTGAAGTCCAGTGTCAAGTACCCACAGTCAGTGATGGTCTGGGGTGCCATGTCAGCTGCTGGTGTTGGTCCACTGTGTTTTATCAAGGGCAGGGTCAATGCAGCTAGCTATCAGGAGATTTTGGAGCACTTCAAGCTTCCATCTGCTGAAAAGCTTTATGGAGATGAAGATTTCATTTTTCAGCACGACCTGGCACCTGCTCACAGTGACAAAACCACTGCTAAATGGTTTACTGACCATGGTATTACTGTGCTCAATTGGCCTGCCAACTCTCCTGACCTGAACCCCACAGAGAATCTGTGGGATATTGTGAGGAGAAAGTTGAGAGACACCAGACCCAACACTGTGGATGAGCTTAAGGCCGCTATCGAAGCATCCTGGGCCTCCATAACACCTCAGCAGTGCCACAGCCTGATTGCCTCCATGCCACGCTGCATTGAAGAAGTCATTTCTGCAAAAGGATTCCTGACCAAGTATTGAGTGCATGACTGAACATAATTATTTGAAGGTTGACTTTTTTTTGTATTAAAAGCAATTTTTTTATTGGTTGGATGAAATATGCTAATTTTTTGAGATATGGATTTTTGGTTTTTCTTTACTTTTTTGCGAAAATTGTCAATATTAAAACAATAAAAGGCTTGAACTACTTCAGTTGTATGTAATGAATCTAAAATATATGAAAGTCTAATGTTTATCAGTACATTACAGAAAATAATGGACTTTATCACAATATGCTAATTTTTTCAGAAGAACCAGTATTGGATAGGCTCTACCCTATGCAATTAAGTAAAAAAAAGAAAGAAACTGTCATAGCATGACAGATTAGTTGACATGACCACCTCACTGCAAGCAGGATCTTTGAGGCCACGGCTCAGGCGTTTCTGTGTGAAGTTTACGTGTTTTCCCAGTATTTTTCTTGGTTTCCTCCAAGATCTCTGGTTTCCTTCCCAGTTCAGTTCATTTTCTGTAACTGCTTAAACCTAATTAGGGTCGTGTGAAGGCTGGCGCCCATCCCAGCTGACTCCAGGCAAGGGCAGAGTACATCCCAGACAGCTCGCCAGGCCATCGCAGGGCGGAAACACACTGACGGATTCGCAGCTACTCTTGTCGAAAGTCAGCAATGGTACTTTTACAGCCTCTCGCCATAGACAGTGAGAGACACGGCCAGCCTTTGATAACCCTGTTAGCTGCACTGGGGGGGACAGTGACAACCATGTGGAGAGGGGGACTCAAACCCCCAAACTTTGGATCACCGATCTAGCGCACTGTACCACTAGACCACCACTGCTCGCTCCCTTCCATGGTCATTAGGCTAATTAACTATTGCCCCTTAGTGTAGATATGAGTGTGAATGGTTGTGTGTCTGTGCTGGCCCTTTGATGGCCAGGTAAACTGATCAGGGAATACCTCACCATCGCCCAGTGTTGGCTGAGCCCCTCAACCCTAGTTGGATTAAACAGGTTGAACCAATGACTGAGTGAATGAGTGAGTGATTTTAATACATGTGGGTGTTTTGAGGCAGCAGTGTGTTCACTCTCATTCCAGACTTTATTTTTTGGTTGTTTGTCAAAAAATCAAAAACAAAGGCTAGAGGCACAGATATTACAAGACATTTAGAAAAAAAAATTAGCTTGTTCAGCATTCTTTGTATGGTTGATTCTTTCTAAATGGGTTGATGCACTGAGCATTTTTTAGGGAAATATGTGCAGTGTTTTACATACAGAATTTAACTATCTTGCCATTGAGTAAAAGCAAACCTTAAAAAAAAAAAGTTGCATTATTTTGTTTGTTCTTTATGTGACCCCTTATTATACTAACTCGTATGTAAAACCCTACAACAGAGTGCTCCCCTTAACGCTCAAGAGCAGCAAGAACCAGCCAATAATATTAAATAATCCCTTTTCTGAGATTGTGGGGACAAAAGCCTTATACCATGTTACCGAACATAGTGTGAGTTTCAATATAGATAATTATCAGTATAATAATGATAATAATAATACAGTAACAATGATAATAATAATAATGATAATAATAATAATAATAATAATAATAATAATAATAATAATAATAATAATAATAATAATAATACACACACTTTATGATAGAACTATCTCTATGTTGGCACTGCAATAGACTAGAGAGCTGCTTGAGGTATATGGATTTGGCTCTGTCTCATCCACAACGCTAACAAATATTGTAACTGCTATGGCCAAAGGATGGATGGACACCTGATGTAATATTTTTGGAGTATCTTTGGCATAGCTGGTCATGGAAAAAACCTCAAAGGCCTCTCAGAACTATATATACTATTTTTCTCCTTCAAAACTAGGGGCAATTTTTCATAGCCAGTCCACCTACTGGCATGTTTGAAAAGTTGGGAGGAAACCGGGAAACACTGAGTAAACCATATGGTTAGACAGAATGTCAAAGTCATGTCCAAACAACTGGTTATCAAATAATCATTCCTTTGTAGTATTCTACATAGAACAATGAATACATTTTATTAATGAATGCTATTTGTGAAGTACTATCTATTCTTTAGCAGGAAAGAGGAAAATGACGAAGAGAAATGAGAAAAAAGGAAAGAGGAAATATGTCCATTTAAATCAGTGCAGTTCAGTCTGGATCCACAAAAACATCCTGGGAATTTAATGCTGGATCTGTTTTTAAAAATACTAGTAGGACTTCATGTTAACGAACTGAACTCACAATACTGAACGCTTTTCTGCTTTTACTGAAATGTTTCAAGATACAGTATTGAGGATTCTTTTTGGGACAAAGATAGTATATGATACAATAAAAATTTAACAGATCAGGGAAAACAATGTACAATGGTAAAGTGGGCATTTATAACCTATTAAAATTACAGAATGCTATGATTTACATTTGTATTTAATTACAATACTGTAGCTCAGCTCTACTTGTTGGACACATGAAATAAAGGAGGGGTGACTCAGGTCCCGTCCTACCCTCAGTTTAACCCCTGGGTGAAATGTATTCTCAGAAATGCTTGTAGTGTACACTGACTCTCATCCATATAATTATGTTCACCTCTCTAAAAAAAGAACAATATTTGAAGGGCTGAGAACCAGAGTGGAGATCAATTTTACACACACACACACACACACACACACACACACACACACACACACACACACACACACACACACACACACACCAGGGGTAATGCTCACAATATGATTCAAGGTCATTTTTGGGGTTGGACCATTGTGGCTCTCAACCCATCACCCATCATTTAATCAGATTTCAGTTCTGTCAGATCAGGTTTGTTGCAAGTGTGTTGTTGTTCTGTGGCAATAAATGAGAAGACTTCAACATGATCACCCTGTTCAGAGAATATTTTTCAAAATGACTTCACCAGACCAGGAGGAAAAGTGAGGAAAAACTCCCAAACCAGTCAACTTAACCTGCAACTCTCAAATGTGAAATGTCAATGTGAAAAAACATGAGTTATTTGAGAATTAGATTTTTCTTACATTGTGGGTAGAAAGTTTATTCATTTTCATTACATTTTATAATGAAAAGTCAAGTTCTTGTATGCAAATACATAAAGCATTGCTTCTCTGAAAGATTACCTCTTTGAGTGAGACAGCAGCATCCTCTTGTGGTTTGAAACAGAGCTATATGCATCACAGAAAGAAAAACTTGGGGCAGGAATGGGTGCCATGGAGGCTTCCTTTTGTGGTGTTGATTACTCAGTGAAAATATTTAACTCTTTACTGACCATAGCCATGCATCAAGAATCAAGAAAATACAGTTCTCCCTTTGCTTGTGTAATCCAGAGACATGCTGATTAGGCTGACTGGCGGTTCAAAATTCCCGAAGGTGTGACTGTGAATGGTTGCATGCATTACCCTGGAATGGTCTGGCGAGGTGCTCAATGTATACCTCGCCTTCACCTGGAGTCAGTCGAGATGAGTTTCAGCCTTCCCAGGACCTGTAACAATGGTGCAGGTTATGAGGCCTAAACGTAATAGCGCACTGGAGCATCAGAAATAAACGACAAAGTGGAGAGACTTCTATAGTGCAGCTTTATGCTTTCTATAGCTGATTGTGCTGTCAGACACAAAAAACAAGTGATGCTACAAATACTGTTCATATACAAAGCGCACTGAATCATTTTGTGAAATGTAAAAAAAAAAAAAATTGAGACCAGATATTTGACATTTTAAGAGAAGCACACTATTATAGTGTTACAGCGCAAAAGAAGGAGGAGGTGCCACATTGTGGTGTAAACCAGCATTACAGCTGTACTGTACTCTGAATGGTAGATACACTAACAGTATGATTAAACCATTCAGCAAGTGAGAGTGGATGTCTGATGAAGTAGTTCAGTGCCCTCAGGAAAAGAGAGCTTGGGGTCTTTGGGTCTTTGGGGTCATCATGTTGTGGGTATCTATATCTGCTAACTTTTGCTTATAGGAAAAAACAAAAAAAACAAATCCCCAGATTACATTTTAGGGTTTACAGTGTTACGGTAAGGTTAAGCGGTATCAGGGCATTGGTGGCTTAGTGGTTAATGTGATGGGTTACTAACCTGAAGGTCAGCAGTTCAATCCCGACTGTTGCTGTTGGACACTTAATCCTCAGTTGGTCAGTTGTATAAAAATGATAACTGTACGTCTCTCGGGATAACAGTGTCTGCTAAATGCTGTAAATGTAATGTTAGTGCAATTGCCTCAAGAAGGTGCCTTGTAGTGCAATTGCCTCAATTGCCTTGTAAGAAGTTTCTGGGTTTGAGTTCGGGACTCAGTAAAGACTTTTCTGGAATTTCCATGCTTTCCTCTGGGAACACTGGTTTCCTCCCAGAGTTCAAAGACATGCAGATGAGGTTAATTGGCTGTTTTCCAAAAGCTTTGAGTGTAAGCATGAATAACTGTGTGTATTTGTTCTGAGATGATTTGTCAAGCTGTGCTTGTTTGCCTTCACCCGGAGTCAGTTGAAATGGGCTTCAGCCTTTTTGCAACCCTAATTGGAATTATCAGTTTGGCAAAAGAGTGAATGAGTGAGTAATGTTAAAGTTAGGGTAGAGGTGCAGGTTTAGCAAGTGGTGAATATATTTTGGGTCAGGTTCAATATTGGGATAATCAATTGAAGTAAATGTGTGTGGGTGTGTTTGTGTGTGTGAGTGTGTGTGTGTGTGTGTTTGTGCATGACTGTGGTTGTTTTATTGTTCAGATGAAGGATGAAACACAGATGGAGCAGTCGCTGATACTGTAAACATTTTTAGATGGAGAGCTGATTGAGAGCTGTGATCATAATCGTCCAGTAGGTGGCAATCAGAGATTGTACTGAAAAAAAAAAATCAACACACACACACACACACACACACACACACACAATAAATAATGATAATTAGAATGAGACTAACATTCAGATTATTATTCTGGTACATTAATTTTTTTAAACATAACATGCTTTTTGTACCATTTACATAAATTGATGTATAATATTTTGATATTTCTAAGATCCATGTCTTCTTTTCCTTTCGGCTGTTCCTTCAGGGGTCGCCACAGTGAATCATCTACCTCCAGCTCACCCTATCCTCTGCATCTTCTTCTCTTATTCCAACAACCTTCATGTCCTCCTTCACCACATCCATAAATCTTCTCTTTGGTCTTCCTCTAGGCCTTCTGCCTGGTAGTTCCAACCTCAGCATCCTACTACCAATATATTCACTATCCCTCCTCTGTACATGTCCAAACCATCTCAATCTAGCCTCTCTGACTTCGTCTCCAAAACGCCTTACATGTGCTGTCCCTCTGATGTACTCATTCCTGATCCTATCCATCCTTGTTACTCCCAAAGAGAACCTCAACATTTTCATCGTTGCTACCTCCAGCTCTGCCTCCTGTCTTTCCCCTAGGGCCACTTTTTCTAAACCATTCAACATCACCCGCCTCAACACCGTCTTGTACACTTTTCCTTTCATTCTTGCCGATACCCTGCTATCACACATCACACCGGACACTTTTCTTCAACCATTCCAACCAACCTGCACACGCTTCTTTACCTCTTTTACACATTCTCCATTGCTCTGGATTGTTGAGCCGAAGGACTTAAAATCCTCCACCTTCCTTATCTCTGCTCCCTGTAACCTCACCGTTCCTCTTGAGTCCTTCTCGTTCACACACATGTATTCTGTCTTACTGGGGCTAACCTTCATTCATCTTCTTTCCAGAGCATACCTTCACCTCTCTAGGTTTTCCTGCACTTGTTCTCTGCTCTCACTACAGATCACAATGTCATCTACAAACATCATAGTCCATAGGGGCTCAGAGCTGACCCTTGATGCAGTCCCACCTCCACCTTGAACTCGTCTGTCACACCAACAGCACACCTCACCACTGTCTTACAGCTCTCATACATGTCCTGCACCACTCTAACATACTTCTCTGCCACTCCAAACTTCCTCATGCAATACCACAGTTACTCTCTCGGCACTCTGTTATATGCTTTCTCCAGATCCACAAAGGCACAATGCAGTTCCCTCTGACCTTCTCTGTACTTCTCTATTAACATCCTCAAAGCAAACACTGCATCTGTGGTGCTCTTTCTTGGCATGAAACCAAACTATTGTTCACAAATGCTGACCTCTGCCCTTAGTCTAGCTTCCAGTATTCTTTCCCATAACTTCATCGTATGGCTCATCAACTTTATCCCTCTTATCACAACTCTGCACATCTCCTTTGTTCTTAAAAATGGGCACAAGCACACTTCTCCATTCCCCCGGCATCCTCTCACTCTCCAAGACCTTGTTGAATGTTATGGTTAGAAAACCTACTGCTCCCTCTCCTACACACTTCCATACCGCCATCGGTATGTCTTGATGGTATGTCCCTCCTCACTTCACCCTTCCTAATCTTTGCTATGGCCTGGTCCTCAACGGTCACCTCTTCTACTCCTTTTTCTCTCTCATTTTCCTCATTCATCAAGTACTTCAAAGTACTCTTTCCATCTTCCCAGCACACTTCTATCATCAGTCAATACATTTCCCACTCTGTCCTCTACTCTAACTTGCTGTATGTCCGTCACATCTCTATTTCTCTCCTGTGCCAACCTGTATAAATCATTTTCTCCCTCCTTACTGTCCAACCTAGCATAGAAGTCACCATCTGCCCTCTGTTTGGCCTTTGACACCGCTACCTTCACCTTATGCTGTGTCTCCCTGTACTCCTGTTTACTCTCTTCAGTCCTCTCTATGTCCCACTTCTTCTCAGCTAACCTCTTCCTTTGTACACACTCCTGCACTTCCTCACTCCACCACCAAGTCTCCTTATCTACTTTCCTTCCAGAGGACCCGCCAAGTACTCTCCTACCTGTCTCCCTGATCACATTAGCTGTAGTTGTCCAGTCATCTGGAAGCACTTCCTGACCACCCAAAGCCTGTTTCAACTCCTCCTTGAAGACAACACGACACTCTTCCTTTTTCAGCTTCCACCACTTTGTCTTCTGCTCTGCCTTTGCCTTCTTCACCTTCCTCACCATCAGCATCATCCTGCACACCACCATCCTATGCTGTTTGGTAACACTCTCACCCACTATTACTTTGCAGTCACTGACTTCCTTCAAATTACATTGCCTACACAAGATGTAATCTACCTGTGTGCTCCTACCTCTGCCTTTATAAGTCACCCTATGATCCTGTCTCTTCTGGAAGAAAGCATTCACCACAGCCATTTCCAAGCTTTTTGCAAAATCTATCAACATCTGTCCTTCTATGTTCTTGTCCCTGATACCAAACCTGCCCATCACTTCCTCGACCCCTCTGTTGCCTGCACCAACATGTCCATTGAAGTCTACACCAATGACCACTCTTTCACCTCTGGGGGTGCTCTGTATCACTTCATCTAACTCACTCCAGAACCTCTCCTTCTCTTCTAGTTTACATTCTGCCTGCGGGGCATAAGCACAGCAATATTGACTATCACGCCTTAAATTTCTAACTTGAGACTCATCACTCTGTCTGACACGCTTTTCATTTCTAGAACATTCCTAACCAACCCCTCCCTCAGGATGACTCCTACTCCATTTCTCTTCCCATCCACACCATGATAAAACAGCTTAAACCCTGCTCCTAAGCTTCTAGTCTTGCTACCCTTCCACCTGATCTCCTGGTCACAAAGTATGTCCACCTTTCTCCTTTGCATCATGTCAGCCAGTTCTCTTTTTTGTCCTTTCATAATTCCAACAAGTCCCTACTCTCAGTCCTAGACTCATGCCTTTCCTCTTCTTTCTCTCTGCCTACGGGCAGGCCTCCCGCCTTTCCTTCTTCGACCAACAGTAGTCCAATTTCCACCAGTACCCTGTTGGTTAACAGCACTGATGGCGGTTTTTGTTAACCCAGGCCACGACCGATCCGGTATGTTATTTCTATTTTTGATTCACATTTTTATATGTGGCATTGGGTTTACATTAGATGCCCTTCCTGACACAACCCTCTGCATTTATCCGGGCTTGGGACCGGCATGCAGAAGAGACACTGCATTGTGCCCTCCCTCACGGCTGGATGTTTCTAACATCCATGTATTTATAGAAAATGCATTATTGTGAAGCATCACGATGGCGTGGTGGTTAGCACTTTTGTCTCACAGCAAGGTCCTGGGTCCAACTCCCCAGGGACATCAGGGACATATCTGTGTAGAATTTGCATGTTTTTTCAAAGCTTGTGTGGGTTTCCTCCAGGTTCTCTGGTTTGTGTTCACAGTCTACTGACCTACACATTAGGCTAATTGGCCGTTTTACATTGTCCCGTGTATGTGTGTGTGTGTGTGTGTGTGTGTGTGTGTGTGTGTGTGTTGACCCTGAAGTGCACAAGTGAGCTGTTCAGGGTGTACCTTGCCTTTTCCCCAAGTTGGCTGAGATAGGCTATAACTTTCTTCTGACCCTAGTAAGCTAACAAAATGAACAAGTAAATAAACAGCTACTTCAAGCATGGTTATGTACCAGGTCATGAAGTACAAGTCTACCATGGACTTGATGGTGAGCTCACTGTGGCCTCATCATCACTTTTGAAATGTGGCAATACAGTGTATTTACAGAATGTTAAAAAAACACCCTTTGTAATCTCTAACGTCTATTTTTCTGTGGTGAGAAGCTGCTGATATGGAACATTAAACCACATGTTATTATCAGTAAGATAAGTATTCAAAATTGCTGTCATTTAAAAAAAAAAAAAAATTTTGCTGTTGTTCAGTTAATTTTCTGTAACCGCTTAATCCTAATTAGGGTTGCGGAGACACTGGCACCCATACCAGCTGGCTCCAGGTGAGGGCAGAGTACACTCTGGACAGCTCGCCAAGCCATCGCAGGGCGGAAACACGCTGACTGCTTTGCAGCTTGTTGAAGGTAAGCAATGGTTATTTTACATGAACTCCTACCATAGACAGTGAGACATGGCTCACCTTTGATAACCCAGTTAGCTGCACTGGGGGGGACAGTAACAACCTTGTGCAAAGTGGGATTCGAACTCCCAACCTTAGGATCAACGATCCAGCACCCTATACCACTAGACCACCACTGCCCTGTTTTGGTGTTGTGTGTTTTTTAAATGTGCAGATGTGATAAATCTTTGAGTTTCATGTTTTCAAATAATGAAACTTCTGAAAGTCCAGCGCTTGAGCTATAAGAAAATCAGAGGTCTCACTGGGAAGTAAAGGCTTTGGACTTAAACAAGTTTCCTGAGTTTGGCGAGTGAGTGAGTGATGACAGTGCTGATGTTACTACTAGGATAAAGTAGAAAATGAATTAATGAATTATTCAACAAATGCATGCTTTATCCTAATGACCAGCAATGTCTTTAAAGACTTCACCCATTGTCGGTAAAAGGAGCCTCATCATCACTGTTGAAATGTGGCACTACAGGGTATTTGCAGAATATTAAAAAAAACACACTGCGATCTCTAACATCTATTTTTCTGCGGTAGGAAGCTGCTGATATGGAACGTTAAACCACATGTTATGATCAGTGAGATAATATCAGTCAGAAAAATTGCTGCCATTTGTTTTTTTTGTTTGTTTTAATAATGTTTTGCCGTTGAATGTTTTTTAAATGTGCAGATGTGACAAATCTTTGAGTTTCATGTTTTCAAATACTGTAATATGACTTCTGAAAGTCCTGAGCTTGAGCTCTAAGAAAATCAGAGGTCACACTGGGAAGTAAAGGTTTTGAACCTAAACAAGTTTCCTGAGTTTGGCGAGGGAGTGATGACAGTGCTGATGTTACTACTAGGATAAAGTGGAAAATTAATTAATGAATTATTGAATGAATGATTTCTTTATCATAATGACCAGCAATGTCTTTAAAGACTTCACCCATTGCCTGAAAAAGGTTAATGGGACAATATTCATCAGTTCAGTTCATTTTCTGTAACCACTTTATCCTAATTAGGGTCACAGGGAGGCTGGTGCCAAATCCCAGCCAACTCCAGGCAAAGGCAGAGTACACCCTGGACAGCTCGCCAGGCCATTGCCGGGCGGAAACATGCTGATGGCTTTGCAACTACTCTTGATGAACGTCAGCAATGGTTCTTTTACAACCTCGCACCATAGACAGTGAAAGACATGGCCGGACTTTGACAACCTAGTTAGCTGCAACGGGGGGTGGGGTGGGGGAGATAGTGACAACCTTGGGGAGAGTGGGACTCGAACCCGCAACCTTAGGATCAGCAATCCTGCACCCTATACCACTAGGTCACCACTGCCCTTAGGGCAATATAAATTAATGAAATGTACTGTATACAATATGACTTTCTAGTTATCAAGGTCTATTTAAGAAAATATGTAAGTCCCAGAGTGGTATGGTGGTATAGTGGTTAGCATGACTGTCTCACAGCAAGTAGGCCCTGGGTGTGAGTCCTAGCCTGGGCCATTTCTTTACAGCGTTTGCATGTTCTCCCAATGCATACATGGGCTTCATCTGGGTACTCTGGTTTTCTCCTACAGTCCAAAGCATGCACACTAAGCTAAATGGTTGTTCCAAATTGCTCCAGGTGTGGATGTGAGTGTGAATGATTGTTTGTGTTGGCCTTGCAGTAGTCTGACAAGTTATCCAGGGTGTACCCTATTTTTGTACAGTGTTGGCTGCGATAGGCATAACCCTTCCTGCAACTCCAATAGGATTAAGCAGTTGGGAAATTAAGTGAGTGAAGAAGGTTAATGAGTCTAAGTCTGCTCAATTTTACTCTGATTTTAAAACCATTTGTCAACTTAGAGTTGCTAATGTTTCCTAAAACAATATTGCAGAGTTTTATGGGTGTGGAAGAAAATCTTTGACTGAGCTGTCAGTGATCCTAGGGACTAACAGATTAACACTTTTCACTGAAGGGAATAAAAGTTTGAGTCATCTGCATGCATCAGACTTGCAAATGTGAGAGGAATGTGCCGCAGAGCTCATGAATAAAAGTTAAATATGGTATCATTACTGCCCGGAAGGATTCATAGGAGACGACAAATCATAGATCAATAGTCTTGAAAGACAGTGAGAGAAAACTAAAGAGAAAAAGGGCAAACAAGTATATGCTAATGTATTGTGTAACCGACAACTGTAACCTCAAAGTTGTTGTGGCTTAGTGGTTAAGGAGACAGTTTACTGATCTGAAGGTCAGCGATTCAATCTCCACTACCACCACTGATGGGCTCTTGAGCAAGGCCCTTAACTCTCGATTGCTCAGTTTTATAAAAATTATAAGTGTAAGTTCCTCTGGGTAAGAGCAACTGTCAAATGCTGTAAATGAAATTATGTAAAAAGAAAGAATTTTTATGGAATCAAAGTAAGACCCAGAATTATATCAACAAAGCATTTTTTTAGGTATGCAAATGCTTAATCCAGGTCAGATCGTGGGAGCAGCAGCCTAAGCAATGAGGTATAGATGCCCCTCTCCATAGCCACTTCCTACATCTCTTCTGGGGGGAACACCCAAGCTTTCTCAGACCAGCTGAGAGACATATTTCTGCCAGGATATTCTAGGTCTATCGGGGTCTCTTCCCGGTTGGACATGCCCGAAACACCACACTGGGGAGGCGTTCGAGAGGCAGTCTAACCAGATGCCCGAGCCACCTTAACTGGCTCCTCTCAATGCGGAGGAGCAGCAGTTCTTCGAGATGGGTGCTTCCAGAGCCCAAGTTATGCATTGAAGTGAGCTCGACTATATCTAGTCGGCACCTCTCCACCTCATGCACCAACTCAGGCTCCTTCCCTGCCAGAGAGGTGGGTGACATTCCATGTCTCAAGAGCCAGAGTCAGTCGCCGAGGATTGGTCCGACAAAAACCTTGCCTTCGGTTGCCACCCAACTCATACTGCACCCAACCCCTATAGCCCCTCTCACACGTGATGGGTCCATGGGAGGGTGGACCCACGTCTCCTTTTCGGGCTGGGCCTGGCCAGGCTCCATGGGCAGAAGCCTGACCACCAGTGCTTGCCTTCAAGCTCCTCCCTCAGGCCTGGCTTCAGGGGGGATCCCCGGTGACCTGTGTACAGGCAAAGGAAAGTGTGTCTTTGTGTCTTTCTTCATAGAGGTCTTTTGAACCGTGCTTTGTCTGGACCTTCACCTAAGACCTGTTTGCCTTGGGTGATCCCCGACAACATCCTCATAGGATCAGTAGGACACGCAAACCACTCCATTATAATAAGTATATAGTACACACACACACACCACACACACACACACACACACACACACACACACACACACACACACACACACACATATATATATTTCTCTTGGCTGTGAAGGGGATGAGGCACAGCCATCCACAGCAATCCATTAGAGCTGTGCTGTTTGGGACCCTTTTTCATTTTCTCCCCTAATTTTTAGTTATATCCCATTCTCACCCATCAGGTATTGTCTTCCCTATCACATGATCACCAGTGACCAGGGAGAGGTGAAAGCATGCACATGCCCCCTCCATGACATACAATGTTAGCCACTGCCTCTTTTTGAACTGCAGCGCATGCATATTTGGAGACTGTCCGGGGATAAAACCGGGGATTAAGCTCAGTTGGTAGAGCGTCCGCTTTATCCTCCGGTAGGTCGGAGTTCGAATCCGGCCGCGTCATACCATAAGACGTTAAAATTTGGCAGTTGTTGCTTCCTGCTTGGCGCTCAGCATCAAAAGGATAGAACAACGCAATAACTGGCGCTGCACAGTGGCGACAGGTGCCTAGCGCACAAAGCAAATTTCAATGTATGTAATGTACTTTGACAATAAAGAGTTGTTTGTTTGTTTGTTTTGTCTAACACACTCGGAGGGAAAGCACTATCTGCAAACTTGTACGAATGAGTACACAGACACCCGTGACTCGCTGGCAATCACTGTGATTGACAGGGAAGTGAGTGCGTGCCATCCCGCCCTCCCATAAGAGCTCGGCCAATTATCTCCCATGGACTCCTGGCTACGGATGGCAGTGGCATTAAACCGGATTCAAACTTGCCACTCGGGAGCTGGGACCCTATCTTACAGATAAGATAAGATACAGCTTTATTAATCTCACAATGGAGAAATTCACTGTTACAGGCTCTTGAGGTACCATCAGTAGGGGGTGCAAAAATAGATACAAATACAAGCATACACACGTACATATATATTATATAAGTAAATAAATAAGTAGATACATAAATAGTATAAATTAATAAACAATAAAAGAAAAGAATGGAGCAACTTTATAGACTGGCCTATATTAAAGTGTAATGTATCTGAGGGCAGAGATGGGTTGATATGGTTCACAGTCAGTGGGGTAGATGTGGTTGATTAAAGTGCGCGGGGTTTTTATTGCACATAACCAGTATTTTCACAGACAGTTACAAAGTGGCGTTGTACAGTCTGACAGCGGTGGGAATGAACGACCTGCGGTAGCGCTCCTTCCTGCACTGAGGATGCCTCAGTCGTCCACTGAAGGAGCTACTCAGCTCCTCTACAGTCTGGTGCAGTGGGTGATAGATGTTGAACAGGATGGATGTGAGCTTTGCAACTATCCTCCTCTCACTCACCTCCTTATTAGTCTTTGTCAGAGCTTAAAGTTATATGACCATATCTGAGGCATGCTTTTTTAAGAGCAGTAAATTCGGGAAAACATGCTTTATATTTTTTCTTGAAATCTAAGACAAACACAAATATTCACATGAGCATTGTCAGTGAAGATGCATTTGTTTGTAAAATTGCTATTTCTGGGCCACACACACGCACACACACACACACACACACACACACACACACACACACACAATTTTTGTGATGTATGCTTCATTCATTTACTAATCACCCTTATTTTGCAGAACATGATAGAAGCAACGCCTATGATCATATGATCAAAGCTTATAAACCTCAACGGGAGCTCCAGCAAAGAATACAGTGTCAAACATTACTAAAAACAGGCTCGTTCAAGACGGTACCGGACACTTTCGTGCATCAGTTGAAATGTGAAAAATCCCCCGCTAAGAGCAATATTCAGAACTGAGAGGACCACTTCGAGAACTATGGTACAGTGGAGAACCTCAATGCAGCCATTTTCAACTGTCCATTCAGGATGCCCCAGGAAGCGTAGAGCTGAGCTGGTGGACAGGGTGAGACAGTCAGTTCAGCATTGTCCAAAATGCTCTTTGCATAAGCAAAGTTAGTCCCTTGGTATATTCTATGACACTTGCAGGATAGTGCTAGTAATAGATGTGAAGGCCTACACAGAATACAGACAAAACACCTTTACAGCTTCAGACAAGTGGCAGAAAACGGTTATGGCAGTCAAGATACTGGAGAAAATCCAGAAGATCCCGTTTCCTTAACTCTCTTTAGACCTCAGATGAAACTTACTCTCTTCATGAAGGAAACTTAATCTAGAAGAGAAATGTTTTCTGGGGCACCTCCAGACCCAATGAAATAGCCACAAGCCCCTACACTCTGCAAAGTGCACGGTATGGATTGCAATCTCAAGCAGTGGCATTAACGGACCATTGTTCATTGAGGAATTTGGTGCAACAGTGACAGTCACCAAGGAGCAGTATGTTGAGGCCCTCAAAACATTCAAGAGTGAGCTGCAGACCCTGTACCCATTGCTTATGGGGAAGTTCTCATTCCAGTAAGCTGTCTCACCTCAAACTTTTCTTGAGATTGGTTGAAAAAGAAATTTGGTGGCCTTGTGATCATTCTTAAGACTGATTTTGAGTGGGCACCTCACAACCCAGACCTTATCCCTCCAGATTTCTTTCTCTGGTGATACCTTAAAGGCAGAGTGTACGGAGAGAGACCGAGGACCATCACGGAACTCAAGGAAGTCAGCAGGGAGGAGATCAAAGATGTAAAGATGTGGACACTTTTGTGCTGTGCCTCAAGAAATGCACATACCTAAATGGAGATAAGATGTAACATATACAGTAGAATAAAGAAGAAAAGTTTTGAGGTACTCATGTTTTTATATGTTTTAAACACAATAAATTAATGATAACCAAAGTTGCATTTATTTTTTTGCAGAAAATTAAGAAAGGAGACCTATCGAAAGTCAGGGCTCATTTTTTTTTTTTTTTTTTTTAGGGGGGGGGTATACATATATGAAAATTTGAGTTCAAAAACAGATAATACCACTGTTTTAATTATTTTAAAAAATTATGTTGGCTTACAAAGAAATAACTTTTTCAGTAGCTTGAAAAACTTTTTCCAGTTGCTTTAATATAAAGCGACTGAATTTTTTTTATACCAGTAATTGAAAAAATGGCACTTATCTGTTTCTAAACTCAAAATCTTAATATGCACGTCACATTCCACCACCAACTAATTTTAAACACTGAAGTCAGGCATTTTAAAACAAATAGCGACGTAAAAGGTCAATGTCTCAGCAGTTCTCACAAAAAATTGATCATATAGAATCAGGCTTTGGGTGGTCAGGAAGTGCTTCAAGATGACTGGAAAATTACAGCTAATGTGATCAGGGAGACATGTAGGAGAGTACTTGGTGTGTCCTCTGGAAGGACAGTAAATAAGGAGACTTGGTGGTGGAATAAGGAGGTACAGGAGTGTGTACAAAGGAAGAGGTTAGCTAAGAAGAAGTGGGACATAGAGAGGACCAAAGAGAGTAAACAGGGGTACAGGGAGACACAGCATAAGGTAAAGGTAGCGGTGTCAAAGGCCAAACAGAGGGCGTATGATGACTTGTATGCAAGGTTGGACAGTAAGGAGGGAGAAAATGATTTATACAGGTTGGCACAGCAGAGAAATAGAGATGGGAAGGATGTGCAGCAAGTTAGAGTGATTAAGGACAGAGTGGGAAATGTATTGACTGATGACAGAAGTGTGCTGGGAAGATGGAAAGAGTACTTTGAAGAGCTGATGAATGAGGAAAATGAGAGAAAAAAGAGTAGAAGAGGTGACCATTGAGGACCAAGAAGTAGCAAAGATTAGTAAGGGTGAAGTGAGGAGGGCATTGAAGAGAATGAAGTGGAAGTAAAGTGGAAAGGCAGTTGGTCCTGATGATATACCGGTGGAGGTATGGAAGTGTCTAGGAGTGGTAGCAGTAGATTTTCTGACAAAAACATTCAACAAGGTCTTAGAGAGTGAGAGGATGCCAGAGGAATGGAGGAGAAGTGTGCTAGTGCCCATTTTTAAGAACAAGGGAGACGTGCAGAGTTGTGCAACTACAGAGGGATAAAGTTGATGAGCCACACGATGAAGTTATGGGAAAGAATACTGCAAGCTAGACTAAGGGCTGAGGTCAGCATTTGTGAACAATAGTTTGGTTTCATGCCAAGAAAGAGCACCACAGATGCAGTGTTTGCTTTGAGGATGTTAATAGAGAAGTACAGAGAAGGTCAGAGGGAACTGCATTGTGCCTTTGTGGATCTGGAGAAAGCATATGACAGGGTGCCGAGAGAGTAACTGTGGTATTGCATGAGGAAGTCTGGAGTGGCAGAGAAGTATGTTAGAGTGGTGCAGGACATATATGAGAGATGTAAGACAGTGGAGAGGTGTGCTGTTGGTGTGACAGATGAGTTCAAGGTGGAGGTGGGACTGCATCAAGGGTCAGCTCTGAGCCCATTCTTGTTTGCGATAGTGATGGACAGGCTGACAGACGAGGTTAGATAAGATTCCCTATGGACTATGATGTTTGTAGATGACATCGTGATCTGTAGTGAGAGCAGAGAACAAGTGCAGGAAAATCTAGAGAGGTGGAGGTATGCTCTGGAAAGAAGAAGAATGAAGATTAGCCTCAGTAAAACAGAATACATGTGTGTGAACGAGAAGGACCCAAGAGGAACGGTGAGGTTACAGGGAGCAGAGAGAAAGAAGGTGGAGGATTTTAAGTACTTCGGCTCAACAATCCAGAGCAATGGAGAGTGTGTAAAAGAGGTAAAGAAGCATGTGCAGGCAGGTTGGAATGGTTGGTTAAAAGTGTCCAGTGTGATGTGTGATAGGAGGGTATTGGCAAGAATGAAACGAAACGTGTACAAGATGCTGTTGAGGCCAGCGATGTTGTATGGTTTAGAAACAGTGGCACTGAGGAAAAGACAGGAGGCAGAACTAGAGGTAGCAGAGATGAAAATGTTGAGGTTCTCTTTGGGAGTAAAGAGGATGGATAGGATCAGGAATGAGTACATCAGAGGGACAGCACATGTAAGACGTTTTGGAGACAAAAAGTCAGAGATGCTAGATTGAGATGGTTTGGACATGTACAGAGGAGGGATAGTGAGTATATTGGTAGTATAATGCTGAGGTTGGAACTACCAGGCAGAAGGCCTAGAGGAAGACCAAAGAGACGATTCATGGATGTGGTGAAGGAGGACTTGAAGGAAGTTGGAGTAAGAGATGAAGATGCAGAGGATAGAGAGATATGGAGGCAGATGATTCGCTGTGGCGACCCCCGAAGGGAACAGCCGAAAGGAAAAGAAGAAGAAAAATATGGATCATATAGAATATACATAAAACATTTACTGTATCACCCAACCTTGTTTATATGGTACCATATTTCATCAATGCAGCTGTTTGTGAAGATTAAGCATTTAATCCCAGACATGACAGGTGTGTCATATGGACTTACTTTTATTTTCCTCATTTTCTTATTTTTCTGTGAATCTGTTTGATGAAAAAACCTAAATGTGGAATTGATTTCACAGCTAATGGCAGATAAAGTGCTTTCACCTTCATTTTAACTACTACCAACAATCCTTCTTAAGCAGACTTGTCCGTAATGTTTTAGTGGCTTTTCAATTTTGAAGGTTGCACTTGTAAATAGTCAAGGAGTCCTGCTATACAGTATTTCTATTTGTTGTCAGTTCTAGAATTATTACACTGTTTGATAAAATAATTTCTATTCAATTTCATATTTTTTTCATAACTATGGACATCCTTGCAAGTCGTATTTAATAAAGCCTTCCAAACTCCTTTATATCCTTCTGACAGAGGCTAAAGTTAAAACTAAAATATCCTGCGACAATTCCCAATGCTTTTGTTCCTCAAAGTGTTAAAAAACATTGAGGAACCACTCACTATAATTCTCCTTCTCCTTCTTTTTCTTCTTCTATTTTTACTGGAGGTGTATGTAATCTGAACCTTAATGTACATAAAGCGATATACTTCTTTTATATTTCATACCTTCTTGATTAGGTGCTGTATCACTGATCCTAAGGTTGGGGGTTCAAGCCTCACTCTCAACAGGTTGTCACTGTCGCCCCAGTGCAGATAACTGGGTTATCAAAAGTCGGCCATGTCTCTCACTGTCTATGGTGAGAAGCATGTAAAAGAACCATTGCTGACTTTCGACAAAAATAGGCTGCATAGCCGTCAGCGTGTTTCTGCCCTGCGATGGCCTGGCGAGCTGTCCAGGGTGTACTCTGCCCTCACCCAGAGTTAACTGAGGTGCCAGCCTCCCCAGGGCCATAATTAGGATTAAGTGGTTCAGAAAATGAAATACCTTCTTAAAGTAGGGCTATTAAATTATTCAGTAAATCTTCATGGATTAAAATCTTCAGCCAACTGTAGGGGAGGGTGGAGTACACGCTGAACAGTTTTCCAGGTCAGAAACATACTGACAACCTAATGGCCTACTCTTCATTCATTCATTCATTCATTCATTGAACTGCCTAATCCTACTTAGGATTGTTGGGATGCTGCCACCCATCTCAGCCAACTCTGGGCGAAGGTAGAGTACACCTTGGCCAGCTCACCGGGCCATCACAGGGTAGAAACATGCTGACGGCAACCCAATGGCCTACTCTTTACAAGCAAAAGTAATGGTTCTTTTACATGCCTCTCACCACAGTGCTTGGTCTTTGATAACCCAGTTAGCTGCATTGGGGGACAACAGTGACAACTCAGTGATAGTGAACTGCTGACCTTCAAATCAGTAAGCCAGCACCTTCACTACGAAGCCGCTACTGCCCATGTTGTAAAGTATTATTATTACTAATTAAAATACTGTACATTATTAGTACTAATATTAATATTATTATTACTATTACTGCATTCTATTTAATATAATGATGTACAGTCTAAATTGAAAAGTAAAGAATTATAGCGCTAATGTAACGGGGTGTTCTGTATTTTATTATTTCTTGTCTCAGCCTTCTAAATATGATGAGAGCCTCCTCTGGGATATGATTTGATTGGAATCACTAACAACTCATTTATACTTGTTTGTATTTAATAAGTTTTAATTAGGCATACCATCTTTCCATAGTGCACCATAAACCTGAGGACTGCTTTATTGCAGCATAAATTAAATTAGTCTGTTTGCTATTATAGATAGTGTTTGAGAAGTAAAACAAGTATCTACTGATGGTGCATACCAATACACACATGTTTATTAAAAAAAAAAACTTAATTTTTTCTGGACCATGATTCTGATCCTATAATTGAATAGTTGTGTTTAGTGAATTTACTTTTAGAAATATCTCCACAAATTTTTAAATCTTTCTTATTAGAGGTAGGTTTAATTATGTTCAGCAGATGGCCTTTTCCCTAGAGCACTCAGTCATTCAACAGTCAAAAAGTATAGGGGAAATTTGTAGCTTCTTCTTCTTCTTCTTTTCCTTTTGGCTGTTCCCTTCAGGAGTCGCCACAGCGAATCATCTGCCTCCATCTCACCCTATCCTCTGCATCTTCTTCTCTTACTCAAACTACCTTCATGTTCTCCTTAACCACATCCATTAATCTCTTTGCTCTTCCTCTGGGCCTTCTGCCTGGCAGTTCCAACCTCAGCATCCTACTGCCAATGTACTCACTATCCCTCCTCGGTACATGTCCAAACCATCTCAATCTAGCCTCTCTGATTTTGTCTCCAAAACGTCTTACATGTGCTGCCCCTCTGATGTACTCATTCCTGATCCTATCCATTCTCTTTACTCCCAGAGAGAACATCAACATTTTCATCTCTGCTACCTCCAGCTCAGCCCCCTGTCTTTTCCCCAGTGCCGCTGTTTCTAAACCATGCAACTTCGCTGGCCTCAACAACGTCTTGTTCAATTTTCCTTTCATTCTTGCCGATACCTTCCTATCACACATTACACCGGACACTTCTATCCAACCATTCCAACCTGCCTGCACACGCTTCTTTACCTCTTTTACTCACTCTCCATTGCTTTGGATTTTTGAGCCTAAGTACTTAAAATCCTCCACCTTCTTTCTCTCTGCTCCCTGTAACCTCACTGTTCCTTGTGGGTCCTTGTCGTTCACACACATGTATTCTGTCTTACTGAGGCTAACCTTCATTCTTCTTCTTTCCAGGGCATACCTCCACATCTCTAGATTTTCCTGCACTTGTTTTCTGCTCTCACTACAGATCACAATGTCATCAAACAAGCAAACATCATAGTCCATGGAGATTCTTGTCTAACCTCGTCTGTCAGCCTGTCCATCACCATCGCAAACAAGAATGGGCTCAGAGCTGACCCTTGATGCAGTCCCACCTCCACCTTGAACTCGTCTGCCACACCGACAGCACACCTCAACACTGTCTTACATCTCTCATACATGTTCTGCGCCACTCTAACAGACTTCTCTGCCACTCCAGACTTCCTCATGCAATACCACAGATACTCTCTCGGCACCCTGTCATATGCTTTCTCCAGATCCACAAAGGCACAATGCAGCTTCCTCTGACCTTCTCTGTACTTCTCTATTACCATCCTCAAAGCAAACACTGCATCTGTGGTGCGCTTTCTTGGCATGAAACCAAACTATTGTTCACAAATGCTGACCTCAGCCCTTAGTCTAGCTTCCACTATTCTTTCCCATAACTTCATCATATGGCACATCAACTTGATCCCTCTGTAGTTGCCACAACTATGCACATCTCCCTTGTTCTTAAAAATGGGCACTTGCACACTTCTCCTCCAGTCCTCTTCTGGCATCCTCTCACTCTCCAAGACCTTGTTGAATGTTCTTGTCAGAAAATCTTCTGCTACCTCTCCTAGACACTTCCATACCTCCACCAGTATGTCATCAGGACAAACTAACTGTATTTCCACTATTCATTCTCTTCAATGCCCTCCTCACTTCACCCTTACTAATCTTTGCTACTTCCTGGTCCTCAACAGTCACCTCTTCTACTTTTTTCTCTCTCATTTTACTCATTCGTCAGCTCTTCAAAGTACTCTTTCCATCTTCCCAGCACACTTCTGTCATCAGTCAATACATTTCCCACTCTGTCCTTAATCACTCTAACTTGCTCCACATCCTTCCCATCTCTATTTCTCTGCTGTGCCAACCTGTATAAATCATTTTCTCCCTCCTTACTGTCCAACCTATTATACAAGTCATCATACGCCCTCTGTTTGGCCGTTGATACCGCTACCTTCACCTTATGCTGTGTCTCCCTGTACTCCTGCTTACTCTCTTCGGTCCCCGCTATGTCCCACTTCTTTTTAGCTAACCTCTTCCTTTGTACACACTCCTGTACTTCCCCATTCCACCACCAAGTCTCCTTATCTTCTGTCCTTCCAGAGGACACACCAAGTACTCTCCTACCTGTCTCCCTGATCACATTAGCTGTCGTTTTCCAGTCATCTGGAAGCACTTCCTAACCAACCAAAGCCTGTTTCAACTCCTCCTTGAAGACAACATAACACTCTTCTTTTTTCAGCTTCCACCACTTTGTCTTTTGCTCTGCCTTTGCCTTCTTCACCTTTCTCACCATCAGCATCATCCTGCACATCACCATCCTTTGCTGTTTGGCAACACTCTTATCCACCACTACTTTGCAGTCACTGACTTCCTTCAAATTACATTGTCTACGCAAGATGTAGTCTACTTGTGTGCTCCCACCTCTGCTTTTATCTATCTATCTATCTATCTATCTATCTATCTATCTATCTATCTATCTATCTATCTAGTGCCTGAGTCGTGGGACGACCATTGGCGACGCGCCATGAAGGATAACACCCTGGTTATCATCTTCATGGAGGTTTTCTTGGCAGGATTAGTGCAGTGGTTTGCCATTGCCTTCTGCACGATGCAAACCTACGGGCAATTGAGAACGGCCAATGTGCTACTGTGCATGTCTTTGGATTGTGGGAGGAAACCGGAGCACCCGGAGGAAACCCACGCAGCATGGGAGAACATGCAAACTTCACACAGAATCAAACCCAGGCCTTCTTGCTGTGAGGCGGACGTGCTAACCACTACGCCACCGTGCCGCCCATGACTTCCTTCAAATTACATCGCCTACACAAGATGTAGTCTACCTGTGTGCACCTACCTCTGCTTTTATAAGTCAGCCTATACTCCTGTCTCTTCTGGAAGAAAGTATTCACCACAGCCATTTCCATCCATTTTGCAAAATGTATCAACATCTGTCCTTCTGTGTTCCTGTCCTGAATACCAAACCTGCCCATCACTTCCTCTTCCCATCTGTTGCCTGCACCAACATGTCCATTGAAGTCTGCACCAATGACCACTCTTTCACTTCTAAGGGTACTCTGCATCACTTCATCTAACTCATTCCAGAATCTCTCCTTCTCTTCTAGCTCACATCCTGCCTGTGGGGCATAAGCGCTAACAACATTGAACATCACATCTTCAATTTCTAACTTGAGACTCATCACTCTGTCTGACACTCTTTTCACTTCTAGAACATTCTTGACCATCCCCTCCTTCAAGATGACTCCGACTCCATTTCTCTTCCCATCCACACCACGATAAAACAGCTTAAACCCTGCTCCTAAGCTTCTAGCCTTGCTACCTTTCCTCCTGGTCTCCTGAACACACAGTATGTCCACCTTCCTCCTCTGCATTAATGTCAGCCAGCTCTCTACCTTTTCCCGTCATAGTTCCAACATTCAAAGTCCCTACTCTCAGTCCTAGACTCATGCCTTTCCTCTTCTCTCTCTGCTCACAGACATGCCTCCCACCTCTCCTTCTTCGACCAACAGTAATCCAATTTCCACCAGCACCCTGTTGGCTAACAGCACTGATGGTGGTCATTGTTAACCCGGGCCTCGACCGATCCGGTATGAAATTTGTATTGACGGTTTGCATTCTGTATTCTGGGAAAAGTTTTACGCCGGCTGCCCTTCCTGTCGCAACCATCTGCATTTATGCAGGCTTGAGACCGGCGTGAAGATGAACGCTCGTTTGCACCCCCCTCATGGCTACATTGTCCTGGGGAAATTTGTATTAGGGTCCATATATGTGTGTGTGTGTGTCTGTATGTGTGTGTGTGTGTGTAATGGAATGAAATCCTATGGTCCAGTTCTTTTTTCCTTTTGGGGTGAAGAGCCAAAGCCATTCACCTTATTGGCAGAAAGTAATATTGACTTGGGAGGAAATGGCACCATGCGAAACTGCAGAAAATAGGTAAGGTGCTGGATTCCATTACAATCCAATTATACCAGACTGTATAAGAAAAGGAGAAACACTGGATGGAAGAAATTAAACAACACCGCCTGCACTACAATGGGCTTCAGGGCCGCATGGAAACAAAAGCAAAGCTCAAAAAAGAAGGGATATATTGTTTACAAGTATATGATATAATAATTTTAGAGTCAGCATTTGGAACATATTAGAAATTTGACAGAAACATCCACAGCTTTACACAAAATAATTGTGCATTGCACAATTATTGGCAAATACTTCATAGTTCATTTAAATTTGGTGTAAAGTAACAGGTTATTGCAATCAGGCAGTGAAGTCACACTTTCGATTGCTACCTTGTTTATTTATTTCTTTATTTTTAGAAAGTAATCAGGATGTTAAAAAAAGTCCACAATTCTCAGAACAGAATGTCCTAATGATGCATTTAAGTAAGTTGCCATCTTTTATTTTGAAATATTTGCTACTTCCCTTGCTACTTCGCGCTTCAGTTCATGCGACTTCAGTGCGTCGCGCTTATTTTTTATTATTATTTTTTTAATATTCATCGAATTAAAACATAAGGAAATTAAGGAAGAATAGGGGGAAAAGTTAAGGTAATACCACAAAAAAGGCCAATTATGTAAAAAAAAACAAAACCAACAAAAACCCCTAAACCAACACAAAACAAAAAAACAACCCAAAACCTTCCATCAAAACTACTTACATTATGAGGTGTATATCCGAGTGCATGCACGCGCATCTGCATGCGTGCATGCGTGCGTCTGTATGTGTGTGTTTATATTTCATTTACACCTGCATTTTTTTTTAATGTTTGTTATTATAAGCATTTATAGGATTGAATCTGTATTTATTGATATTATATACACATATACATGTGCGTATACTTCAGTCAGTATACACGGGTCTCAAAGGCTGACATTCCTGGGGGTGGGTTGTGAAGTTGAGCCCTTACTTCCAGAAAAGTGCTCCCAAAAGGCATGCTTCAACAGAGCCTCTGTCAGCGAAAACCCAGCTCCCTGGCTTTCACGTGCGGCTATCTCATAGCTCGGCGAGACCTGTTTCCACTGACAAGGAGGGGTGAAGGCGGGCCTCTGGCACCTTAAAACCAGTTTGCTCCGGGCAGATGGGGCTCGTCAACCCAGGAGGGCAGCCCATCTAGGTGAAGGACAACACTGATTCCAAACCCAGGCAGATACAGCTCTTTAGTCTTGGCGGACAGTGCATCCAGGAGAAGGAAACTCTGATATAAAACCTACAGTCCTGAGGTCACCAGAGCCGTCTCAGTCTGCCTAGCTACTGTGGAACGTCCCTGGACCTAAAGAGTGACAATTGGTTGGCGTGGGCTGACCGTCACTTTAAGAAACCAGGGCAGGCAGGAAGGGGAGTAGCAAAGTAGTACAGCGGTGGGGGAGGGGCGAAAACAGCAGGTGCAAGATGGCACTGGAAGCTGCAGTCTCAAGCCTGCATGTAGGTGGTCCTGTTGTAACAGGTTGTTTGATTGTTGAATGATGAGTAACGAGGATGGATAGGATCAGAAATGAGTACATCAGAGGGACAGCCCATGTAAGATGTTTTGGAAACAAAGTCAGAGAGGCTAGACTGAGATGGTTTGGACATGTACAGAGGAGAGATAGTCAGTATATTGGCAGTAGGATGCTGAGGTTGGAACTACCAGGCAGAAGGCCTAGAGTAAGACCAAAGAAGAGATTTGTGGATGTGATGAAGGAAGACATGAAGATCGTTGGAGTAAGAGAAGATGCAGAGGACAGGGTGAGATGGTGGCGGATGACTGTGGCGACCCCTGAAGGGAACAGCCGAAAGGAAAAGAAGAAGAAGAAGAAGTTTGATTGTCGAATGAGGCAACGGCATCGTCTGGTTTCACACAGGATAACCAAGCAGCCCTTTTTTGGGACAGTGCTGCTTTCTCCACATGGAGATGGATCTCGAAAAGGTGACCCAAAAATTGCTTGTCTCACCCTACCCAGTTGGCTCACCACTGCCAACGGGTCATCTCCCTACGTGGTACAAAACAAAGAAAATATTACATGAACATTGCATGCTGGAATGTACTTACTTTCTTGGATTCGGACAACAACGATCATCAAACTGTCTAGGCTTGATATTGACATTGCAGTCCTCAGTGAGGTTCACTTTCCTGAGGAAGGATCACTTGTTGAACATGGAGCAGGCTACATCCTTTTGTGGAGCGGAAGAGGAAAGGAGGAACATCGCCAGTCAGGTGTTGGTTTCATGATAAAGAATATCATCGCCAACGAGCTTCATGCACTACCAACAGGTCCTTCTTACCGAATCATATCCCTTCAACTACCACTCCAAGGGGACAAGTTTGTCACTTTCGTCATTGTCTACAGCCCACGCTTCAAATGGACACGGTTGTTAAGGAGGCCTTCTATGGTGATTTGCACAGTCGTCACACGTGCAGACCCCAAGGACAAGCTGATCATCCTCAATGACTTCAATGCCAGGGTAGGCAGTGCCTCCCAACTGTGGAAAGGAGTCCTTGGAAAACACGGACTTGGGAACTGCAGTGACAATGAATGCTTGCTCCAGCAGTTTTGCACCCAACACCAGTTAACCATCACTAATACACTGTTCCAACAGTAAGTATCACTTCAAACCACATGGCATCACCCTTGCTCAAAGCACTGGCACCTACTGGACTACATCCTAGTTCACCAGAGTGACACCAGAGATGCTCTGCACACCAGAGTCATGCCCAGTGCAGACTGTTACACAGATCACAGACTTGTGCGTGCAAAGCTTGCATTCACCTTCAAGCCGCCTCACAAGAAAGGTCCACAAACCAAGAAACTCCCAGTGCATTGACTCCAGCATCCAGATATGGACGCAGTCTTCCAGGCCAAGCTAGAGGAAAGGCTGCAGCACCCATCGAACCCTGACCCAAATACTCAATGGCAGGTTTTCAAGACTGCAGTCCAAGAAACCGCAGCAGAAACACTCGGCTTCTCGGTCAGATTGAACAGAGACTGGTTCGATGAGTCTGACCCAGCCATTCAGGATCTCCTGGACACTGCTACATCCACCTCTTATCCAAGCCTGCTGATCATACCACCAAGGTGGCATACAGGAAAGCTTGTAGCACTTTGCAGGCCAGCCTAAGAACCATGCAAAATAACTAGTGGGTAGCAGTGGCAGAAAAGACAACTGTATGCAGATATTGGGGACACTCACTCTTCTTTGAAGCTTTGAAGGCCATCTATGGCCCCTTCTAAACCCAAGCCCCACTCCTTTCTGCAGACAGAACCACTCTTCACACCAATAAAGGGTCGATCATGACTCACTGGGATGAACACTTTGGGGGCTTATTCAGCGACCAGGGTAAAGTAGCAGACTCCTCCATCGGGAAGGTCCCTATCATTGAGCCAAAGCATGAGCTTGATGAGCCTCCCACAATGAAAGAAATCAAAACTGCTATTAGTCAAATTAAACCTGGGAAGTCCCCGGGATCAGATGGAATCCCAGCTGAGATCTACCAGCATGGTAGGGAGGTTGTGGTCACCAGACTGCAAGAACTGTTAAACTCCTGCTGGGAACAGGGCGCTCTTCCACAAGACCTCAAGGATGCAGTCATCGTCTCGCTGTACAAAAAGAAAGGGGAGAAATCGGACTGCTCAAATTCCAATGGTATTACACTCTTGTCAGTAGCACGTAAAGTGCTTGCCCGCATTCTCCTAGATAGACTCATTCCCTCCATCATTGAAGACTTCACCCCTGAAAGCCAGTGTGGTTTCCAAGCCAACAGAGAAACCACCGACATGGTCTTTGTACTCCGTCAAATCCAGGAGAAAGGCAAGAGAGCAGAACATGGGCCTCTTTGTTGCCTTCATCGATCTGACTAAGGCATTTGACACCTGAGCAGGGATGGTCTATGGAAGATACTTTCCTGCCTGGGCTGCCCACCGAAGTTCCTTCCAATCATCCGCCAGCTCCACGAGGGCCAGAAAGGTCAGGTGAAGCACAATGGCATCCTTTCAGACATCTTTCCAATCTTCAACGGTGTCAAGCAAGGCTGTGTGCTTGCGCCCTCACCCTTCTCCATCTTCTTCAGCATGATGCTACACCAAGCAATGGAGGACTTCACAGACAGATCTACATTCGCTTCCACTCCGACGGCAGCCTGTTCAATCTTAGACGGCTGTTCGCCCGCACCAAGACAATGGAGCAGCTCATCATAGAACTGCTGTTTGCTGATGATTGTGCACTTCTTGCACACTCAGAAGCTGCTCTTCAAAACCTTATTGACTTCTTCTCTGAAGCCTCAAAGACCTTCAGGCTTACAATCAGCCTGAAAAAGACCGAAGTGCTGTTCCAACCCACACCTCTGCAAAACTACACCCCTCCTCATATCACTATTGATGGCACAACTCTGAATGCAGTTGAACACTTCACCTACCTTGGCAGTGTGATGTCAAATGATGCAACCATTGACAAGGACCTTGACAATCGGCTCTCGAAGGCGAACAGATCCTTTGGCAGACTTTCCAAGCGAGTCTGGAACAACCACTCACTTCGGCTAACTACCACAATCAAAGTTTACAGAGCCATTGTCATCCCTACTCTCATATACGATGCAGAAGCCTGGACACTGCACAGAAGACAAGTGAGACTCCTTGAACGCTCCATCCTGAACATCAACTGGCATGACTACGTGTCCAACGAGGATGCCCTGGAAGAAGCCCAACTTCCCAGTATCAAGTCCATCCTGCTTAAACAGCAACTGTGATGGGCAGGGCATGTTGCAAGAATGGAGGACTCTTGAATGCCAAAAGCTGTCCTGTTCGGGGAACTCAAGTCTGAAAAGCAAAACCATGGTACTCCGAAAAAGCATTACAAAGACCAACTAAAAAGACACTTTTCTCTGGCAAAAATTTCACCCAGTTTCTGGTAAGGTGATGCCACTGAACAACCCAAGTGCCAGTACACAATCCAAAGAGCAAGCCAACAGTTCCAAATCCAGAGGAGTGGAGCAGCGAGACAAAAGAGACGTCTTCAGAAGGAGAGGGCGCTGTCTCAAAACTCGTATTCACCATCCGCAGACTTTACCTGCCCACGTTGCAGCAGAGCCTGTGCATCACGCATTGGCCTCTACAGCCCCCAGCGGGCTTGCAACTCACCAACCCTTCCCTGATCTTCGTATATGAAGAAACAGCCATCATCATACATCAGTCAGGGGGGTTGTAATCCTACTTCGCGGATTTCGGTGGTTGAGGGGGATCCCAGTCCCAATTAACCACGGAAAGTGAGGGATCCCTGTATTTCCTTTTTAACTATGACAAGTTGCCTAATAAATTTGTGAAGTAGTGTTTGCTTGAATTTTTAAAAAAGGTTCAACTGAGAAAAAATTTTCTTGCTGTTCCTCAGAGAAGTAACTACACCTGTGTAAATAAAGTGGCTATCATATGTACTGTGCATGCTCTGGGCTTTGAAAACCATTTGTCCTGCCAAAAAAATCAAACAAATGATTATACTTGTAAAATCTTGTTTTTAAGACAGTTCATTTTAGAAGAAGGATTAAAAGTTTGGGGCACTGTAATACCTTTTAAGCTCGCAAGGCAGAAGAGGTAAGAGTATATACAGTACTTGTCTTGTATATTTCTTACTTTAGTTCTTTTTCTAAGTAGGCTGCTTCCACTTGTAAATATTTTTTGTATGATAAGACACAATGGCGCTTGCTTACTGATCCAAAAAAGTACCAAGTTGTACTTCGTTTTGGTGGCGTTGAGGTGCAGGTGATTTTAGTCATACCATGAAACATCTTTTTACTTTCCTCTACTCCACTTCCTGTCCAGTCTTGATACAGCTTACAATAGCAGTGTCATCTGCAAACTTCAGCACATTACAATACTTTTAGTTGTACTGGAGGTCCAAGTTGTACAGCGTGAACAGGACTGGGGAGAGTACGGTCCCTCTGGTGCTCCTATGCTGCAGACTACCATATCTGACATGCAGTCCCCCAGTCTCACATACTGAGGTCTGTCTGTCAAGTAATCAGTGATCCAGTCCACTAGGTGTGAGCCTACTTCCATCTGTGTCAGTTTGCCCAAGAGGAGCAGAGGCTGAATCATTTGAAGGTGCTGAAGAAGTCCAAGAATGTGATTCTACACCACTGCTGTCCCCGTCCCGAAGAGAGAAGGATCTGTGAAGCAGATAGATAATTGCATCTTCCACTCTGACTTTCTCCTGGCATGAAAACTTTCAGGGGTCGAGAGCATGGCAGATCTGTGGTGAAATAGTAGCCTCTCCATGATCTTCATCGCATGTGATGTCAGGGCAACCGGACTGAAATTGTTCAGGTCCTCAGGACGAGGCCTTTTGGGGCCTGGGATGATACATGATGGACCCTTCCACATAGCAAACTCCGGTTGAAGATGCACTGGTCCTCTGTGCATGCTTTCAACAACCTTGGGGATATATCTAGGCCTGCTGCAGATATGGAGTCTTTTTAGTTGTCAGCTCATTTGTGCTGGGGTGGAGTTGTTCTCATTTATTCATTTTCTACAACGCCTAATCCAAAGAAGGGTAATGAGGAGGCTGGTGCCCATCTCAGGGCATCTGAGAGCAGATTACTCCCTAGACAGCTCTCCAGGCCATAGCAGAGCAGAAACACACTGATGGCTATGCAGCCTACTATTGTCGAAAGTCAGCAATGGTTCTTTCATGTATCTCACACCATAAACAGTGTGACATAGCCAATCTTTAATAACTCAGTTAGCTGCACTGGGCTGTGACAACCGTTGACAGTGGGGCTTGAACCCCCAACCTTGAGGTTGGTAATCCAGACCCTTACCACCAGGCCACCACTACTGCAGGGATTGCTCTTCTTTATCTCACGCTTACTTGATACTTCAACTGTATGTGCACAAATTCTCCCAGGATCAATAAAGTATTCTGATTCTGCTTCTGATTGTCTTTGACCATCCATCGTCATATTTTGGAGGTTGTTGGGAAAGAGAGATTCACTCTCTTTGAGTTGCAATTCAGGTAGGTCCCCATGGGAGCCCAAACAGCTTGACACTGTTCTCATCAAGATAGAAGGGATAATCAATTCAAGACCTCTTAAGTGCATCTTGGTTGTATTGTGAACACTGATCCCTTTACCTCAATTGTCTTTTCATGTTGTCGCAGGATGCAGTGGAAATTAGGATTATGAGAGCTGGCAACAGAGCTGAGTATTGGCTAGTCACGTGTGAAGTTGTCTCTTCAGGTGTTGCCTTCCAAGTTAGTTTGGCTGGGGTGTTGGTGAAGGATATAACTTACCTATATATAAACTATATATAGGTCTATGTCAGTGCTTCTGAAATAGTGCCCCCCCAAGACGGGTGCGGTATGATGCCGGTGGTGGTGTGTCTGTGGGGTGGGGGGGGGGGGGGTTCGCACGAGCAAACGATATGAAGTGCAGTAAACAACCCCTCAAAGAAACAACTTGGAAAGGTTTCTAACAGGAATGAAGAGAAAGGTAGAGAGAGACGACATTAAGCCATAAATAAGTTGAATGAGTTTAAATAAGAATGTATTTTTTTAATTTCAGGCACATTGGTTCACTTTACCTGTTCCAGATGAAAAAACAATTTAATGAAGTTTTTCTTTATTGTAAGTTGAACTATCTTTTTTATCTAACTTTTTTGTTTGTTTTCAATGTTAATAAATATATAATGTTATGCAGAGATGTACTCACAATTTTATAGACAAATAATACTACTGTATTTACAGTCGCTCGTGGCGTGTGTATGGGGGGGTGGTGAATGTTTTTTTCTTCCTAGAGGGGGCGCCACAGAAAATACAGTGATTGAGACGCACTGGCCTATATGTACAACCTGACCTGAAGACAAGGTCCATCTTTGGGAGCAATAATCATCGACCGTTCATGAAGACCTTGTGGCTTTTTAGCCATTGTGACATCATAAGTAATTGCCTGTCTTGACTGTTGCATCATTACAACTCTCTACTACTATTTTTACTGGCTGTATAAGTCGTTATCTTCTTGGACTGAATGACTGAACTAGTTTTAACTGGACTTGCTATAGTGATTTGATCTATTCAATCAGTGCAAAGTTTACTATTTTCAGTCACACTGGAAAAGAGTCAGAACAGAAACTGGCTTGTCATAGCGGTCATTCCTAGTAATTAACGATACAAAGAAGATAAACCAGTTCCACTGCCTTCAGTGCTGGGGGAAAAAAGGAAAAAAACTACATTTCCCACATTCCTCTTCTTCGGCGATGACGCTATAAACCATTCCGGCTTCCGTAGGCTGGCGTGGCGTGTAAACGTTGGCGAAGAGATATCAGTGGAGATACTAGAGCTCAGGCAGTAGTTAACTTGTGTTCATAGACTGTTTAAAGAGTGAACACACGTATTGTTTGACATTTAGGTGAAGAGACTGTGAAGCAAAAGCACACTCGAAGATTTGACGGTAAAATGAGGCGAGCAGGGTTAGGTAAGCTTCCTCAGTAATCATATAAAAACCAAAAAGATTATGCTAATGCTAATGTTATTGTGAACAGACTGAATAACTGGTTCCGTTTTATACGTAATTTCTTGTGTCTCGGCTAAGATGTCTAGAAAGGCAATAAAATACTTAATGATATCTCTGATATTTTGTTTAGGAGGATGGGACACAGTTGGACTACTTGGTGGTTCTCCCTAGGAGCTTCATACGTTGAACTGTTTATTATTTATTGATTTTTGGGGGTAGCAGCCAGAACAGGGGATCAAATGAAAGGAAAATGACCTTATTGAAAATATTAAGTTTAAAAAGTAAAACTAAGGCATAAATTATGTATTTAATAAATTACTTGGGCTTAATTATTGAAACCGTGAGATAGGGGGAAAAAAACAAGACTTTATTGCTCCATTTACTGCACGAAGATCCCAGCCATGAGAAATGTTGGTGAATAAACGAATATTTTGGTTATCTACATGCCAGTGAAACCATTTATTGAAAATGAGATACAGCCAGTTTTTTTTCAAAGATATTGCAAGAGACCTATAGCAAAGAAAAAAAAGAGAGCTGCAAAAATCAAGATTCTGTCATCTTTGGTGGAGACCTGAAGTTTAAGCACTTCACACAGAACAGTTCAGAAGCATTCACAGAGTTCTGTTCATCACTGATTTTAAATTAACTCACTGTCCTGATGGTAGACCTCTCACTTGGTTATCAATTGGAGCAAGTGAAAAGACTTGCATACTCTTGGAAAAATAGGCAATGTGTGTGTACACACACACACACACACAAGGACCGTGGTGGCCTGGTGGTAAAAGGTGCTGGATCACTGATCCTAAGGTTGGGGGTTCCAGTCCCACTCTCCACAAGGTTGTCACTGTCCCCCCAGTGCAACTAACTGGGTTATCAAAGGCTGGCCATGTCTCTCACTGTCTATGGTGAGAGGTTCATGTAAAAGAACCATTGCTGACTTTTGACAAGAGTAGCTGCAAAGCTGTCAGCATGTTTCTGTCCCTTGCTAAAGGGTTGTGTCAGGAAGGACATCTGACGTAAAAGCCTATTCCAAATCAAACACGCGAATCATTTGCCGTGCTGACTTCTGATAAAGAGAAAAAGCTGAAAGGAAATCTCATATATATATATACATATATATATATATATATATACACACTGTATATGGTAAAAGGCAATGCAGCCATGAGGCGGGGCACAAGCCAGTGTTCTTTCTTATGCCGGTCCCAAGCTTGGATAAATGCAGAGGGTTGTGTCAGGAAGGGCATCTGAGGTAAAACCTGTGCCAAATCTACTATGCCGGTCATCAATGTGACTTCCAAACCGGATTGGAGGAGGCCCGGGTTAACGACCGCCATCAGTGCTGTTAACCAACATGGTGCTGGTGGAAACCAGACCACTGTTGGTCAAAGAAGGAGAAGCAGGAGGTGTGTCCGTTGGCAGAGAGAAGAGGAAAGGCATGTGTCCAAGGCTGAGATTTGGGACTTTGAATGTTGGAACTATGACAGGAAAAGCTAGAGAGCTGGCTGACATGATGCAGAGGAAGGTGGACATACTGTGTGTTCAGGAGGCCAGGTGGAAAGGTAGCAAGGCCTTTACATATAACTCGTATCACTATATGATTATGTAAGCGATCATTAGAAAAGTCCACTGCATTTTAATGACATTGGTGTTCAGTGCCATGAAGATTTGACACAAAAATCCAAGTATTTCATAAGATTAGAAACTGACCGAGGAAAATACGATGGTGAGTTGAAATGGTTGTGGAGAACAGGTTGGAATGGTTGGAGAAAAGTGTCCGGTGTAATGTGTGATAGGAAGGTATTGTCAAGAATGAAAGGAAAAGTGCACAAGACGGTGATGAGGCCAGCGATGTTGTATGGTTTAGAAACAGTGGCCCTGGGGAAAAGACAGGAGTCAGAGTTAGAGGTAGCAGAGATGAAAATGTTGAGGTTCTCTTTGGGAGTAACGAGGATAGATAGGATCAGGAATGAGTACATCAGAGGGACAGCACATGTAAGACGTTTTGGAGACAAAGAGAGGTTAGATTGAGATGGTTTGGACATGTACAGAGGAGGGATAGTCAGTATATTGGTAGTAGGATGCTGAGGTTGGAACTACCAGGCCGAAGGTCTAGAGGAAAACCAAAGAGAAGATTTATAGATGTAGTGAAGGACATGAAGGTAGTTGGTGTAAGAGAAAAAGATGCAGAGGATAGGGTGAGATGGAGGCAGATGATTTGCTGTGGCGATCGCAGAAGGGAACAGCTGAAAGGAAAAGAAGATATGGTAAAGGGTGCTGGATCGCTGATCCTAAGGTTGGGTGTTTGAGTCCCACTCCACAAGGTTGTCACTGTCCCCCCAGTGCAGCTAACTGGGTTAATCAAAGGCTAGCCATGTCTCACTGTCTTGTCACTGTAAGGCTGTAAAAGAACCCATGTTTCTGCCCCTTGCTTAAGGGTTGTGTCAGGAAGGGGGACAAAATGGTAAAGTCCGTTGGGCTTTTTAAACCTGAGCCATCGTGGCTCATCAGGCGGGTGCTTATCCCTGGTTTCCGTCGCGTGAAGCGACTAGGTGTACAACTCCTGGATTGGACGCTAGTCCATTGCAGGTTACCTTCCCAGCACACTTGTGGTTAAGACCTTGCCCAGGGGTCTTAGCACAGTGGGGGTCTAACTGGGATTTGAACCTCCCGATCATGAGAGCAGCACCCTAACCACTACAGCACTAGCCCCATAGCAAATATGCGGCCAAATCAAACATGCGAATCAGATGATTTGCTGTAGGGTCCCATGAAAAAAGGAAAAGTGTTTGTATGTATGTGTGTGTATGTGTATGTATGCATACACACAGGGTGACCAATAAACCCCATTTCAAGGGTAAATTAAAGAAGGGTTAATGATCGTTCAATTATTATTTACACAAATCATTATTTTTCAGTGTCTCACCAGCTTCACAGCAAGAAATGAGTGGGGCATTTCTATGTGGAATTTGCGTGTTGTCCCTTTGCTTGCGTTGGTTTCTTCTGGCTACTTTGGTTTCCTCCCACCATTTAAAAAGCATGTATTGTAGGCTTACTAACTGTTCCAAATCACCTCCAGGTGTGAGTGTCGATGGTGTTGTGTTGGCCCTGCGATGGCCTGGCGAGATGTCCAGCGTGTACTCCATCTTCACCCCGAGTCGGCTGAGATGGGTGTGAGCCTCCCTGTGACCCTAATTAGGATTAAGCAGCTTTGAAAATAAATGAGTGAATTATTTTTCAATTAAGTTTTTATTTCTTTGAGGAGAGTAGTGCATTTGTGATCCTAAATTCTGACTGTTACCTTTATGTGCTCGAAAAGATTTTAAGGCCACAAGTTGAACACCTTGAGCTTGAAGAAGCCCTCAAGGTTTATATTTAGCCGTTGATTTTCTTTAAATTTTTTTTTGTCATTTACCATTTGAAATGTGGGAGGGTTTTATTGGGTTATCCAGGTTCTCATTGATTTTAGGCTGTGATTGTTGTGTTATTATAATGTTGTTATTGAGATCTGTGTAATATGAAATGAAATGCAGCACTTGTTTGTGCCCGCCCTCACGCTGGTCCTAAGCCCGGATAAATGCAGAGGGTTGCGACAGGAAGGGCAACCGGCATAAAACTTTTGCCAGAATAGAAAATGCAAACCGTAAAGACATTTCATACCGGATTGGTCGAGGCCCGGGTTAACAACGACCGCCATCAGTGCTGTCAACCAACAGGGTGCTGGTGGAAATTGGACTACTGTTGGTCGAAGGAGAGGTGGGTGGCATGTCCGTAGGCAGAGAAAGAAGAGGAAAGGCATGAGTTTAGGACTGAGAGTAGGGACTTTGAATGTTAGAACTATGACAGGAAAAGGTAGAGACCTGGCTGACATGATGCAGAGGAGGAAGGTGGAGATACTATGTGTTCAGGAGACCAGGTGGAAAGGTTGCAAGGCGAGATGCTTAGGAGCAGGGTTTAAGCTGGTTTTTCATGGTGGGGATGGGAAGAGAACAGCATAGGATGGTGGTGTGCAGGATGATGCTGATGGTGAGGAAGGTGAAGAAGGCAAAGGCAGAACAGAAGACAAAGTGGTGGAAGCTGGAAAAGGAAGAGTGTCGTGTTGTCTTCAAGGAGGAGTTGAAACAGGTTTTTGGTCGTCAGGAAGTGCTTCCAGATGACTGGACAACTACAGCTAATGTGATCAGGAGGGAGACAGGTAGGAGAGTACTTGGCGGGTCCTCTGGAAGGACAGTAGATAAGGAGACTTGGTGGCGGAATGAGGAAGTGCAGGAGTGTGTACAAAGGAAGAGGTGAGCTGAGAAGAAATGGGACATAGAGAGGACCGAAGAGAGTAAACAGCAGTACAGGGAGACAGCGTAAGGCGAAGGTAGTGGTGTCAAAGGCCAAACAGAGAGCGTATGATGACTTGTATGCTAGGTTGGACAGTAAGGAGGGAGAAAATGATTTATACAGGTTGGCACAGCAGAGAAATAGAGATGGGAAGGACGTGCAGCAAGATTAAGGACAGAGTGGGAAACGTATTGACTGATGACAGAGGTGTGCTGGGAAGATGGAAAGAGTACTTTGAAGAGCTAATGAATGAGGAAAATGAGAGAAAAAAAAGAGTAGAAGAGGTGACTGTTGAGGACCAGGAAGTAGCAAAGATTAGCAAGGGTGAAGTGAGGAGGGCATTGAAGAGCATGAAGAGTGGAAAGGCAGTTGGTCCTGATAATATCACGGTGGAGGTATGGAAGTGTCTAGGAGAGGTAGCAGTAGATTTTCTGAAAAGAACATTCAACAAGGTCTTAGAGAGTGAGAGCATGCTGGAGGAATGGAGAAGTGTGCTTGTGCCCATTTTTAAGAACAAGGGAGATGTGCAGAGTTGTGGCAACAACAGAGGGATAAAGTTGATGAGCCATATGATGAAGCTTTGGGAAAGAATACTGGAAGCTAGACTAAGGGCAGAGGTCAGCATTTGTGAACAACAGTTTGGTTTCATGCCAAGAAAGAGCACCACAGACGCAGTGTTTGCCGGGTGTTAATAGAGAAGTACAGAGAAGGTCAGAAGGAGCTGCATTGTGCCTTTGTGTATCTGGAGAAAGCATATGACAGGGTGCTGAGAGAGGAACTGTGGTATTTCATGAGGAAGTCTGGAGTGGCAGAGAAGTATGTTAGAGTGGTGCAGGACATGTATGAGAGATGTAAGACAGTGGTGAGGTGTGCTGTCGGTGTGACAGAAGAGTTCAAGGTGGAGGTGGGACTGCATCAAGGGTCAGCTCTGAGCCCCTTCTTGTTTGCTATGGTGATGGACAGGCTGACAGACGAGGTTAGACAAGAATCTCCATGGACTATGATGTTTGCAGATGACATTGTGATCTGTAGTGAGAGCAGAGACCAAGTGCAGGAAAATCTAGAGAGGTGGAGGTATGCCCTGGAAAGGAGAGGAATGAAGGTTAACCTCAGTAAAACAGAATACATGTGTGTGAACGACAAGGACCCAAGAGGAACGGTGATGTTACAGGGAGCAGACATAGCGAAGGTGGAGGATTTTAAGTACTTCGGCTCAACAATCCAGAGCAATGGAGAGTGTGTAAAAGAGGTGAAGAAGCGTGTGCAGGCAGGTTGGAATGGTTGGAGAAAAGTATCGGCAAGAATGAAAGGAAAAGTGACCAAGACGGTGATGAGGCCAGTGATGTTGTATGGTTTAGAAACAGTGGCACTGGGGAAAAGACAGGAGGCTGAGCTGGAGGTAGCAGAGATGAAAATGTTGAGGTTCTCTTTGGGAGTAATGAGGATGGATAGGATCAGGAATGAGTACATCAGAGGGACAGCACATGTAAGATGTTTTGGAGACAAAGTCAGAGAGGCTAGATTGAGATGGTTTGGACATGCACAGAGGAGGGATAGTGAATATATTGGTAGTCGGATGCTGAGGTTGAAACTACCAGGCAGAAGGTCTAGAGGAAGACCAAAGAGATTTATGGATGAGGTGAAGGAGGACATGAAGGTCATTGGAGTAAGAGAAGAAGTGTAATATGAAATGAGTTACTGAAATATCCTGTTTTTATGGTTTATAGGTGAAGGCGCTCCACAGGGGAATTATGTGGCCAGTGGTTATAGTGTTTACGAGGAGGAGAATGAACAGCTACAGGAAGGTCTGAGAGCAAAAGTAAACGCACTGAAGCATGTAAGTTATTGGAATATTATATTGTAGGTATATCAGTATATTTTGGCATAGTGTGTTTTAAACGTGACTGCTGTTGAATAGTCAGTGATCGTTTTATTCTCTTGTATACCCTCAGCTTACAATTGACATTGGAACTGAAGTCAAATACCAAAATAAAATGTTAA
>CM045728.1:78924849-79137349 GCA_024760905.1 Plotosus lineatus | reverse complement strand
ATCATTGCCCTTAATGTACAGTGCTAGGGATAAAAAAATAATAACCATCATACAACCTTTTACGGTGTTATATAAAGTCATCTGACTAAATTAATGAGTAATTGTTTTCTTCACATTACGTACATAGCCAGCCAGTGAAATATGTATTGGAGCTCAGTACTTGAACTTCACCAGATATATTTGCCAGACTCCGTGAAGTCAGCAAACTTGATTTTGCCAGCACCATTTTGAGAACTCAGCAAATTCAAAACAGACAATGCCGGAATGTTTCATAAAATAAAATGCACCAATACAGGTGTGTTTTACAAGTTAGAACATGGGGGGGGGGGGGGGGTGTTTAGATAGGTGTAGAAGGTACTAATGCCAATAGTAAGTCATTCTAAAGCCCTCTTAACTGGCCTAACAAAAATAACAACAATGTAGATTTAGATGTCAGATAATGATGAGAGGATTTATCAGAAAATGAGAAAGAAAGAAGTGGCAGAGGTTTAACATGCTTGTTTTTTCAGCAGAAATCAAGACCCAACTGATTTTCATTCTTAACCTTATGCAAAGCCTGGTGATTTGTTTATAGACTTTTACATGCTTGAATTGAGCACTGAGTGTTCGCTCAACTCATATTTACAAACATATATATCTGGAGTAAAATACCAATCAGAACAATGTGGAAAAAAAAGTCACTTTTATTGTATTGTGTTTTCATAATTCGTGTTGATAGACTCGGACATTGACTGAAGAGCAGAACTTTATTTACTTGCTCTTTTATGATAAGTTAATATAATATGCAAATTGTCTTTCTTGCACCGTATCAAATAAAGTTTATTTGTCTGACAAAACAATGTGGGGGTGGTACTGCTTTCTATACTTAAATATTAAAAGAAGCATTTATTAAAAAGCATGCGATCAATTTAACCATCAGCTGCAATAGCAGTGTTCACTTCTGAGAGTTTGTGGGTTTTTTTAATATATATTAAATATATTTAAATATATATTTATATTCATTTATCTGCTCTGGTAGAGGTGGGTGTTAACTTCAAGTCGTATTCACAAACCTAGATCTCAAGAACTGCGTTTTATTTCATCATTGCAACTTGTGTCCAAAGGCTGAAACAAGTTAATGAAAATCTCATTGTCATTCAAGGTCAAAGTTACCAAAATGGCTATCAATTGTTTACAGTGGCTAGTGTGGAACCCCGCCTCCTTCAGGGGCTTTGGGCTAAACGTTGATTTCAGTGCACAGAAACATTGATGTGATATATAAACAGGGACTGTGTTACAGAACAGCTGAAGGCAAAATAATGTGTGGAGTTGCTTTAAATCAGTGCTTCTCAATTATTTTCTGTATTCCTCAATTTTTTATCCCCCCCCCCCGCAAGCGACGACTATGTTTCTTTTCGGCTATTTCCCTTTTCTCAGGGGTGACCACAGCAGGTCATCTGATTTGCACGTTTGATTTGGCAGAGGTTTTTACGTCGAATGCCCTTCCTGTCACAACCCTTTTAGCAAGGGACAGAAACACGCTGACGGCTTTGCAGCTACTCTTTACGAAAGTCAGCAATGGTTCTTTTACATGCCTCTCACCATAGACAGTGACAGACATGGCCCGCCTTTGATAACCCAGTTAGCTGCACTAGGGGGACAGCAACAACCATTTGGGGACTCGAACCCCCAATCTTAGGATCAGCGATCCTGTGCCCTACCACTAGACCACCACTGCCGCCACCCCACAAGCGACTATAAATAGTATTATTTGTCTATAAAATTGTTATTAGTACATGTCTGCAGAACATTGTATCTTTATTAACATTAAAAATAAAAAAGAAAGAAATCTAGTTCAACTTACAATAAAGAAAACCTCATTAACATTGTTTTTTAATCTGTAATAGAAAAGATTTAAAGTGCACCAATGTGACTAAATAAGGATGTAATTTTATTTCAAACTTATTCAACTTATTTATGTCTTAATATCTCCTTAATATCTTCATTTCTGTTAGAAAGTTTCCGTGTTGTTTACTGCACTTCATATTGTTTGTTTGTGCAAAAAACCGCTACACCATAGTGCGACAATGAGAGCACCAATGCCGACTAGTGGAGTGGAGGTGCAGTTACACTCAATTCTCATACACTATTCCAGAAAAGCATGTTCCCCAGGGTCATACACACTCCACCTGGCATCACTCCACCCCACTATTTGAGAAGCACTGCTTTAAATGGTTTGGTCGATGTGTTGGCCTACCTGTGCAACGGTACAGCAGTGAACGCAGGAGCTCAATCTCAGTCTGCAGCTCTGCTAACCTGAAGTGGACAACTTGGTGATAAAGCACCGGCTGCTGGAAGATCTTCCTCTGCCGAGTGTAGCTAATTGTTTCTTGCATCACTTTCTCCATCATCGTTAGAACTTTATATTACAAAGAGAGATAGGGGAAAGTGTTGGTGATAATTGGAAAAATATTGTGTTGAAATAAACTGGATCCCAGCCAGACAGGAGTGCATGTGCTACTGACCTCAAAAGGAAGCAACTGTTAAAATAAAGGAAGAAAAACATTCTGCCTTAAAAGAATGATGGGGAAACTCACTTTCAAATTACATTAAGGCTGCTTTACAAAGTTACACAATGTGTAGATGATGTAGCCTACATTACACTTGTTAAAACAGCACTGTCGTCATATGATGTCAAAATGACAGGCAGTGACTCATTCTCATAATATTTTCTTAGTAATAGGGAGTAAATGGTCTTGTTTGGAATACATGTGAGTGAAATGCCACTGGCACGTACTATTGGCCACTCCCCAAAGACGTTCTTCCTGGAATTGCAACATCTGGTATGTGAAGCCCATTCCCTCTTGACCGATGATGTTTTTACATGGCACTCGAACATCTTCAAAGTACACCTCTGCAGTGTCCGAGGACCTCATGCCCAGCTTGTCAATCTTACGTGCAACATGAATTCCTGTAACAGATCAGTCCCAGAGCAAGGAGACCAATAAGGTGCTGCCAGAGCAGGAAGATTAACGGGAGAGCCCATGTTCTAGAAAATTGCATTTTGAGGACCAAAAACAGCTTCCTGTTTCTACATGTTCCTACCAGGCAGATCCATAGGCAGGCAGATAAGGGACTTGTTCCTGTGTGGTGGCCCGTCACTTGTATTCACCAAAACGCACATCCAATCTGCTTGTGCTCCGTTGGTGATCCACATCTTTCCACCATTAATGACGAACTCATCTCCTTTACGCACAGCTTTCGTCTTAATGCCTGGAACACAACAGTGTTTCTTTTACAGTTCACATCTGCAGAAAATTCTTCCAAGACAGCCCAGTTAAAAAAAAAAATAATAATAATCAGGTGACTGGAAACAAACACCTGTTCATTCTACTTTTAAGGATGCACAAATGGAACATGTTTAAGGAAAACATTCTGGGAACTCTTGAAATTCCTACCATCCAGTTCTGCCTTGTGTTCTAATAAAGAAAGGTTCTCCTAACAGTACCTTGTTTGGGTTTTTGGGTTTTTACACCCGAGCCTCGTGGCTCATCAGGCCGGTGCTTATCCCCGGTTTCCATAGCGTGAAGTGACCAGGAGTTGAACTCCCCCTGGATGGGACGCTAGTCCATCGCAGGTTACCTTCCCAGTATATTTTTACTGGTACCCATTTATACTGCTGGGTGAACAGAGGCACACTTGTGGTTGAGACCTTTGCCCAGGGGTCTTAGCACAGTGAGGGTCTCAGTGGGATTCGAACTCACAACCTCCTGATCATGAGCACAGCACCCTAACCACTATGCCATCGGCCCCACCTTGTTTGGGTGAATAACCGTAAAAGGCTCTGAATACAGATAAACATGTCTGAATCTATATTATTCCAGAGAGAGAGAGAGAGAGAGAGAGAGAGAGAGAAAGAGTTCTTAGAACCAAAACATTACATCATACTGTACACTCTGCTGAGCTCAATGCCTCTCCTTGCCACTTTCTTCTCTTCAGTTTAATCAAGTTTGTGTCTCGTGCAAGCACATGTTAATCCCCTGAACTTTCCCTTGTGGGGGAAATATACTTACTTGCAACATCAGAGCCAGCACCAGCCTCACTCACTCCCAGGCATGCCACTTTTTCTCCCGTTATGGATGGAAGCAAGAACTCGTTTTTCAGCTCTGTAGATCCAAATCTATAGCAGCATTAAGTTCAGTCAGTTACATCCCTCATAGCAAGAAAAAAAAACATTACAGTGTTTATTATGTGGTACAATTTGCTCCTTTCATTATTGTGAGCAAAAACCTCATGAGATGGTAATGAAAGCCCTTTGAATAACAAATTGATATTCATTTTCAATGGTATTACCTCCCTCAATAACTTGCACAAAAGCAACACAGCGTGCCGAAAAATCAGGAAATTGACATCAGAGCTGTGAGTCCAGGTGGTGTAGACATAACTTTCAGAAATTGTGTGGCCTCTACTAAGACCTCAGGTGACAGTTATTTCAACAAATGGATTTATTTTATGCACCCAATTTACATGAAAGTATATAAAATTACCTGGTCACGGGAGGGGGTGGTGGCATACACTCTGTTCCCTGTCACTTACAGCGATCGCCAGCCAATCACGAGCATCTGTGTGCTCATTCGCACAAAGGGGCGAATAGCGCTTTCCCTCAGAGTGTGTTAGACCGCCCCCAAATATGCATGGAGCAGCATTGAATGTCATGGAGAGGGTGTGTGCATGCTTTCACTCCTACCTGGTGGTTGGTGGTCATGTGACAGAAGGCAATACTTAATAGTTGGGAAATAGATATGAGCAAATTAGGGGGGGGGAGGGGGGTCCTCCCAGAATTACAATTACCTGGCCAGTGCAGGGGTAGCCATATCAGTCTGAACACCAATAGCCATGGGAACACCTCCACAGTTGATGTTTCCCAGTTCCTCTGCCACAGCAACACTATAGCTGAAGTCCAATCCCAAACCTCCATATTCTGCAGAAAACAAACTCAAAATTATGATTTAAACTGCATTCCTTTGATATCTGAGCATCTCCAGTGTACTTGCAATATCATTTTATTTTACAAATTACTTTTTACATACTGTTCGGACGAATATTGCTCGATCCAAAGTCCCTGAGGTTAAAAGACCACCAGAGGGGACGGTTAAAAAGTTATCATCTAGTAGTACTTGAACTAGCCACCCACTTTCAAAGCAATAGCCTGTAGCCAAAGTGAATAAATGCAATATTACCTAGATACTGATTCAAAGCTCAAACATTCAAAGCTCAAACTTGGGCAGCTGTGGCCTAACGATTCGAGAGGCGGGTTAAGGACTAAAAGGTCATTGGTTTGATTCCTGAACCAGGAGGGCAAATGTCTGACAGTGGGGAGGGAGTGAGCAGCAAGTCTCCTTCTTCCACCTTCATGACTGAAGCGCCCCACCTCCAATCTGCTTCCTGGGCACGATAATGTGGTAAAGCACTGCTCGGTGTGTTTGCTCACTTATAAGTGCTCTTCACAGACGGCTGACATTCCCAGAGTGAGGTTTTTTTTGTTGTTTTTTTTTTTAAATAAAGAAACTTTTCAATCAAAGTGCTGTGATAACCATTTTAATTTTGAATAATATTCTGTAAAATTAATTACCGGTAATTAAAACTTGTATCGCCTAATATGTGTATGTTAATAAAACATCACATTGTTTTTTTAATGCTACTTGGTCAATAAAATACAATTTTAAATAATAATGAAATATTAATAAATTACATATGTTTCTCCCACAGTGCAGCTGTATCCTCTAATGCACTGATGCCTGTTTGTGTTCATAACGTGAAGCTATCTCATAATTACACTTTAATATCAATCTTCGTACTGTTATCATAAATTCTTTATATACCATATTTTACTGACTAAAAGTCGCACTTTTTTCATACTTTGGCTGAATGTGCGACTTATACTCCGGAGCGACTTATATGTGCAATCATTACATGTAATGCTGTTCGTCATCATAAACATAATTTCACAGTTTTTTTTTTTTTTTTACACTAAAAACCACAAGAGGACACTCTAGGATTGGGTACCAGTACCTGCTCATCCACCACTGAAGAAATGTCCCCCAAAAGAAAATCCTATTCTGCAGATTACAAGTGGCAAGTAGGGAAGTACGCAGCAGAAAATGGTAATCAAGCAGCAGAAAGAAAGTTTGGAGTGAATGAGAAACTTGTGTGAGACTGGACAAAAGCGGAGATTATTATTACTGCAATGAAGAAAACAAAAAAAAAGCTAATCGCGGGGTTAAAACTACATGGCCACAGCTAGAGGGAAGAGCTCGCAAATGGGTACTTGAATAACGTGCTGCAGGGAGAGGCTTGTCATCAGTGCAGTTGTGTCTCCACGTCCAGGTAGTGAAATTATTACATATAATTCTGTTCGCCATAATAACACGGACATAATTTCACGTTTATTTTTACACTCACATCTGCAAGAAGGCAACAGGAGGACAGAAAAGAGTAGATTATTATTACTGCAATGAAGAAAAAAGAGCTAATAGCTAACAAGCTAAAAGTTAATTGCGGGCTAAAAGCTAGATGGCCACAGCTAGAGGAACGAACTCGCACATGGGGGTTTAAGCAACGTGCCTCAGGGAGAGGCTTGTCAACAGTGCAGTTGCATCTCCATGTCCAGGCAGTTGTCAAGAAGACGAATAGAAATGGCTTTGCGTGAGGACCTTCTTGGTGTTACCGCTTCATGCAACGCAACTGCCTCTCAGAGCGAGGACCACGACGTCACAAAAACTGCCAGCAGATTTCCAAGCCAAGGTAGACAGTTTCCATGAGTTTGCAACTTATAGTCTAGTGTGACTTATATGTTTTTCTTCTTTATTATGCATTTTTGGCCAATGTGACTTGTACTCTGGAGCGACATATAGTCCAGAAAATACGGTAATTATGATTTTTTTTTTTCATCTGCTAGCAATGACTTCATGCCTCATTTATATGATTATAGCTTGTTTTCCTATAATGGATCATCATATCCAGGGTGGCACAATGGTGTAGTGGTTAATACATCTAGCTCATAGCAAGGTCCTGGGTTTGAGTTCCAGGCTTGAGCATTTCTGTGTGTAGTTTGCATGTTTTCCCCGTGCTTGTGCGGGCTTCTTTCAAGTACTTTGGTTTCCTTCCACAGTCCAACAGACATTAGGCTAACTGTCTGTTCCTAATTGCCCCTAGGCATGAGTTCGAATGTTTGTAGATGTGGGTTGCCCTGTAATGGTCTGGAGAGCTGTTCAGGCTGTACCACATCTTTGCCCACTGTCAGCTGAGATAGGCTCCAACTTCAGTCCATCTCTGGTAGGGTTAAGAGGTTTAGTAAATGAGAGAGAAGGTTCCTCATAATTGATTTAGTATCTCGGGACTGAATCTCAAAATGTTAACTGAAGTTCTTAGAAAAACATACTACATTCATCATAATGAGTTGTTAGATCATAATGTTGAAAATATGTAGTCATTATCAAGAAATAATAAATTATAGCTTATGAGATATTCTCATTATTAACACATACTTTGTAGGCTTTTCCCCTCAAAGCAGTGGCAACAAGTTAAATTGAGATGTAAATGAATCTGATTGGCCAGATGGTATTTTTGTTGAGCTGAAGCTTTGAGTGTAGTTCAAGCTTCAAAGCAAGTCACAGGTTTCTGTTGATGCATTAATCGAGAGCTTCCAAAAGAGGTATCATTCTTTGACAACAATACGAGCTATGAAAGGTTTTATTTTATTTTTCTTGTTTTTTGCCTTATGAATTTACCTTATAAGTTAAGAGAATGATCCTTTTTATACGGATAGTTGTTATAACAGAAGTGGTGGTATTTACTACCTGCCCCATTGTTGGATGGATAACCAAGTTTGACCCACTCTTTATCCAACGTTGGTTCCCACAACACGACCAAATTACAGGGTTTAGTTTAAACTTCCTTCTCAGATCTGTCTCACAGTTGGAGACAGGCTGGGACAATGTTCATATGATAAAATTCTACACTTTTTGAAAGCAACAACTGACATTTCACAAAGGAAATTTTTCTTTTACATGCAACTGAAACAATAAAAAGCCTGTTGTTTAAAATGTATTTACCCCTAAAGGAGAGTGTGGAGAACTTTACATTTAAAAATTCAACACAGACTTCACTGAGACACACAAATGCATTTATTTTCTCTTAATAATTTGCATCCGACATATAGAAAATGAAATAAATTAGACCCTGTCCACAGTACATTTACAACTTTATTCATAGCATTCAGCTGTGCCTTCTCCTGTAGCTGTATTACTTAACCAGATTCTTTGTGCATCTTTGCCGAACACATATACAAATTTATATTAACATTTAAAAAATTAAGGCTGCTTTAAAAGAAAATTTTTACATTCATTTTTATTTTCTGTTTTGGTTATTTTCCCTGTTCCACTGTGAGATCAGCTGCTACCCCCAGACAGCCACAAAATGATTACTGAGATTGATACTTGAAACTAATTCCCTCAGTACAGCTAACTGGGTTATCAAAGGCTGGCCATGTCTCTCACTGTCTATGCTGAGAGGTTCATGTAAAAGAACCATTGCTGACTTTCATCAAGAGTAGGCTATATAGTCGTCATCGTGTTTCTGCCCGTTGCGAAAGGGTTGTGTCAGGAAAGACATCCGACGTAAAAACCTATGCCAAATCAAAACATGTGATGATTCGCTGTGGTGACCCCTGAGAAAAAGGGAACAGCCGCAAGGAAAAGAAGAAGATACTTGAAAGTAATTCTGCTAGCTATTGATCAATGCACATTTTCGTCATAAAACATGACAAATTTTAACTTGCAAAATGTCAAACAGACGTAATGTAAATAACATTCAAAACCACACTTCAAAAAACATTTAAACTCATTCGAGAGTGCTTATCCATTACACTGGCTCAGGAAGGTATTATACAAGCACATTATACCCAAGTCTTTGCAATACAGTCGGCCCCCTACTTACGAAGACCCCTGTGTATGAAATCCCTGGGTTACGAAGATCATTTTCCTAAGTTCCCGTCCCTGGGATACGAAAACAACCCCCTCTTACGAAAAGAAATTCAAAATTCAAACGCGCCAATCAAAATTTCACACGACGCGCGAGTTGCTCTCTCATTGGCTGTCTCTCAACATCCCACCCCACTGGCCTCCCAGATAGAGACAGAAGGAAGCTTCACTCTAGTGTTTAATTCAGTAAATGTTTAATAAATGTGGGTGCATTTGAGCTTATCTGGAATTCCGATCCCTCAAGGAATCAAATTAAAGTTGAGTTTGTCAAGCAGGGAATGCGCTTTGAATTCACGTCTTGTGGGCGTGGCCCGCAGTGCGCGCACGCGAGAGAGAGAAGGAATGACGCTTTAGTTTTTAGTTTAGTTTTTTTAAGTTGTTTAATTCAGTAAATGTGGGCACATTTGAGCTTATCTGGAATTCCGATCCCTCAAGGAATCAAATTAAAGTTGAGTTTGTCAAGCAGGGAATGCGCTTTGAATTCCACGTCTTGTGGGTGTGGCCTGCAGCGAGAGAGAGAGAGAGATGTATGTGTGTGTGTTAATAAAAAATATTTAATAATGGTTTAATTAATAAATATGTTAATGAAATGGTTTAATATGTTAATAAAATGTTTAGTAAATAATTTTCTTTTACTTTTAACACGTATTTCATACAAAATTGGTGTACTTTTATCATTTTTAAAGGGTTTATGCAGTCCAAAGACTGGAGCCTTGGAACGAATTCGGCCCCTACTTACGAAATCCCAACATTACGAAAGAGGCTCTGGAATGGATTAATTTCGTATGTAGGGGGCCGACTGTATTTCCTTTAGCAGGCCATAAAAATCATTTTATTGTGGTGCACTCAGAGGAGACGTGTCTGGCTAGAGAATGTAGAGGAAACAGATACAGCAGTAGAGTGACAATATTATTGCAGAGATGAAGCCTAAAACAGCAAACAGATAAGAAGGGAAAAAAAAAAAGGCTTTGGTACATGTAAATGTGAGAGTGAGAGTGAGTGAGTGAGTGAGAGTGAGTGAGTGAGTGAGAGAGAGAGAGAGAGAGAGAGAGAGTGAGAGTAAGAGAGAGAGAGAGCCCAGTTTCTTGATTAAAAAAACAAATGAGTGCAAACTCTAATGGGGTCAACAATTACCAAGTCCATGAGAGAGAGCGAGATGGTTCACTCAATGTTGTCAGCTTTGTATCGTGTATTTTATGATTCTGGCTAATTATGATTGATTGCAAACTAATTTAAAGCAGGACTCAGGAGAGTATGTTTAAATAAGTCAGAGCATGCAGTTAAAGCACAGTCTTTAAAAACTTCAGGCTTCCTAAAGGAATAGCAGTCTTAAGGCTGTTGATGTTCAAGGGAGACTTTAGAGGAACTAATTTGAGTACTCGGAGTAATGCAGTGCATGGATATGAGGCCCATTTTCTCACCAAAAGTGGAATAAAACTGTGCATTACCTAAAACTGTTATTGAGCAACCTGTTTCTGAACACACAGCTCTGAACTGAAAGAGGATGGAAATGTTCTTAGAAAAAAAACAACAACAAAAAAGTCACAGGCACTGCTGCCAAATCAAACAACCGCCAAATATTTTCTGGGATAAACTAACAAGGATTGTAATAACAGAGCGGAGAGGTCACTCATGTGGTGTCAGAGATTCTGTTCACACTCTTTCCTCTTTGTCAGTGGTGATGACACTGGGATAGTTTTCATCGGTGGAAAAAGATTTTTCATATCAACACCAAACAGGATTTCACTCATTTCTTTAAATTAATTTCAACAAACTCTGAAAACACCCTGAACAGGAAGAACGTGTGTTCAGGATGACTACCTTCAGATTTACTGCAATGTTTATCCCTTTCAATGTCATTTTCATGGGCGGTGGTGGCCTGGTGGTAAGGTGCTGGATCACTGATCCCAAGGTTGGGGGTTCAAGTCCCACTCTCAACGGTTGTTATTGCTGTCCCCCCCAGTGGAGCTAACTAGGTTATCAAATTCTGGCCATGTCTCTCAGAGTCTATGGTGGGAGGCATGTAAAAGAACCATTGCTGACTTTCGTCAAGAGTAGGCTGCAAAGCCGTCAGCGTGTTTGACGAGTTTGAGGGTGTACTGAGGGTGTATAAGTTTCCTAAAACTACACAGCTGGAGACGACTTACTGGCGATGAAAAAACACAACTGATGTTAACATTTCTGCTGCTACATGCAGATGGATGTAGCTGAATCTGGCATTAACAGCAAGAATCCATGAACCCAACCTGACTTGTGTCAAGAGTTCAGACTGGTGGTGGTGCTGGTGTAGTACTGTGGGGAATGTTTTACGGGAACACAGGGCCACGTGATATAACTTGAGCATTGTATGAATACATGTCTTGTTATCTATTATTTTTTAGTATACATTTTTAATCATAAGCATAATTCAACCACCTTGTAATAGATACTAAGGTGACACAGGGATATAGACATTAACAAGAAGATCCTGAGTTCGAGTTACATGCTCTGTGGGAGCATTTCCATGTTGAATTGGCATGCTCTCTGTGCCTGTCTGGGTTTCCTCTGGGTACACCGGTTTTATTCCACAGTCCACCTCCATGCACCATAGGCTAATTCTTTTCTTCTTCTTCTTCTTCTTCTTCTCTTCCTTTCGGCTTTTTCCTTTTTTTTTTTCTCCAGGGGTCGCCACAGTGAATCATCTGATTAGCATGTTTGATTTCGCATAGGTTTTTACGTCGGATGCCCTTTCCTGACACAGCCCTTTAGCAAGGGTGTCAGCAACCTCAGCAACACTGACGGCTATGCAGCTACTCTTTACGAAAAAGTAAGCAATGGTTCTTTTACATGAACCTCACACCATAGACAGTGAGAGAAATGGCCGGCCTTTGATAACCCAGTTATCTGCACCAGGGGACAACATTGTGAACAGTGGAACTTGAACCCTCAACGTTAGAATCAGCGATATAGCGCGCTTTACCATAAGGCCACTACTGCCCTCACCCCATAGGCTGCACCAGGGGGGTGGGGGTGGGGTGACAACATTGTGAACAGTGGAACTTGAACCCTCAACGTTGGAATCAGCGATATAGTGCGCTTTACCATAAGGCCACCACTGCCCTCACCCCATAGGCTGTTCCAAATTGCCTCAAGATTTGAAAGTCAACAGTTTTGTGCGTGTTGGCCCTGCAGTGGACTAGAAAGCTGTTCAGGGTGTAATATCACCTTCAGTGCAGTCAACTGAGGTCGAGCTCCCTGTGACCCTACTAGAATTCATATGAAATCCAACATTAAGATGTGCCAGATCATGAAGTACAAGCCTATCACAGACTTGATACTGAGTTGAGCGTGACCTCTTCATCACCTTTGAGATGGAAGAGTACACAGTACAGTATCTTCTCTCTATGAGGAGATAGTGCATTTTATCTCATCTTATCATGTTTTTCCAGTGATGGGAAGCTGCTGGTTCAAAATAATTAGGCAACATCTTATGATCTATCATAAGAAATTAATTTTGCTCTGATACTTTTTTTTGCACTGAGCTTAACAAATAGTGGTGAGAAATACCAATTTCTTGTTTTGAGGAAACCTTCCGAAAGTATTGAGCTTGAGCCAAAATAAACCAGCAGGCTCACCGAGAACCGAGAACCTGAAATATTCGGCGCTCTCAGTTCACTTGGACCACATATATCTCTTAAGATTCCTGTCTCTCAGAGACAGAAAAAATACAAATATTGGTTCTCTCTTTTTTTTTTTTTGAGGAGTCATTACATGAGTAAGTAAAGTCTGTTGGGCTTTTTGCACCTGAGCCATAGTGGCTCATCAGGCCGGTGCTTATTCCCAGTTTCCCAGTTTCATGAAGTGCCCAGGAGTTCAATTCCTCCTGGATGGGACGCTAGTCCATCGCAGGTTACCTTCCCAGTATAGTTTTTACTGGTACCCATTGCTGGGTGAACAGACGCACACTTGTGGTTAAGACCTTGCCCAGGGGTCTTAGCATAGTGAAGGTCTAACTGGGATTTGAACACACAACCTCCCTCATGAGTGCAGCACCCTAACCACTACACCACCGGCCCCACCATTACATGAGCAATTCAATTAATATCACACAAAAACATCTCAAGTACCAAAGGTTGTATTTATCCGAAGAGTTGAGTCCCCAGATGGTAATCTTATCTACAGGTCAGCCTTGTGAAGCTCTCGTTTAATCCTGTTCACTAATGCAAAACATTCCCAGTGTCAGCATTTCTTATTGCAAGCGCCTCTGCCTCCTGATCCACAGGTTTATAAACTACATTTTTTTTGTCGTTGCTCTTAACACTGCTCGTTTTAATCCCACATCTTTCAAACAATTAAAAAAAAAAAAAAAAAAAACCTAGAATGAGAAGCATTGGAAACTTGATTACTCAATTATATAAGTATTATTATTATTATGCATTATTTTTTTCCATATGCTATATGAATCCAGGCAGGGAAATTTGCCTCTGGACTTAACCTTGCGAACACATGAACAGACATATACTTGGAGCAATGGGACAGCACGTTGCACATCTCGAGAACAGTTGGGGATTAGATGTCTTGCTCAAGGACACTTCAGCTGTAATGGTGGAGAAAGAGCAGGTGCTACTCATTCACCCTGTTTCCAAATGTTTCTTCCCCTGCTACTTCAGGAATCGAATCAGCGACCTTTTGGTCCCAAATCCTTTAAGCATTACATCACTGCTACCCCATTTTTTGTCTCTTTGCAATGTCTCATGGTCTGCATTAGCAGGTTTATCTTTTAATAAAAAAAATCCCACTTAATACGGACATTATAATTGAGCTTATTGAAATATTACCTTTGATAATGATTATCTATTCAACTGGCACAGCAGACAGATTAAAGTCTAGTCGTTGAGACTGAACTTATTGATATTCAAGAACGGTCTTTATGCTTACAATACATTTAGAAATTTTGCCTCAGAACTACATTAAAGCAGCAGCCTGGTATCTATTCTTATTCCGAATGTGTATATTCATCCTTAATTAATTTTGTCATTATCAAACTATTCTTTTGGATATCATACTTCCATACGCTCCACTACGTTCTCATACAGAAGGATAGAAAATGAGTTAAACTCTCTGCAGCCTCTGGTTGTATTCATTTAAAAAAAATGTGTCGTCAGCTCACCGACAGGTTTATTGACTCCCAGAAATCCGGCATTCCCGAGGATCTTGAAGACTCTGTGTGCAGGGAACTGACCTTCCTCCTCCCATTTGTCCACAAAAGGGTTGATCTCCTGATCAATGAGCTGCAAGAGGGCAGTAAAACATGATGTATAGCTTCTTGAAAGCAACACGTAAATGGTTTTACCTACTGAGACATTTTCCAATGTAACGCACACTAAACACTGTTCTGCATGGGACTCACTCGCATCAATGTCTGTGTGAGAGTCTGCTTAAATAAGTTTATTCCAATGTCATCACAGTAAATAATCAATTTAAAAATTTAGGATACGTCACTTTTAGCAGTTTACAGTTCTATTTTTGTTGTGAAATATCGTAAACAAATACTGTACATCCATCTCATGAACCAATTTACTCTACATGGGTCGTGGGGAGGCAACCTCTCACAGGGCCAGCAAATTTATGTACAAACCAGACCCCCCCCCCCCCCCAAAAAAAGGGACATTATACGAATTATAAACACAATGGTGTGGAAGTGTCAAATTTCAATATTTTATTCCGAATAGAACATAGCTGACAGGGTGAAAAGTTTAAACTGAGAAAATTTATCATTTTAAGGGAAAAATATGTTGATTCAGGTATGTATGTTTATATATATATATATATAAATTAAAAAAAAAAAAAAAAAAAATATATATATATATATATATATATATATATATATACACACACACACACACACACACACACACACACACACACACACACACACACACACACGATAAACTGTCAGGGTTGAATTGATAGTGCTACGGAAGAATCTTAATATTAATGTGTAAATAGATATTAGTGAACAGGGCAAAGTAAAGCTGAATTTGTACGGCAGTACAAAGAGTAATGCACTGTAAAAAATGATGAACGTTTGGATAGTCATCTTTATGTGACTCATACTTTAAATCTCATTATTGCATTCCAGACATGGTATTCCACCATTTCGAATTATTTGTAAGTAAAGAAATTAAGATTACACTGATGTCACCAAGTCCACTCTAGTAGTTTTCCAGGTCTTTAGTATGCATGGTGTACTTAGATCTCCAAGAGAGGAACTTCCCAACCTTAACATGCGTCACTTGGACATGTTTTGTTTGCAACAGCAGCATCACTCGTGAGAGGTGTAGTAAGGCCCAGTCCAATAACTGATTGAGAGCTGACCCATCCAAAGGGCAGCAGGAAAACCACTAATGTTGTGAGGGAAGTACTACTGTACACATTGCACTTGAATCACCATGAATCACTCAACCTTCAGGAGAGTTACTTTAACTGTGTATCATAGATTACCAGTGAAGCGTTCCAATCAGGATCGGACCATGAAATAGATCATTTCCTACCAGGGACTCTTTCATATTGTTACACACATGGATATATGCAAGACAAATTTTGTTGAGATGTTTTTTTTTTTCTAGAAGTGCTCACGTACTAAATCACCACTCCTAAATTACTCTCATTTACTCACTGAATGACTCATTCCTATTCAAGTTATGGGGAAGGGGGACCCTGTCTCAGCTGATTTTCTGCAAAGGCTTGATAGACTGTCAGACAATCACTGAGCCCACACAAACAAGGGTAATTTGAAGCAGACAATTAACCCTGTTGTGCCTTTAGACTGTGGGTGGAAACCAGAGTAAACCCATTCCAAGAACAGAGAAAAAAAAAAAAAATACAAACTCCACACAGAAACACCCCTGCCAAGCCTGGGACTTGAACCCAGGACCTTTTTCCTGTGAGATGGACATGACATGCTTACTCACTAAAAACAGATACCGTACTTTAATGATATAATTACACATTCACTCCAGACATGTTTAAATATAGTAAATTCTATATTTGTCTTTAATGAGAAAGTCAGAGGAAACCATGAATCCAGGAAAAACTCCGAGACAACATGAGGAAGAAACCTTGGGAGCAAGACAACCCAAAAGGAAACCCACCTATCTGGCATGATTATAAATCACCTAAATACCTTCTGCATAGCAACTGTGTGCTACCTGTTTCAAATATGTAGCCAGGAAATGCTTATAGTTTTAAGAAGAAGCCTATTTTGTTAAGGTTTTCAATTGTTTACTGATTACGACCCGAGTACAAAATTAATTGTGGCAATTACGGTCTTAAACCTTTTGGAATCAATACACTGCGGGGAGTCTTGCCGGTTAAAAGCACAGATCACCAGTGATTTATTTCCTACCATGTCCATTATATCAAGTAGATCATTCCCCACCAAGAACTATTTTGTACGTTATTTTTTTACATGTAAGGGAGTGCTGCTCAGTCTTGTCCTTTTTTTTTTTTTTTTTCCCCCTGTATCCCGTACCTGAGCAGAATTTTAGAATTTACTGGTATTCACAACATGAGATAAGAGGGTTGAGCAGAAAATATTACATTTTGGACAAATCTGAGTTTCTCACTTGATAAATTCTCAGAATTCCAACTGAAATATTTTTTTTTTAAAGAAGGATGTTTATCATGAAAATGTTTCCATTCAAAATTAGATAAGTGTATGGCATTTAACTAAATCATGCACTGGTGGAAATCCGGATTTGTTCTGCTCATGGTGGATCCGAATACTGTACATGCAAGGAAGTGTCCGTCCAAAATTTTGACTCTGACTTTTCTCTGTTGATAATAAGTAATGAATCTTTTTTCAATCAGATGCACTTTTTAGGAAGTACATCCAGGCAGAACATATCTGAACCAGATTTTGAAATGTTGATTGCACAACCATGTGAATAGGTGTTCACCCAAAAGTGACCACTCCAAAATATAGGTTATGGTTATACTTATGTATGTACTTTCTCTCCTTGAGACCCCAACCGTATCTCTGGCAGATAGTATCCAGTATCTTTGGCAGGGGGCATGCCTTTTTTTTTTGCTCTAACCCTTTTTAGGGCAGTCCCTGGTCCTGTCACTGGTCCTCACCTGGCATTCAGCTTTCACCTGTGGCTCCTCGAAGCTATCGCATGCAACAGCGACCACCCGCTGGACAACGGCTTTGGTGAGTCGGCTGAACCAGGTGAAGGAAAGTAGCTGATGGGTCCCTCAGTGAGTTAGGTTTGGGCTGTGCAAGCCCTACTGCATACGAAGACTGACTCCCGGCAGAACAATCGGAAGAGATCATCACCTTAGATTCAACGGTTGTGAATGCAGTGGCAGCAAGTGTCGTGGAGCGCCTAGAACTGAACATGGCACAGATAGAAGTCCTGGTCATCCACTGCAGCCTGGCAATCTCCCGTTGTAACAGTTCCCCATGCCACTGGATCAAGACTCCCCCGGCCGAGAGAGTGGGATTGCCCCTGTGCCACGGTCTTCTCAGTATAAAGCCTTCACACGCACAGGTTCGTTTTGCATTTCATCAACTTATTACCGGCCTGTCAGCATACACTCCTCAGTCCTGCGGCGATAGGCGTGTGGCAAAGCAACAGGTGGAGATGAACACTGGTGGTTTTAGTCACAAACCTGCACGCAGGCGGTCCATGGGTAAGTGGTCGCTCTGTTCCTGAATCAAAGGGCAACAGGACAGTTTGGTAGCACCTGTGGACGACTGGGCAGCCTCTTTAGGACAGCACTGCCCACCCTCACATGAGGGAGGGGGCTAGAAAAGGTGCCCAAACGCCCTCGAAGCCTTTCATGATGTCCTGTTGAGTATCTAGGAAGAGGAGGTGATGCCTGATGACTTCCCTGATGCCCTGATTGTCTCCCTCTACAAGAACAAATCCAACTGTGGGAACTACAGGGGCATCTCCCTCCTCTCTGTTGCAGGAAAGATCTTTGCCAGAATCATGCTCAACAGACTTATCACAGTATCAGAGCAAAACCTCCCAAAGGCACAGTGCGGCTTCAGACCTGGCAGAAGTACTGTTGATGTGATCTTTGCCATGAGACAACTCCAGGAAAGTGCATTGAACAAAACATGCCCCTATTCTCTGTCTTCATAGGTCTGACCAAGGCATTTGATATAATCAATAGAGAGGTCCTCTGGACAGTCCTAGAACGTATCGGATGTCCGCCAAAGTTTGTGTATCAATGATCAGGCTTTTCCACGATGGCATGACTGGCCAGGTCCTCTCCAGCGGGAATGTGTCAGAAGCCTTTACAATCAGCAACAGTGTGAAGCAGGGCTGTGTCCTAGCTCCAGACCTGTTTAACGTGTTCTTCACCTGAATGTTGTCCCATGCTGTGAGAGACCTGGAGAAAGGGGTCTACATTAGCTACCGTTTGGATGGCTCCCTATTCAACCTGCGTTGTCTCACTGCCAAAACAAGAAGCCTGCAAGCTCTCCTTCAAGAACTCCTCTTTGCTGATGACTGCACCCTTGTGTACCACACAGAATTCGACCAGCAGATGATGCTGGATCGCTTCTCTTAAGCCTCCAAACTCTTTGGCCTGACCGTCAGTCTGGGCAAGACGGAGGTGCTTCACCAACCTGCACCAAACACCCACCCTCCCGCACCCAGCATTGTCATCGACGACACACCACTCGCCAATGTTGAACATTTCAAGTACCTGAGAAGCACCATTTCCTGTGATGGCTTCCTGGACAAAGAAATCACTTCTAGGATCGGCAAGGCTAGCCAGGCGCTGGGCAGACTCCGCACCCAAATGCTCCACCAACACAGTATCCGGCTATCAACAAAACTGAAGGTCTACAATGCTGTGGTACTCCCGTCCCTTCTCTACAGTTGTGAAATATAGACACTATGCAGACATGTAAAAAAATCGAATTGATCCAATGGACAACCACTAGCGTTCACTAGCGTATGTGTGTGTGTGTGTGTGTGTGTGTGTGTGTGTGTGTGTGTGTGTGTGTGTGCAATCTTATTACTATTAACAATGACAGTTTTTAAAGAAATGTTATTGTTTTGGACATGCAAACTTTCAAAGGCCACAACATCCAAGGAAATAACATAAGAACCAAAATTTAGGTTTTCATAACCTTGAACATTTTAAAACAAAATTACTATTTTTTTTTAAAAACTACCAAATTAAAAACATTTAATGTTGAACCCTTTCTGACTGATTGCTCAGACACTGTGAAAATGCCCCTATATAAAAGGCCAGACTTTCCATGCACCATATCCCTTCTGCTAAAGAATGCATTACAGACCATTCTGAAAGATTTGATCTAGTTTGCATAAAAAAAGGTTCCTCATGTGCATGTGTTGGGGAGCCAGTTTGTTAAACAGATTTACTTCAGTAAGCATGCTATTTGTGCCAGAAACCTCATGAGATTTCTCACTGTGATTGGGTTAAAATCCTGTCTATTCAAATGCGTAATGTATTGTGTGGCAGTGATAGTTTATTTTGCCAGCTAAACAATGACGATAGCTACTGCATATGGCAGATAGAATTCTGTTTATGTTGTTAAAAGGTGCATCTTATTTTATTGAAAACGTGTATTTTATTTTGTGGCTTAAAACAAAATTACAGCCATAGCCTAATACAGTCGGCCCCCTACTTACGAAATTAATCCGTTCCAGCACCTTTTTTGTAACGCGGGAGTTTCGTAAGTAGGGGGTCACATTTTACATGTTAAACGCCTGATTCATTCCAAGGCTCCCAAGACTACCCCATAAACAATTTAAAAATGATAAAAGTACACCAATTTTGTATGAAATATATGTTAAAGGTAAAAGAAAATTATTTATTAGACCATTTAACATTTGTGAGCCACTTCACTGAAAGTAGGCTATTGGGTCCAAAAATGAAAAATGAGATTTTTACACAATCAGATAGAGGAGGCCCAAAGCTGCAAAATGCAGCAAAAAAGTTTGTCAATATCTTGAAAACTGAGCGAGCTATGCTATTTCTTGTGTCAGCATTCAACTAAAAATTTCAAAAGACGTTTGAGAGAAGAATGAGCACAAAGATTGCACTTCTTCCAAGATCATTAGTCCTTAGCAACCAAACATTTTTATGCAGTTCAGCCATATAAACTTTTAGAAAACATGTCTAGGAAGAGTTTTATGAAGAGATGATAAGAGAAATCATCCTCATTTTAATCTGACAGGCACTTTTTAAACCCATCAGTCACAGTGGTAAGCCCCAAAAATTAACAAAAAACTGACTATTTCTTTTCATTTCTGTTTATTCCAACAAGATCAGTGTGTATCTTTTTGACCACTATATAAAGGTTCAAATGCCTTCAAATGATACTGATTTAAAAAAAAAAAAAAAAACACTGTCAGGTTCAAACAATCACACTGAAATTAAGAAAACTATAAGATAACCACAGAACAAAACTCTCTGATCTCTTTATACAAGTAAGCTTCATCAACTCTGCCCTCATCATTATCATCTTAATCTATATCCTGCTCAGCAGATAAAATCACATCTTCACAAACACCAGTCATCACACTTTTATTAACAAATGTCTCTTTTTCATCAACATCAAATCAAAATCTTCATCAACACAGCTGGCATTGTCATCATCAGTTTGTTTATATGTAAAAAGGTATGAAACATTTAAGTATTTTTCAGGTCTTGACCAATTTTTGTACAAAACTAAACAACCCACGATCCAGCATGTCCAGTCCAGACAAAATAACACACAAATCAAATGATCAAAAAAATTCCATAATCGAATTTTGCATGCAGAGAAAAATACCACTACTCATACAATACTCATATTAAGTTTCTAAAGTACATAATACTGAGCATATGGGATTTTCTTTGACTGAATTGCAATGGAATCATGTCTTTCTTAATATTCCAGCAGACCTGAGGTATCACACACACACACACACACACACACACACACACACACACACACAGACTGTAAGCAATGGGTAACTGCTCATTTGTGCATCTATTGCACCATTTGCACTCATTTGCCCCACTCCCTTCATATACTGTATCTTCTTCCATTCAAATTGCACTAGTTCATCTGGATCCTGATAATTTAACCGTTTGCACACTGTTTGTGTGTGTGTTTGTGTGTGTGTGTGTGTGAGACAGAGAGAAATAATCTTCAAAGCCGAATTCCAGTGTCGAATTTAACATCTATACTAATGCTGCTAGACATCACAGATGACATTTCACTCTCCCTTTTCCAGAAATTATGTGTATTCACAATTTTAAATAAACTTACTGTTATTGAAGAGAAAGTCGGCGATAAGTTCCACATGCAGTATACTAGAGTCAGGAAGTAAACAGGAAGTTAACGTGTGACGGGCACTGAGCATGAGCAATGTGAGCATGTGCCCGAGTTCACCAATAAGGGTGCTCATTTCAGACCTGCCTTAGCAACTAGCCTGAATTGTTTATGTGCATATTTTCTTTATAACCTTTATTTTATTCACTGAAAAGGCATTTTAATATTAAAACAGTATCCAAAATGGAGAGACAACTTCACGACCATTCTTCTGGTGTATGGATTATAGTGTGTCTTGTACCGAACTCGGAGAATAATTGCAAAGAAAATCGGTAAGCTCGCTACTGTTTTTATCACGTTTTATGAGGGTACTTGTCAGAAAAATGGAAATAAAAGACATTTTGAGTGAGTTTTAGTCGATTTCATTTCAGCAAGTGATAGTTGAATACTTGTTTGAATGGTTTATGCAAAAATCCAAATTTCGATAAAAAAGGACCACTTTTACTTTTTTGGCCATTTTCTCGAAAGTAGTCCGTGCTACATTCAGTGGAACGCCTCACATTTTACTAACATATTTATTAATTAAACCATTATTAAACATTGTATACACATTAAATGTTTATTGTTCACTGCGGGCCATGCCCAAAAGACGTGGAATTTAAAGCACATTCACTGCTTGACAGATCGGAGGTCGAAACTCAAATTTAACTTGATTCCTTGAGGGATCGGAATTCCAGATGAGCTCACATGCGACACATTTATTAAACATTTACTGAATGAAACAACTTAAAAAACCTAATTAAAAACTAAAGATTTTAAGCCTCCTTCTCCCTCTCTCTCTCACACACACACACACACACACACACACACACACACACACACACACACACACACACACACACACACACACACACACACACGGACGGGATGTTTTATTTAAAGTGGAATTACAGTACCTGTTTGAAAGATCATAGGTCCTCATTCAATATTAACTTGCTTCCTTGCGAGATTGGAGGTCTTCTCCCACAGAGCACTTTGTTTTAATATCGTGCCGAAATAGTCTCCACCGTCACTGTATTTCCGCTTTAAGTCCTTCTTCTGGTTCAATATCATCCCCATTGTAGAGGGGTTTCGGCGATAACCAAACACTATATAACGCTGCATGATCAATATCAAAACAAGCCAATAGTCAACTCTCCTTCACGTGTGTGACAAACAGGAAGTTTGGGTAAGGTTCAGCTGCGTCATCCCTCCTAGCCAATGGGAGGCCAGCGGTGCGGGATGTTGAGAGACAGCCAATGAGAGAGCAACTCGTGCATCGTGTGAAATTTTGATTGGCGCGTTTGAATTCTGAATGGCGCTTTTGTAAGAGGAGGTTGTTTTCGTATCCTGGGGACGAAAACTTAGGAAAATGTTTTTCGTAACCCGGGATTTTCGCACCCAGGGGATTTCATAAGTTGGGGGCCGACTGTAGTTAGAAAAGCAGCTTTGGGATTGAAAGGTCGCTGGTTTGATTCCAGAACCAGCAGGAACCATGTGCGCCCATGAGTGGGCTGCACCTTTTCCTTCCTCCTCTTTCATGGCTGAAGTGCCCTTGAGCAAGGCACCAAACCACCAACTGCTCTACGGACGCCCCAAATGTATGTGGCAGCTCACTGTTCTGAGTGTGTGCGCTCATTTTGGATGAGTTAAATGCAGATGTAATAATTTCGCTTGTGGGATTAATACTGTTTAGCAAAATCAAAATAAGTAATAGTGCCGGGAAAGACAGAATAAAAGAAGTTACCATCACTCAGACATTCATTCTCATTACCACGGTTATATATCAGCATTATAAATATCACCACAGGATTCTCAGGTGTACAAGCATGCCAAAAGGTGGACGAATACTTCTTGACGTTCAAAAGCTTGCTGACTCATGAGGTTAAAGAAAGATACCTTATTTATGTCATGGCGCAAAGCGCCATGCGGGAGCACAGATTACTACTTAGTAATCAACAACTCTTATGAGTTATCAAGAATTCTTATGAGTTCTGAATCATCTTAATTACGTACCCATCTTTAAAGGTCAATAGATTGAGCTTCACTTCCCAGAAGATTTATAGCATGATATATTCAGTAAAAAGTGAGAAGGGTCAAAAAGTTAAATATTTCCCTCTGGCCTGAGACCTTATCAAATATTTTCTGCAGATAAGATTAAAGAAAAAAAATTAATTACAGTGGTACGTTGGTTCTCGAACGCTTTGGAGGTCGAACAAATTGGAATTTGAACAAAAAAGCCAGGATATTTTTTTGTCTTGAAAGTCGAACAACTGAGGAAAAGTGCGCGACTTCCGGTAATCGGTCTCTTTTGACTCTACTCGACCACTGTGTGCGTATCAATGTACTTGCTCCTGTTCTACAAAGTACAGTAACCATGTTTTTTTGTTTACTCTGTTAGATTAGCTAATAAACATGTCTCCAAAGAAAGCTACTGAGAAAAGGTCAGTTGTGCGGAAAACTGTTGCGTTCAAGAAAAAGCTGATAGCTAAGCATGAATCGGGCGTGCGTGTTACTGATCTTGCTAAGGAATATGGCATGGCTAAATCAACGATATGAACGATCCTGAAGAACAAAGAGGCTGTTAAAGTCAGTGATGTGGCGAAAGGCTCGATGATTATCAGCAAACAATGACCGCAAGTGCTGGAGGAGGTGGAAAAATTCCTGCTCCTGTACATAAACGAGCAGCAGTTAGCATGAGATTGTGCTAGTGAGGATGTGATCTGCTGCAAAGCTCGTGAAATCTACGATGATTTGGTGAAAAAAGACCTGAGCTCGAATCCTGAAGGGTTCCACTTTAAAGCAAGTCGAGGCTGGTTCGGAAATAAACAAAAATCAAACAAAAAAAAAAAAGACACAAAATAAATTAATCTATTAAGAATTTTGTGTGTTTGTCCTGTTTTTTTTTCCACGTTTAATATACTATTTGATATATAAACGACATTATGAAATAACATTATATTTAAAAAAAGGTAGTTTTCTAGCATCTTGGAACGGATTAAAACCGTTTATATTATTTGTAATGGGAAAAGCGGATTTGGAACTCGAACAAATCGGAATTCGAACAGCCTTCTGGAACGGATTAAGTTCAAGAACCAAGACACCACTGTACTTATAGAATCTACTTTTTGTTCTTGAATGTTCTCAATTCAATTCAGGATGAAGATGATGTGAGCAGAAATCATCACTTTTAAAGCTAGAAATGGAAAAATGAAACGGGAATAGTACACAGGGTAAAAAGGTCATACTTACACACTTTTTTAATCCTGTCACAGCCAAGTTAGTATGCCCTTTCCTGTTGAGAATATTTCCTGTCCAGTCATGTCCTGTGTCAAAATACGTTTGCCCATCTGTCCTCCCATTTAACTTCCTCCATCTACGGTCTCTGAGGCAATTCTCAAAGTCTCCAGGAGAACAGATGGATAGATGGATGGATGAATAGATGATAAGTTGAAAGAGATGGGCTTTATTGAATGGACAGATTGGAAATTATGGATTTAACTGAAAATAATGATGTATTGGTTGAGTGGATGGGTATAATTCAAGTTTTATTTGTATAGTGCTTTTTACAATTGACAGAGAGAGATTGTTAGGTTTACTCATAATAGTGGAATGGAAACAGAAGAATTTATTATTGCTGAGTGCAACCAGGGACTCCGGCATAACTGGATATGGCTGCATAACTAAAAGAGGGAGAACCAGAAGGAAGACAGACATGAGGGCACCCTGTGATGTTGGGCAATCAGCCACCACACAGACAACGGTAGAGTGGGGGAGTGACAGCATCCCAACATCGCAGTTACCCAGAACTCTCTATGCCTGAGACCCCCAGATCTGCTCTTTCACCTAATAAAAGGCTATTCACTGAATGTTTGACTAAACAACCAAGTTCTCAGCCTCGTCTTAAAATCGGAGATTGTGTCTGAGTCCCGAACATTAACTGGGAGGTTATTCTGTAACTGTGGGGCTTTGTAAGAGAACACGCCACCCCTGCAGTAGTCTTCATTACTCAAGGTATCACTAAGCATCCTGCACTTTGTGATTTAAGAGGGCGTGCTGGATGACAAATGACAAGAAGTTTGCCAAGGTAATGCAGCGCTTGACCATTAAGTGCTTTATATGTTAAAAATAGTATTTTATTTTCTAATTGAATCTCTAGCTGCCTGAGAATACAAGTACTTCTGTCTTGGAGTTTAATAAGAGGAAGTTTGTAAGCATCCCTTCAACAGCCTGGCAAGCCGTCCAGGGCACTCTGCCCTTGACAGAGTCAGCTGAAATGGGCACCAGCCTTCTTTCAACCGTTATTAGGATTAGGCAGTTCAGAAAATGATAGTACTTCCAACTATTGTGTAGATCCTACATGTGTCACCAAAATGGCTCTCACTCATCAATGCATGGAGTCCACAAAACCTCTGAGGGTGTGTTATGGTATCTGGTATCAAGCATTTTGCAGCACCTTTAATTCTTGTTGGTTAAAAGGTGGGTCCTCCATGGTTTGGAGTTATTTGCAGGACATTCCCTAGGTATAAAAATTGGAGTGAAATTTTCTTCAAATTATTACTAAACAAGTCTTGCAGCATGACAGGCTGCATTACCCAACTGAAAGAGGCTACTGCTGTCAGTAGACACCATTGCCATAATGTCTGCAGCAATGGTTAGACCTTCCTTGTGTAGACCATCCTTTTACCATCTCTTCCCCATGAAAGCAAAGCACATGCACCCATCTGTCCATATGATAAAGTGATCCTGATCCATCAGACTTCATGGTCCATTTATGATGTTCAAGTAACCATTGTAGGTGCTTTCAGTTGTGGACAGGAGTAAATTATGTGTACCCTGATTAGTCTATTGTATACGACCTCGTATGTAGCACTCTGCAATGCACTGTGTGTTCTGACACATTGCTAACATAGTCAACACTGACTTTTTCAGCCACATCAGCTCTTTTGTGGTCTCAAACCAAGAGCCTTCACTCCCATAAACATCAGTGACACCAATGTGCCTCGAAATCTGCGCCTGGTTCACCATTTTCTTTGTACTACTTTTGATAGGTACTAACTGTATCCACTGTATTTTGGGAGCACCTCACAAGTCCTGTGGGTTTGGAGATGCTCTAACCTACTCATCGAGGATAATAATGTGACCCTGGTCAAAGTCATTCAAATACTTTGCTTGCTCATTTTTCCTGCTTTCAACACAACTTTGGGGACTGAATGTTCACTTACCCCACCCCACCCCCTGGCAGATGCCACTGTAATGGAATAATCACTGCTATTTGTGTTACCTCTTGGTGGTTTTAAAGTTATGGATGATCGCTGGGTGCATGGATTGATTACATGGATTAGATAAATTGGTAGATGGATTAGAAATAGATAAATGTATCACTATTGTTTACTTGACCAATATTTCATTAAAAAAATTACAAGTATGGGTTTTTACTAGCTTTTCTCCCTGCCTGTGAAAAATACTCCTGCAATGGAACATTGGAATGTTTTAAAGAAATAAGTAATATGCAGTAAATGTTATCCAAGAAACACTGATAAGTAATTTCACTGTCAGATGATAGCAATGTTTCACAATCACAGTAGAACAAACAAAGACATCTGGAAAGAGTGCTCAACTGCTTTAGTCTCCCAGTAATAAATCCCCAACTACACCATCGAATTCAAATGCCAAGAAAGGGCGGTATCACAAAAAGGCAATGTGGAAAACATCAAGGTCTTCAGGGAACCTTAAAACCAAAAAACTACATTTCAGCACCTTCAACAATCAGGGCACAATGATAGCCTCACGTTACATTACAAATTTCTAAAATGCTAACTTGTAAAAACAGTGAGGTCCATGTGTTTTTGAACAATGCCATAATGTTTTAAATTCTGTGTTTGCACACCAGCACAATGGATTCAAAATGTATCAGACGTGATAAAACTGAAGCCAATAAAAGCATTTAAATTTTTTTTGCATTACCCAATCAATCAATCAATCTGGGTGCCGTGCCAGAATTCTGGCGTAGGTGGCAGCCATCATGCCTGTATATGAAGAGCAAAAAAAATCCACAGTAGAGGCCCAAAGTTCTTTCTGCGGGGTGTTTTAATTGAGACACCATCTCTAGCTAGCTGGCTGTTGAATCTAAAGAGTTCATCCGCCCTTTGATAGGTCTTGTTTTTATTCCTACCGGTTTGCTAGCCACCCTCCTCACCAAATTTGGAACCTGGTGGGGGAGTCGGTTTAGTTGCCGACCACTCAACCATGCAAGAGGTTGTACTGGCTTACATGTTACCAGTAGCAGGGCAAAACCTGACCTGACAGGCCTTGTATTACCCATTTTGGTCATTTCCTGAAACTGGTAAAATAAAGTGCGATATTCACAATTCCTAAATTTCGGTGTTGTCCTGTTTATTTCTCTATTCACAATGAATTCATGAGCCATTGTTACAAAGACATCGCAAGAACTACTTTACTCACATAACTGCACTTTTATAAGTAACAAACAGGAATAAATACATACCATTCATTCATTTTCTGAACGCTTGAATCCTAATTATGGTCATTGGGAGGCTGGCACCCATCTCAGCCGACTCGGGGTGAGGGCAGGGTACACCCTGGACAGCTCACCAGGCCATCGCAGTATGGAACAAATTCATTTGTAACACCAAATTCATTCACATATGGACACAAAATTCATAGCATTTATTTTTGGTGAATAAATTAATTACTGCTCGAGTACATGTGAAATGAATACAGGTTGAGGTCACTCAGTTGTACAGGGCAGTGGTGGCCTGGTGGTAAAGGTGCTGGATCGCTGAGCCTAAGGTTTGAGGTTCGAGCCCCACTCTCCACAGGGTTGTCATTGTACCCCCTAGTGCAGCTAACTGGGTTATCAAAGGCTGGCCATGTCTCTGTCTATGGTGAGAGGCATGCAAAAGAACCATTGCTGACTTTTGTAAAGAGTAGCTGCATAACCGTTAGCGTGCTTCTGCCCTTTGCTAGGGTTGTGTCAGGAAGGGCATCCGACGTAAAAACCTATGCCAAATCAAACATGCCAATCAGATGATTCGCTGTGGCGACCCCTGAGAAAAAAGTGAGCAGCTGAAAGGAAAAGAAGAAGAAAAGGTCACTCAATTGTACACTGTACCATGAAACCTCACTCCTCACAGGAAAAATGGGCCGGTTCTGAATGTAACTGGCGTGGACACCACTGCTTACGTGTGGAACTTTCAATTGATGTGCAATTCTCAGTCTATAAAGTGAGAAGAACAGGAATTTCTAATTTGTACATAAATTACAATGCAAGATCTTTATTGCATGCTCTACAATTGGCACTTCCAGTTGTTAATTTGGCCACAGCAAGGCATGAAACATACATAACGATAAATTTAAAAAGGCACTATTTTTATCCACACATTGCAACCACTTCTGCAGAATAGAATTGTATCCCCCCCCCCCCCATTTATTTTGTCTGACATTATTGAATGTATCCATGAGGTGTATTTGGGCAGGGACTGTTCTTTTCCTGCTGGTTTGGGAATTGAACCAGCAGCCTTTAGGTCCCAAAGCCGCTTCTCTACGCTACATCTGCTCTCTAGGCTACAGCTGTCCCATGTTTGACAGATAATGCGTAGGTTGTCACTGTCCCCCCAGTGCGGCTAACTGGGTTGTCAAAGGTGGGCCATGTCTCTCACTGTCTATGGTGAGAGGTTCATGGAAAAGAACCATTGCTGACTTTCGTAAAGAGTAGCTGCAAAGTCGTCAGCGTGTTTCTGTCCCTTGCTAAAAGGGTTGTGACAGGAAGGGCATCAGACATAAAAACCTCTGCCAAATCAAATGTGCGAATCAGATGATTCGCTGTGGCGACTCCCGAGTAAAAGGGAAAAAGCCAAAAGGAAGACAGACTTTCCTTCCCCATACAATTCTCTTCCTATCATTCTGGTATATAATAACCCTGCTTTCAGCTGGCAAAGGATTCTTGTTCTAGAACCTGCCAGGCTTTCCTGAAAGCTCTAGTATTTTGCAGTGGTTTGCCTCTTGAGGTAAACCCACTGGATTAACCTCCCGGAATGAATGAGATTTTACAGCATGTTCAACACCGTAAGTGTTATATTATCCCGAAAACGGTAAATAGCAACATCAAATACATTAGGTAAATATGGAGCTCAGCTCTTTACAGATAAACCTATACCTTCTTCTTCTTTTCCTTTCAGCTGTTCCCTTCAGGGGTCACCACAGCAAATGATCTGCCTCCATCTCACCCTATCCTCTGCATCTTCTTCTCTTACTCCAACTACCTTCATGTCCTTCTTCACCACATCCATAAATCTTCTCTTTGGTCTTTCTCTGGGCCTTCTGCCTTGTAGTTGCAACCTCAGCATCCTACTACCAATATATTCACTATTCCTCCTCTGTACATGTCCAAACCATCTCAATCTAGCCTCTCTGACTTTGTCTCCAAAACATCTTGCATAAAATGAGTAGAGTTTATAATATACAGTATATTAATTTCTTTTAAAAAGTTTAAATTAATAGAAGCTTTAGATTTCGAAAACAGTTTCTTCAGTGAAGTAACACTAAAATATTTGTTACCGACTGAATTAAACTCTGTACAATCAATTAAAATATGCTTAACTGAGAGAGGGGTGTTAAACATATGTCGCAAGTTGGTACTAATTCCTGTTTCAACAAATAACCATGTGTAGTGCAAGTATGGCCAATTCGCAGTCGTGCTAAAACTCTCTCATCTCTCCTGTTATCTCTTTCCCTATATGGATACAAAGACCGCACACTTGGAATGATAAGAAAAAGTTTATCATCAACTTGTTCACTCCAATAATCCCGCCCTTTGTTGAAAACCAAGTCATGAACTGCAGGCTTTAGGTCTGTATATGGTACTTTTCCCCCAGTTATATCAAGACCAAGGGCTTCCTTGGCCAATTTATCGGCTTTTTCATTACCCTTGATTCCAACATGACTGGGACACCAAGCAACTACAATATCCTTACCACGTTCCATAAGTTTATGGCATTTCTGCAAAATGCCCAAAACTTCAGAATTATCAAAGTCGTTACCTTTTAATGCATTTAGACTTGACAAAGAGTCGGAGATGATTATAGATTTATAGATTTTTGCTTTCTAGAAGAAGACTTAACCTTCTGTAAGTTGTCTCTTAATTGTACACTTTGAGATTTAAGCCCATCTCCTTAAGAGTATTTCTGATTGGATGCCGTTAATGGGTTTTTCTTCCCAAGAAAATAATTCTACGATCATTCAGTTTAGTTGACTTCCATCATTTTCCAGGTCATTTATTGCTCTGTTAGCCAGTGTATGTCTTTTTAAAAATGTATAAGATTGCTGATCCAGCCATTCATACAGCTTCTGCTGTCTCCCTGGTAGGCTTGTTCTTTCCTGCAATAATGATGCCCTCCTGTACTTGCACTGGCATGTCTCTGAAACACAATTAATCTGTCAAGTAATAACAAAAGAACAGGCCACAACTGATGATGAAACTACTCATCAAATACCTGTACCATCACTTAGGTGATTTTCTGTTAAACAGGTTAAAGCTGAAGGTCCACACTTTGTACACAGTAAAGCTCTATACTGAATGTCTACAATCATTTCAAACCTATCAAGGAGGTGTACAGCAACAAATTTATAAAAAATATATATATATATTTCCCAGTCACATTCACATCTCCGGGCTAACAGAACTAAAAGCATTTCTTTCGAACTTTGGAAAGAAACCAGAACACATAGAACAAATCCTCACAGTTACAGGAAGAGCATGCAAGCTTTTCACTGGAATATCAGGTTCAGACTCAGAATTTGTTTGGTGTGGAGTGCTAACTACCGACCCAACATGACATCCTCAACAAGTACAAGAAATACAAAAAAATCATATTTGGCCTGCCAGCATTCTTTAGAAACTAATATTGGCATAAAATCACCTGGGAATAGAACACAAAGCAACTTCCTCTCTCTTTGTTTCAACCGTTTCCATCTAACAATATTTTAAGAAACTGCACTCTGACTATGTGTCTGTAGTGAATTATCCCTTCATGAAGCAAGGAAGTGAGACATGGTTCAAGGTTTAAATTTTGAATCCTATAGCTAAAGTTAGTAACAGAGATTTGAACCACCACTGGAGCTATTGCTGGAATTTTGTGTTGTTGTCAGAGCACAAGAACGATATCAGATTTACTGACAGTGGTGAGTTGTTGGTTTTTGGGGTTGTTTTCATAAACGTGAGCCACTTCACCGAAAGTAGGCTCTTGTGTCAAAAAATGAAAAAGAAAAAAAAAAAGAAAGAAAGATTTTTACACAGTCAGATAGAGGAGGCCCAAATCTGCAAATGCAGCAAGAAGTTTGTCAATACCATGAAAACTGAGCAAGCTATGCCATTTCTTGTGTCAGTATTCAACCAAAAAATTCAAAAGACGTTTTAGAGGAAAATCTTCTTCCAACATCATTAGTCCTTAGCAACCAAACATTTTCACTTCAGCCATATAAACTTTTAGAAAACATGTCTAGGAAGAGTTTTAGGAAGAGATGATAAGAGAAATCATCCTCATTTTAATCTGACACGCCCTTTTTAAACCCATCAGTCACCGTGGTAACCCCCAAAAAAATGAACAAAAAAACCCCCCAACTTTTTTTTCCCCATTTTTGTTTATTCCAATAAGATCAGTATGTATCTTTTCGACCATTATATAAAGGTTCAAAAGCCTTCAAATGATACTGATTTAAAAAAAAACAGTTGGATTCAAACAATCACACTGAAATTAAGAGAACTATATACAGTAAAACCTCCGCTGACGAACGCTTAAGCTCACGAACTTTTCGCCTCAAGAACATTAAATTTGCGAGCATATAGTCTCTGCTGACGAACTAGTTTTCGGCGGATGAATCAAACCACGCGGTCGAACAGCGCCACGGTGGCGGCCACGAGAAGCTGACGCACGCTCACGGCATCACAGTTCGTCACCCCCTTTCTTTGAGTGCGGATGTGGTTTGTGTTTGCTAGACATTTTGGACCATATTGAGTGTACTTTTGCTATTATGGGACCGAAAAAGACCCCACCACAGGTGGAGATCATTGAAAAACACGAACGAGGTGTGCGTTTGTGTGACTTCGCGTCCCAGTACCAGTACGCTCAGTCTACCACCATCCTTAAGAACAAGGAAGCTATTAAGGGTGCGTGTGTGGCTAAGGGTGTTTCCAAACAGTAAGTCCCTCCCTCCCTCCTCCTCCCACTCCATTCCATCAAGCCATCAACTACCATCACAAAGGTAAATAAAACCACTTTATTATACAGTACAGTTTATTTCTTTAATTACAATACAATAGCACATTTATTATACATAAAATAAGGTATATTTTTGTGTAGTTTTAAGGCTTATTTAGTAGAAAATTATGTTTTATGGGGACCTGGGAACGGATTATTCTCATTTTAATGGTTTCTTATGGGAAATAAATGTTCGGAAGACGAACTTTTCGCCTTACACACACTTTCTGGGAACCAATTATGTTCGTGAGCAGAGGTATCACTGTATAAGAAAAGTATAAAACAAAACTCTCTGATCTCTTTATACATGTAAGCTTCATCAACTCCGTCCTCAGCATCATCATCTTAATCCATATCCTGCTAAGCAGAAAAGATCACATCTCATCCCAAATACAACAAAACTGACTCATCACACTTTTATTAACAGATGCCTCTTCTTCATCAACATCAAAATCTTCATCAACACAGCTGGCATCATCAACTCTGCTCAACAGCTGGCTTCATCAACCCTGTCCTCAATATTTATTATACACTACACAAGGCAGCACAGTGGCGTAGCTGCTAGCATGTCTGCCTCACAGCAAGAAGGTCCCAGGTTCAATTCCCAGCACGGGTGTTTTTGTGTGGATTTTGCATGTTCTCCCCATGCTTGGGTTTCTTCCGGTTTCCTTCCACAGTCAAAAGACATGCACGGTAGGCTTATTGGCTGTTTCACGTCACCCTGAGGTGCGAGTGTGAGTGGTTGTGTGAATGCACACCCTGCAATGGCCTGGTGAACTGTCCAGGGTGTACCTCGCCCCGAGTTGGCCGAAATGGGCACCAGCCTCCCTGCAACCCTAATTAGGATTAGATGGTTCAGAAAATCAATGCTTACACAGCACAACAAGATCAAAATCTGATTGGTCCTCTATCTAGGAGTATAACAGAGATTAGTAAACACACTACATGTGATGATGTGATCTGATCTGCTATCTCTGAATCACATCATTATTCAGAGTGGATAATGGTTGAGTCATATTGACTAACATTCAATATGCACTCAAGCATGCAGCAACATCATAATTATGCTTTGAATTTAAAAATACACTATAAAAATCTTGTTTTGGTTTGTTTTTCTTGTGTACTATACCATATATTAAAACTAATTTAGGTTTCCTTTTTTTTTTTTTGAAAGACTGTGTACACAACAGACACGATTGGATGCAGGACTGTTTAGCTAGCTGAAAGCATGGAGCAAAATTGACCAGTGTCAAGGTTAAAAATTTGTAAATACAAACAAAAATATCTCATTTTAGTTTTTCTTCTGTTTTCAGTATTTTATATTCAATTTTTAGACTAATTTTGTTTCTGCACAGACACCACCACCAACACAGCTATTCACCAAGAGTGGGAATGACCTCTGCTTCTCTGCAAATTTAAACGGGGAAAAAGCAGAACAGATCATGGGATAACTTGGACTTCAGCTTTTATTTGACTCAAAATGCGAGCTCGCTTGACTTGTCTAGGTGTCATGGTTGAAGTATGTAAATACAAACTATGAAAATCTTGTGAGGGAAGGATGGAGGAGAAGATCGACACACGGATCGCTGCAGCTTCTGCTGTAAAGCGGAGCCTACACCGGTCGGTCGTAGTGAAGAGAGAGCTGAGCCGCAAGGCAAAGCTCTTAATTTACCAGATGATCTACATTCCAACCTTCATCTATGGTCATGAGCTTTGGGTAGTGATCAAGAGAACAAGATAGCAGATACAAGTGGCTGAAATGGGTTTCCTTCGCCGGGTGGCAGGGCTCTCCCTTAGAGATAGGGTGAGAAACTCGGCCATCTGTGGGGAGCTTAGAGTAGAACCGCTGCTCCTCTGTACTGAAAGGAGCCAATTGAAGTGACTCGGGCATTTGGTTAGAATGCCCCCCACATGCATCCCTTTTGTGATGTTTCCGACATGTCCAAACAGGAAGAGACCCCAGGAACAGAAGAGAGCAGACGTCGTTAGCTACACAGGGTCTCAAAGTTATTGAAGTCAAAGCGTAAATCACCTGACCTAGTGAAGTGGACAAAAAAAAACATAAACTATAAAAATCTATTCTATGCATCTATTCGTTGGATTTTCTCCCCCCCCCCAAAAAAAAAAAAAAAAAAAAAAAATTATTACATCTACATCATGAAAAAGATTAAGCTGAAAATCTGAATACAACTCATCATAGGTGAGTGTAAATGGTCTGCAATGGTCTGATAAGATAAGATACAGCTTTATTAATCTCACAATGGAGAAATTCACTGTTACAGGCTCTTGAGGTACTATCAGTAGGGGGTGCAAAAATAGATACAAGTACAAACATACACACATACATATATTATATAAGTAAATAAATAAATAAATAAATAAATAAATGAATGATGAGCCCTTTGGGTGTCCTTAGCTCACCCAGAGTCCGTTGAGATGAATACCAGCCTCCCCACCACCCTAATTAGGATTAAGCAACTTAAAAAATGAATGAATGAATGAATAATATAATAATAATAATAATAATAATAATAATAATAATAATGATGATGATAATAATGTTCAGGATGTACCTTATCTTCACCCAGAGATGGCTGAGATTAGCTCCAGACTCCCTGTAACCCTAATAAAACTAAGTGGTTTGCAAATGAGTGAGAGTAAGACTCTTCAAAAATCAAACCTTTCTTCTCATAATTATTCTTTCATCATTATTTTTCATCTTGGAAATTAATGAGGAATTCAAATTCTACAAAACTTTTTCTATTTATTTAGAATTATTTTTAATTGTCATTACTCACTCATTTGCTGAACAGTTTAATTCTACTTGGGTCAAGGAGAGGCTGGTGTGCATCTCAACTGATACTGGGTGAAAGCAGGATACACCCTGAGCAGCTTGCCAGACCATCACAGGGCAACACACATAACCATTCACACTTCAGAACAGCCAGTTACCCTAATGTGCATGTATGGTGCGATGGAACTGAATCAAGCACAAGGAGAACATGCACTGAAAACGCCCAAGCCTGGGAATCGAACCCTGCACCTTGTTGCTGTGAGGTAGATATGCTAACCACTATGCCCTCATGTCATTCATTTACTTAGTATTTCAACTTTCGATTATTTTTTAATATTGATCTGATATATTGTTAAATAATTATTGTTATTCCCTATACTAAGACATGTTTGTTGTTGGAGAATGGTTGAATAAAAACTCTGGCTGCGCAGGCTGCGTCATTTCAACGCAGCCGCTCAGTTCACCATCTTACTGAAACAATACGTCACGTGACCCTATGGACTTCCTTTGCTTTTTGTAAAACAGGAGTAGTGAACAGAGTTAGCATTAAATAAACAAAATTGTACAGTTAACGCGTTGTATACAAATTAATATACGATTTATTAACATTATATCTAAACTATAATAACCTACTGCTTGTTGTTTTAATGTTACGTGTGAGGCTAAGTAATGTCGCTAGCATGTAGTATCTGACCTCTTACCTACATTGGAAAATATAACGCTGTTTCAGGTCAAATAATCACAGCAATCAAAGTACTTTTTGCGGGCGCGTGTGTGTGTGTGGGGGGTTATGTTGAAAATATGAAAGTATTATTGCATGTGATATTATGAAATGTTCCCTAATGATGTATTACTGAGCATCAGTTACCTTTCTCAGAGAGTCCTTCAGTGCAAAATGCTCCTGTGTGTAGAGAACATGATCGTCCGACTCAGAGCTGGGCTTAGTTTTAGAGGAAACATGCTCCGACGAATGTCTCTTGGGGTGAAATGTGCTTATTTTAAGAAAGTTGCGACTTGCACTAAAGTGCATTTGGCAGACTTTTCTGTATAGTGCCATGGTGAGACCGCTGTACGGCGCGCATGCGCACTGACGTCATGTTATTGCTTCGAAAGACGGACGTCTTTTGGACACCTGACCATAGGCTCCAGAAACTGTACAATGTGTGTGTGTGTATATATATATATATATATATATATATATATATATATGTGTATATCTCCTTCTCAAAAAATTAGCATATTGTGATAAAGTTTATTATTTTCTGTAATGTACTGATAAAAATTAAACTTTCATTTATTTTAGAGTCATTGCACACCAACTTAAATATTTCAGGTCTTTTATTGTTGATTGGCATTTGATTAGCCATAGATTTTTACGTCGGATGCCCTTCCTGTCACAACCCTTTAGCAAGGGACAGAAACACGCTGACAGCTTTGCAACCTACTCTTTACTAATGTCAGCAATGGTTCTTTTACATGCCTCTCACCATAGACCCAGATAACCCAGTTAGCTGCACTGAGGGGACAGTGACAACCTTTGTGGGGACTCGAACCCCCAACCTTAAGATCAGCAGATAGCGTAGGCCTCCGTCAGTCCCGAAGGACTATGGCTGCGCTCTGGCCAGTATCCCGACTGGTGATACTCCCCAGTGCACAGAGCCTGGGTAGGGAGTAATGAGGGACAGGCTGTTACCCAAGCAGCAAGTCCCCCCCTGTCTCAGCCCCACCGGAAGGATCCAATGGAAAGGCAAGTGCCGATACGACTGGGTTCCAGTGCCGCTGCAGGAGAGAAACTACGGTCAATTTAGAACGGCCAATTAACCTACAGTGCACGTCTTTGGATTGCGGGGGAAACCGGAGCACCCGGAGGAAACCCGCACAAGCACGGGGAGAACATGCAAACTCCACACAGAAACGCTCAGGCCGGGAATCGAACCCGGGCCTTCTTGCTGTGAGGCGGACGTGCTAACCACTACGCCACCGTGCCGCCAGATCAGCAGATACAAGTGGCTGAAATGGGTTTCCTTCGCCGGGTGGCAGGGCTCTCCCTATCCACTAGACCACCACTGCCTCATATATATGTGTATGTATGTATATATATATATATATATATATATATATATATATATGTGTGTGTGTGTGTGTATTTATATATATATATATATATATATATATAGGGATCCCTTGCTACCTTGCGCCTCAATTCATGTGGCTTCAGTGCATTGCGTTTTTTTTAAAAATATATAATATTCATTGAATTAAAAAATAAGGAAATTAAGGAAGAATAGGGTAAAAAAAAAGTTAAGGAAAATGCTGCAAAAACTAGGCCAATTATGCAAACAAACAAACAAAAAATAAAACAAAAAACAACCCAAAACCTCCCATCAAAACTATTTACATTGTTGTGAGGTGTGTGTCTATGTGTGTGTATTTGTATATTATTTACATCTCGTACATTATTTTTTAACGTTTAATTGTTAGCAGCATTTATAGCATTTAATATATTTATTGATATTATATACACATATATATGTATGTATACATCAGTGGGGGGGGTGATCCAACTCCGCAGAATTCAGTGATCGCGGGGGATCTCGGTTCCAATTAACCACGTAAAGTGAGGGATCCCTGTATAGCATTTTTCCATAATTCGTGTCACAACGGTGAAAGCACAAAAATGTGCAGAATGCCTTTATCTGCTGTTGGATGACAATTTCCTTTTCGTAATTTTAAGGCACGGTGATGTTGTTAGCACATGTCCACCTTACAACAAGGACCCAAGTACTAGGCTCATGTGTTTTTTGTGTGTTCCCCTTCTGTGCTTGTGTGGGTTTCAGCTGGTACTTCAGTTTTCTTTCAGTGTCCAAAGACATTGCATGCTCAGCGAATTGGCTCTTCCAAATTGCCTGTAGATGTGGATAGTGTTGCCCTATGATCTGACCAGCTGTTCAGGGTGTACTCCATCCTCACCGAGTGTCAGTTGAGATAGGTACCAGTCTCCTCATGACCCCAGTAAGATTAAGTGGTTCGAGCTAAGAGAGGAAAGTTAGTAAAACATGAGGCTCAAACCTGTTGAAGCATGACAGTCTCCCTGTGCACACAGTGAGCTTTGTGAAGACATGCCTTGCACAGAGGACTGACCTCAACTCTACTGAAACACACTTGAACACAGAATGCAAACTGTCCCAGATGTCCATGGGTTGACTTCAGTGCCTGAGGTTAATAATGCTCTTTGGGATACATTATCACAAATCATCACAGCCAGAGTTACAGCTTCTTCTTCTTTTACTTTCGGCTGCTCCCTTCAGGGGTCGCCACAGCAAATCATCTGCCTCCACCTCACCCTGTCCTCCGCATCTTCTTTTCTGACTCCAACGACCTTCATGTCTTCCTTCACCACATCCATAAATCTCTTCTTCGGTCTTCCTCGAGGCCTTTTGCCTGGTAGTTCCAACCTCAGCATCCTACTGCCAATATACTCACTATCCCTCCTCTGTACATGTCCAAACCATCTCAATCTAGCCTCTCTGACTTTGTCTCCAAAACATCTTACGTGGGCTGTCCCTCTGATATACTCATTTCTGATCCTATCCATCCTCGTTACTCCCAGGGAGAACCTCAACATTTTCATCTCCGCTACCTCCAGCTCTGCCTCCTGCCTTTTCCTCAGTGCCACTGTTTCTAAGCCATACAACATCGCTGGCCTCACCACCGTCTTGTACACTTTTCCCTTCATTCTTGCTGACACTCTCCTATCGCACATCACACCGGATACTTTTCTCCAACCATTCTAGCCTGCCTGCACACGCTTCTTCACCTCTTTTCCACACTCTCCATTGCTCTGGATTGTTGAGCCTAAGTACTTAAAATCCTCCAAAAAAGGAACAAAAAGGTGCAATGCAACCTGGAGTCTCACAATCAAGAACACACGAGTTTTATCGTCAAGTAAACTAAAATTAGATATTTATTTAAAAAATGTATTTTAAAGTATGATAATAATGGCAATGCCTCCGACAGTGCCAAAACCATGAGTATCCATTATTGTAATTCAAGCATTATCCATTCAGAATGATGTTTTTTATCCCTTATTTACAGCCCAATTTAATCAGGCCGGTCTGACATACTACATTCTGATCCTCTTTATTTCCTCGATGTTTGTTTGGGCCTGCTGATTTGAATCACTGACAGCTCCACTGCAGCACATATCTCACATTCACTCACATTCACTCAGATAAATAGACATGGCATAGTCACAGTGAAGACATTAAAAGTTTTTTTTTTTTTAAATAAATATTTCTCATGATCTTCTGTACATTTTGATAGTCAACCCATCATGCCCTGCACCAAAAACTGACAATCACTGCACAAAATTAATGTGTTTTATTTCAGCACTTTAAAAAGGAATACACAAGAAGCTGTGAGAGCTTCCAAGCCATTTAGAGTAATATCAGTATCTATCCCCGACTGTCTTTATTTCTCTGTTTCAGGCAGCAGAGAAGAGTCTGGCTAAGATTAACGAGTAGCAGGAGTCCATGTACAGTACCAGAGAGTCTAAATTGTGAAAGGAACAGGGCAGTTATTCTGTCCACATTAGCAAATCACACATCCTCCCTTTTCCTTAAAAGGATTCTTTTCTTCTGGGATGCCTTTAACCAGGGTATCTTCATCCATACCGCTCTGTATGTATTCCGTAATTTCTTCACAACATTTAGACACCTACCAAAGTAAAAAAAAAATAAAATAGAGTAGATGAGGACTTCATAAAAATAAAAAAGTAAATAAATAAATACCTAAAAATAATACTGGCATATTATAAATATTAAGAGACACCAGATTGCCTTCTCGATATTTTAAATCCTAAGAGTAAGCTATAAGGACAGCCTTCAAGGGAAAACCTTTAAATAATATTTAATGGTAGAATTGTAGACAGTTATTTTTTTATATTTGTATGAAATTCTGAAATTTAAGACTCACAGGTGCATATATCACAATTTCTGTTTTGTACATAATCATCATCATCATCATCATCATGCTGGATTAACGGACAGTGGTGGCCCAGTGCAGCTAACTTGGTTATCTGAGGCCAGCCATGTCCATTGTGAGAGGTATGTAAAAGAACCATTGCTGGCTTTCATAAAGAATAGGCTGCATTACCATCAGCAAGTTTCTGCAATGTGATGGCATGGCAAGCTATTCAGGGTATACTCTGCCCTCACCCAGAGTCAGCACCAGCCTCCTAATGACCATAATTAGAATTGAGCGATTCAGAAAATGAATTACTGTAATATTATTATTATTATTATTATTATTTATTCATTCATTTTCTAAGCCATTATATCCTAATTAGGGTCGCAAGTAGGCTGGTGTCTATCTCAGCTGACTCTGGACGAAGGCAGGACACCCTGAAGAGCTTGTTAGGCCATAGCAGGGGAACATACATACAGCCTTTCACACTCACGTCGCACCAAGGGGTGGTTTTGAAAAGCCAATTAGCCTAATGTGCATGTTTTTGGACACTGAGAGGAACCCTGAGTACCCAGAGGAAATTCATGTAAGCATGGGGAGAACATGTACACGACACACAAAAATGTCTGCATCTGGGGACCTGAATGCAGGACAGTCTTGCTGTCAGGCGGACATGATACTGCCCCTCCATGCTGCCCCTATTATTATTATTATTATTATTATTATTATTATTATTATTAGGGCAGTGGTGGTCTAGTGGATAGGGCGCAGGGTCGCTGATCCTAAGGTTGGGGGTTTGAGTCCCCACAGGATTGTCACTGTCCCCCCCAGTGCAGCTAACTGGTTATCAAAGGCAGGCCATGTCTCTCACTGTCTATGGTGAGAGGCATGTAAAAGAACCATTGCTGACTTTTGCAAAAAGTAGCTGCAAAGTCGTCAGCGTGTTTCTAAAAAAGGGTTGTGTCAAGAAGGGCATCCGACGTAAAAACATCTGCCAAATCAAATTTGCGAATCAGATCATTCACTGTGGCGACTCCCGAGAAAGGGAAAAAGTCGAAAGAAAGAAAGAAAATTATTATTATTATTATTACTATTATTATTGTTGTTGTTGTTGTTGTTAGTATTATTAGTACTACTAGTACTACTACTACTACTAATAATAATAATATACTTATTGATAGCATTAGTGCATGCAAAGTCCTTACCTTTTCCCTTTCCAGTTTTACTTCTTTTTTCAACTGTTCTACTTCCATTTTTGCCCTATCCAAGTCTGTTAGGTTCTCTACATCTATAATCGGCATTTTCTGTGTGAAAAAAGATAAAATGCATATGTATTATAGCAGCATTAAATGCTATGCACTTTTGTGAAAAACACAACTAAAAGCAGAAGGTATTTATATTCTGTATGAAGTAAGTCACAAAGTTTACACTTACTGCCGCTTATGGTGAGTTCTCTTCCCCTTGAAGATGGACAGAGAATCCTTCAGCTCTCTCTCAATCCGGGTTATAAAGTAATCTGTATAAACAGTGCAAGCTCATAATCCTATTAAAGCAAACACTCTAATTTTACATTTGTTCTATACATCTATTGAATTGGAAAGTTTGTTACTCAATATTTTAAATTTTGTTATATAGTCACATGAAATGTTTAAAAAGTCCACATGAATTGTTTGATTCCAAAAATTCAAATTTAACAGGTTCTTCTGACCGTGATTATATTATAGTAGAAATATAGGCCAAGGGGACGCAGTATTATGAATTGCAATAATAAGAAGCTAATCTGTGTTTACCCCCAACCTGTCATAGATAATACATCATCTGTGTTGCACGGAACTGTTAAAAGGAGATGAACACACTGACTCGACAGTGTCCATTAGAATGATAAAAAGATATCATTCAGACTAGAATCCCAGCCAGGGAACATACTTTACCATTAATAAAGACGTTTACTACAATCAAATGTTCTATTGCTTCAATTCTGGACTGGATGACAGTCAGTTGACTTTGGCTATGAACATGAAATGAAAGGGTTGACCACATCAGTTTTAAAGATAGCCATCTAACTTCTTTTATTCTTTCACAATTCATAAATGGATTCATTATCATGAGCTTGCAGTGACAGTCCAAAAAGAAACAGTAATCAGTTGTAAATTTTGTTTTCATGCAAGCAATAGTTTTAATGCACTACTAAAGAAGCTAGATATTAAAGTAGACCACACGGATCCAGAAACTCTTGAAAATATATGTCACAAATGGAAATATATGGATACATATATATATGGATATACACTACACAAAAAAAGTTAAAGATATTTGTCAACAAAAAACTGAAATTAAGGCCAATTCACAAAACCGAAAAAACATCTAGAAAATTTTCAAATATCCTTAACTTTTTTTTTTATAGTGTATAATATTCTCTCTCTCTCTCTCTCTCTCTCTCTCTCTCTCTCTCTCTCTCTCCAATAAAATCTACCTACTGATAAGAGTAACTATAATTAATTACCTGTTTTTGTTACGGAATAGTTAAGAAGCACTGAACAAAATATCAGTTCAAAACGTAATCTGCAAAACATAATAAAAGTCCTCCTTTCATTTGTTTGCAATGCAGTACTTAGCAAGTCTATATCTAAAGACTAAGCACAGTGTACAAATGATCTCGTTTTAAATTTACTAAAAAGAATGTTGCCATGGACACTAATTAACACAAATAATTAAATAGATTAACCAAGGTTATGGTGTAAACACAGCAAATATGGCTTGGTATATTTATCTTGTGAATCATCTAACTCATGGCACACCAGTGATTGGTGCTCTATGGACTGTGGTGTTTTGCATACAAATGCAGATTTAATTTACGAGCTTCTTGAGACAAACTGCATATTTGCTTGGATCTGCTACAGAACTAACCGTGTTTTGCAGCAAATATATTTCTTCATTGGCCGCTGGGTGTCATAAACTTTGATGCAATAGTTATCTACTTTTTCAAGGATTTGGTGCTTTCAGGCTTTTGCATGACTGCCAGTCAAAAAGGTTTCACACAGAAATATTTGATTAAGTGTATTCAGACTTGATCACAACAGTAATCACCATGGCATTGTTGGCACCATAGTCAGTTGGTCCGGTCAAGGCTCAAAAAAAGTCAAAAAAAGAAAAAAAATGAAGTCAGCTTATGACTTGAATGTGCAGGTTATCACATTTTTTTGTCTGATTATACGGATATAAAATGTTCATCATTTTCTGTAACTGCTTCATCATAATTAGGGTCGCAGGGAGGCTGGTGCCCATCCCAGCCAACTCAGGGCGAGGGCAGAGTACACCCTGGACAGCTCGCCAGACCATCGCAGGGCGGAAACACGCTGACGGCTTTGCAGCCTACTCTTGTCGAAAGTCAGCAATGGTTCTTTTACATGCCTCACACCATAGACAGTGAGAGACATGGCCGGCCTTTGATAACCCAGTTAGCTGCAGTGACAACCTTGTGGAGAGTGGGATATAAAATGGTGTCTCAAATAGTGAAAGACTGGTTCAGGGAACTTGAGGAGTCATTTTCACATTTGTATTGGCACCCGAGAATCCTGCCCTTAACCCAGTTGACGTTTTAAGGATGTGCTGGAAAAGACTTTAAGGAGTGATTAAATTTTTCCCTCATCAATTCAAGACGTTGGTGAGAAATGGGCCCAACACTGAATGGAGATAAATGTTATGTTGGCTAAGTTTGTTAAAATATTGGTATGGATATTACATGTTTTCAGCAAGGCTAAAGAAAGAACAAGAAAATACTGTATTTCTGTAAGCAACTTTTTTTGTTTGGCATTGTATATGTATGTAAACATGTATAGATGAATGTAGAAATGGTTACTATGTATAGATGTATATATGTATAGATGAATGTAGAAATGGTTACTAACTTGACTGCTGTGAAGTTGAAATAAAGTGAAGGGGCACACAGATATAATCCCAACTGAAAGCTTTTTGAGACGAATCCATGGACCAAATTTGGTAATCCTATGCTATTTTCCCAAAAATTATCACACATGACAGGCCGAATAAAGACAAAGTGACCCTTCAAGATGAGTCATATATAAAATACCAATAAAGATCTTATTTTTAAATTTTGTTATACTGTATCAATCCCACAAGGGAAATTATTAGCTCTGAGTTTAACCAATCCAAAGAGAGAACAAACAAACACATGTAAATAGTGAGCACACAAATTGGGGGCACCTAGAGACCAGTGGGTGGTTAGGTGTCTTGTACAAGCACTACTCAGCCATGGAGGTGGAGGAAGGGAAGGTACAGCGCAGGCATGCCCCCCACTGCCACACATTTTCCCTGCTGGCTCAGGAATTGAACCAGCGCGACCTTTCGGTCCTAAAGCGTTAGGCTGCCCCCTTCTTGATTATTAAAGAAAACCCATCCACTAAGTTTGATAAACCAAAATCATTTCCTTTTCAAGTTATTACACTTCAGTAAGATTATATATATATATATATATATATATATATATATATATATATATATATATATATATATATATATATATATATATATATATATATATGTGTGTGTGTGTTTGTGTGTGTGTGTGTATTATATATATGTATATATGGTAGTCCCAGTGATATTATATATATATATATATATATATATATATATATATATATATATATATATGTGTGTGTGTGTGTGTGTGTATTATATATGTATATATGGTAGTCCCAGTGATATTCAACCTGATTACTTAACTGTTGAGGACGGTTGATTAGTCAGCAGAATACAGCCCGCCCCTTTTTTATTATTTCCCACAAGACTTCATTGTGTGCTATAAATAAAGGAAAGGGTTACACCTCTCTCTCACACACAGTGATACTCATTCTCTCTCTCACTCTCAAACATACACACTCACACACTTCTCCAGACCAGGACCCCACAGCCAGAACAATGGTGGGACGTTTTCTCAGATGCTTTTTGCTCATAAACTTTATTCAAAGCACATTAGCTTATACAACACAACCCAAAGGTGAGTACTAATTTTTTTCTCTTTCATACTTTCCACATTAATCCACATTTTTTCCCTTGTGTTTTATGCAGAACACAAAACAGCAACCAGGGGTCATGCCTGTGTCTACATTTCCCCCGCAATGCCTCTGTTGGTTTAGATCCTGTACTTAAAATCTGCCCATGTACAGTGTTTAACTCCAGTGGGGGTATTTTTGTTGTTGTTTTTGTTTTAGAAGTCTGCCTTCTCCAAGTGGATGAAGGACCCTGTTCGGAAGACGTACAACGTTTTTACTACAACAGACTGACTCAGACATGTGAAGAGTTCAGCTATGGAGGCTGCAAAGGAAACAACAACAACTTCAAATCCTTCATAGAGTGCCATAAAACTTGCTACTCTATTCCGAGTAAGTAAACTGAACGGGACATTCACTGTTTTGTCTGGGAAGTGTGTTCAGGTTAAATATGATCTTCCTGATTTTTTTATTCTCTATAGATCTATATAACTTTGATGGTATTCGTAATCTCCAGTGTAGGCCTGACTCTGCCAGTTCCTTTGTATATCTGTGTATTTATATAGATACAATCACATAGTCTGTATGTGCTGCACGTTTCAAAGTTGCAAGGAAAAAACCTTAAATGCAGAAGTTTCTAAGTTGAAAATGTTTTTGTACAAAATGTCTGAAATTTCAATAAAACTAAAGTGCACTTGCAAAAGAAAACTTCAGTTTGTTGCCCTTATACAACACTTGTTGAGAGTGCAGCTCATAAATTCTTTTAATCGTTTGCCAAAATGCTTCATCCATCTAGGATAGCAGGTAGGCAGGATCCTGTCTTAGCCAATACTTGATGAAGGCGATTTAGACCCTGATCAGCTTGCCAGACCAATACACGCAAAAAAAAAACATTCACTTGAGTCCAACAAAATGCAGCAAACTGGAACAACCAGAGAGATTTCCTTTTGGATTTTTCCCTTTGTCAGGGGTCGCCACAGCGAATGATTCGCATGTTTGATTTTGGCATAGGTTATTTACGTCGGGTGCCCTTCCTGACACAAATCTTTAGCAAGGGACAGAAACACGCTGACGGCTTTGCAGCCTACTCCTTTTACGAAAGTCAGTAATTTTAGCTGGTGCTAAAAAAAGTGAAACAATAATCTAAACAATGAAAAGTGCTGTTTCGTTATTTTGTCTAAAACATGCATATACAGTACACTGTTTGCTCATTTATGATCTTGTTTGTTCTCCATGTTTGAAACCCAACATGCTAGATATTTAATTTGTGGTTGAAGTCATATTTTTATTCTACGATGAATATGTAGTCTTTGAAAATAGCCGTAATGTAACCCAAAAGATGGCGGTTAAAGTCGAACAGATATGTGAAGTGATTTCAAACCTTTTTTAAAAATCTCTTTTCTTCAGAAATTCGCCAAATCTGTCGTTTGCCAAAAGAAGAAGGACTTTGCTTTGGCATTTCCAAGCGCTATTTTTTCAACATGACATCAATGAAGTGTGAAGAATTCTCCTATGGAGGCTGTGGTGGAAATAAAAACAAGTTTGACAACTATTTCTCATGCATGAAATATTGTACACCTCCAAAATGTAAGTAAAGTTAAGCAATCATAAAAATAATGTTTCTTTGGTACAAACTGATTATTTCTTATAATTATCCCAATGATCAGAAAAAAGAATTTTAAAAAAGATGGCCTAATGCTGGCCTTGATAGGAATTTCATGTGCTGCTGTTCCATCCATACTTGTCGTTGGCTCCATCGATCTCGAAAGATCATGGGGGGGGGGGGGGGGGGGGCTTGCCGTGAGTCCTTGGTCAGGGAGCTGTAGCGTCAGGGATGGCTGTAGAGGCCGATACGGGATCCTCGCAGTGTTGTGGGGGTGGCGACAGTCTCCGCTGTCTGTGGAGTCTCTTTTCCCCCGGCGGGTGTCTCTTCTCTCCTCTGCTGTTCTGATGACCTCCTGGGTGGTGGTCCGCCAGTCGAAGCGGTCAAAAGAGGCTGACTCCATGTTGAAGGGGTTGAAGCCTCCAGCCTTGAGGTCGCACTTGCAGACATCTTTGAACCTGAAAGCTGGGCGTTCACTTTGACCTGGCTACAGTAGCCAGGTCCCCGTACAGTAAGTCTTTGGGGATGCGGCCATCCATTCGAGTGACGTGGCCAAGCCATCGCAAGCGTTTATGGGTCAGGATGGCAAACATACTGGGCACATCTGTTCTGGCCAGGACGTCGATGTTGGAGACATGGTCCTGCCAAGTGATGCCCAGTAGTCTGCAAAGGCAGCCTTGGTGGAAAGCGTTCAGGCGGCGTTCCTGGCAGGAGTAGAGGGTCCATGCTTTACTGCTGTAAAGGAGAGTATTCCGTACACAGGCCTTGTAGACTCTTATATTGGTATTGGTGGTTAGCATAGAGTTGTCCCAGACTCGCTTCATCAGACGGGCCATCACTGTCAATGCCTTGCCAATATGGGCATTCAGTTTGACGTCTAGAGAGAGATTGCTGGAGATAATCGATCCGAGGTAGGTGAACTTTTCCACCGCCTCAAAGGTGTGGTCATTGATGTTGATACTGGGATCACTGCTGACATCCTGGCCCATGACTTCGGTCTTATTAAGGATGATGGTGAGGTCAAACTCAGAGCATGCCCCAGCAAATCAGTTGATGAGACACTGGAGCACTTCCTCGGTGTGGGAAACAAGGCCAGCATCATCAGCAAATGATGAGCAGCTCCCTCATGAGAATGTTCTGCACCCTGGTGTTTGCTCTGAGGTGTGCCAAGTTAAAGAGGCCTCCATCGCTCCTGGCATGGAAGAAGGTGCCGTCTTCCAAGTCCTGGAAGGCGTAGCACAGGAGCAGGGAGAAAAAGATGCCAAAAAGGGTTGGAGTGAGGACACGACCCTGCTTCAAACCATTCTTCATCGGGAAGGGGTCTGAAGATGATCCATCAAACTGGACAATGCCGTTCATTTCCTGGTGGAATGACTTGATCATGCTCAAAAGCTTGGGGAGGGCATTCAATTCGCTGTAGGAGGTCAAACAGTTTCATCCCTGCTGACCAAGTGAAAAACCTTGGTCAGATTGATGAAGGCCATATAGAGGGATTGTCTCTGCTCCCGCCACTTCTCTTGCAATTGCCTCACGGAGAAGACCATATCTATGGTTGACCTGGCTGCTCTGAATCCACACTGAGCCTCTGGATACATACGTTTGGCAAGTAGTTGTAGCCTGTTGAGGACGACATGGGCAAAGGCTTTGTCAACTATGCTTCAGAGTGAGATGCCATAATAGTTGTTGCAATCGCTTCACTTCCCCTTGTTCTTGTAGACGGTGATGATTTTGGCATCACGCATGTCTTGAGGAACAGCCCCTTCCTCCCAGTACTGCAGCAGGAGCTCATGGAGGTGTTTCGACAGCGAGCACTCCTTTGTGATTTTTAATGATTTCAGGTGGGATGTTGTCAATGCCTGGAGCCTTGCCGCTTGAGATGGAGTCTATTGCCTTGCTGAGCTCCGTGATGGTGGATGGAACGTCAAGCTCATCCATAACAGACAGCGGAGGGATGTTCTCAAGAGCCGTGTTCAAGACTATAGTTTCTCTCGAGTAGAGCTCTTGGTAGTGCTCAGCCCATCTCTCCATTTGTTTGCCATGATCTTTGACATTGCTTGCAGCTGATTTGAGTGGGGCGGTCTTGATGGCACTGTGACCGAAAGCCTTCTTCATGCCTTTGTACATTTTGTGGTGCGTTTCCAAGATCTGCAGAAAGCTGTATGTCCTGGCAGAGGTTAAACCAGTAGTTATTGGCACAACGCCTTGCAATCTTTTGTGCATTATTCCTCGCAGTGTAACAAGCGTTTGCACAGAGGGCTCCTTCTTGTGAGCAATTAGGGCTGCATGCTTTGCAGCGATTGCAGCTTCCATCTCAGTGGCTCCTGCTTCCAACCAATCTGCACTCTTTCCCACCTTCTTCCCAAAGGTGCCTATGGCAGTCTCAAACACAGCCTCACGGATGTGGTTCCGCCTTGCAGTAGCACAGTCAATTGTGCAGTCCGCCAGGGCTAAATATATGGCTTCAGCATAGTATTCCCGCAGTTCAGGCACTGCAATCATAGCTGTGTTGACGCGGAGCCGGGGTTTCTGCTTGGAGCGGTTGACATGTCTGAGGCAGAGACGTACCTTGGTGGCGACCAGGGAATGGTCGGTGTCACAGTCAGTGCTATGGAAACTGTGTGTGACCAGCACCTGGTTGAGCATGGATCTCCTGGTGATGATGAAGTCCAGCTGATGCCAGTGGCGAGACCTTGGGTGTCTCCAGGATACTTGGTGGCAGAGCTTGGTGGAGAAGAATGTGTTGGTCAGACAGAGGTCATGAAAGGAGCAGAGCTCAAGAAGTCGTTGGCCGTTCTCGTTGAGCTTGCCAATGCCAAAGCAGCCATTACAGCGGGGCCAGGAGTCATGATCTGCCCCTATCTGTGCGTACTCCTTGGCAGGAATCTGCTGGATCCTTGCTTCTAGCGCCTCGTAGAATACATCCTTCAATTCAGCTGCAGAGCAGAGTGTCAGCGCACATTGTTCTGATGTTACAGATTGCCAAACTCAGCGATGATTGCTTTGTTTTTTTTGTTGTTGCCTGGTGCAGTGTTTACAGACCATGCTTCAGCTTTTAGCCTACACTTCTAGCACTCATTAAAGTAAGCAGACTGTGGTGGGCCAGCACCTTGCTGGCTGGGGGATGCCCAGCTAAAGGCAGGCGGTAGCAGGCCAGTGGGACACGATGATCCCTCCCACCATCGGGAGATAGCCCTAGGTGTCCGAGCTTATGCCAATTAGCCCTGGGCTTTTAACCAGTATCTGCATTTCCCTGTGTTCAGCTGCTGCAGAAGGCGGCACTGGAGTGGCCTCTCCAGGGCACAGGCCAGGGCAAAGTTGTGGAGGAACTGAGATGCTCAGTCGACAGATCCCTCTTCTCGGCCTAGCTGGTAGTGTCCAACGGAAGGGGCTAGTCGATACAGTTGGTACCAACTTGACTACAGGAGTTGCCAGGAGGTGCCGCTATACGGGGACCAACTGCCTTTGGAGCTCCACTTCGAATTTTCTGTAGGGAGTATCTCCCTTAGCCTTTGTCACTCCTGTGACGACCACAAGGCAGTGGTGCTATTTGCCCAATGTTGGGGGTTGTGAATCAGAGTTGTCCTTCTCTTAGCCTTTACCTCAAAGGCTTTATCCCCAAGGCAGCAGCTGGTTGACCAGTGAGTACCAGGCCATGTCCACATGCCATTGGGCCTGCATCCTACACCTCGAGGCTCAACCTGCTCCTAGATCCCTTACATATTTAGCCTGTGGCCGTAAGATACCCAGTTACCAGGGTGTGCTGTGAGGAGGCAATGTGAGAGTCTTGATTTAGTAGTCTAAGCAACTACACTACAGCTGGTTTACAGTGCTAGGCGCTATACTAAGTCCTCACCCAAAATATGAAAAGCCTATAAAGGCCAGCATTTGCCAAAAATCAGGGTTTCTTTACAGGTTAAGTCTGTCTAGTATCCAGAGTTTACCAGATTTATATGTTTGACAACCAGAATCTCATCTATTTCACATTATTTCTCAGATTAGGCCATTATTCAAAAATATGACTGCCTAATCGTTTACAGTACAATTCCATTTTCTGTGCAATTTAGAGTGGAATTGTTGATGCAGATTTTTGACCTTTGTGTTATTTTGCAGATGTCCCTGTGATTTGCCAAGGTGGCATGGAAAAAGGAACAGGCAGCTCATCAATGACGAGATACTTCTACGACATTACAAAGAAAACATGTAAATCGTTTGAGTACACAGGAAGTGGAGGAAATAACAACAATTTTCACTCCGTGGAAGCCTGCCTAAATGTTTGTGCTAAAAGTAAGTATGAAAATGTTAGTACCTAATAAAAGCGAGTGTGAGTGTGTGTGAGTGTGTGTGTGTGTGAGTGTGTGAGTGTGTGAGTGTGTGTGTGTGAGTGTGTGAGTGTGTGAATCATTATAGTATTCTAAATGACGTCAACAAACTAAATGTTTCAATTTTTTCTTTTCAGGAACAAAAGCTAAGAAACCACGCGTGCAAGCGACAAGAATTTTAAAAAAAAGAATATAATGCATACCTGCGCTTATTTCTCTAGCAAAATGTGTTAGTGTAAGACTGGAAATCCATTGTACTACTCATTTTCAAATTTTATAAATAGATTTATTATCATTATTATTATTATTATTATTATTATTATTATTGTGACCAAGAAGAAGAAGAAATATAAATATGCTTCATCTTTTTTTTGTACTCTGTCTCACAAAAGTGGCCTCCGTATATATTTTCGACAATGTATGTTTAAGTATTTTTTTAATATAATTTTATATTGTATATTTTAAAGCCTAATCTTTGTGATATTGCAATTAAAAAACGCAGAAAAATAATATCTAAGCTCACCATTTTGTACATATTTCTTTTGTCATATTATTGAAATCAGAAATACACTGACCGTTAATCTCAAAATGCTGCTTTTTAATTAAAATTATTAAATCATTAAATAGGTACACTATACTTAAAACTAAAGGAAAAAAACCCAAGCATCTTAAACTTTTGATAGTAGATTAGATTAGATTAGATTAGATTAGATTAGATTAGATTCAACTTTATTGTCATTATATGTACAAATACAGGGTAATGAAATTCAATGGAGCATCCAGTCAGAAGTTCAAAGAGAAGTAAGTGTATAATGTAAAAGTGTTTCAATATATACATATATACAGTGCAGCTAACTGGGTTATCAAAGGCGGGCCATGCCTCACTGTCTATGGTGAGAGGCATGTAAAAGAACCATTGCTGACTTTCGTAAAGAGTAGGCTGCAAAGCCGTCAGCGTGTTTCTGTCCCTTGCTAAAGGACAGGAAGGGCATCCGATGTAAAAGAAAATCCATTAGTCTCTCTCTCTCTCTTTCTCTCTCTCTCTCTCACTCTCTCTCTCTCTCTTTATATATATGTAGGGGGCAGGATCGCTGATCCTAAGGTCGGGGGTTCAAGTCCACATAGGGTTGTCACTGTCCCCCCAGTGCAGCTAACTGGGTTATCAAATGCGGGCCATGTCTCTCACTGTCTATGGTGAGAGGCATGTAAAAGAACCATTGCTGACTTTCGTAAAGAGTCGGCTGCAAAGCCGACTATATAAAGCCGATATATATATATATATATGTATATATATATATATATATATATATATATATATATATATATATATATATATATATATATATATATATATATTATGTGCAGTAAATACAGATAAGGGCAGTGTGGGTCATGTATAGATTATGAATAAACACGTTATGTGAGCAGTTATGCACAGATATGGGCATTAAAGGTGAGAATAAATTATTCAGTATTGTAATATAGAACATGTGTATATCGCTCCTATGTAAATTAATGCTAATTATTCTTGCATTCATTCTCACCAAGGGTAGCTGCATAGCCATCAGCGTGTTTCTGCCTAGCGATGACCTGATGAGCTGTCCAGGGTGTACTCTGCCCTCTCCCAGAGTTGGCTGAGATAGGCACCAGCCTCCTCATGACCCTAATTAGAATTAAGCAGTTCAGAAAATGAATCAATGGATTTATTCTCTCCTGGATAGTATATCTCAAAAGTAGTGTAATAAGCTCCCTATAAGTAGCTTCACTGTGCTGTTTTGATACACTCACTCACTCATCGGAGACTAAGCCCATATCAGACGATACTGGGAGCAGGTGGGGTACCCCCTGAGTAGCTCGCCACACTCTTGCAGGAAAACATGCATATATACCCACACTCAAACCTAGGGGCAATTTCGAACCGCCAGTTAGCATAATGTGCATGCCTTTGAACTGTGGGATAAAATTGGACTACCTGGAAGAACTTCTGGCGAGCACGGGGAGAGCATGCACACTCTCGACAGAAGCACCTGAACCCAGGACTCAAACCCAGGATGTTCTTGCAGTGAGATAGATGTGCAAACCGCGATGCCACTGTAATGTCGATACAATACAATGGTTTGTTCATGTACAGAGGAGGGATAGTGAGTATATTGGTAGTAGGATGCTGAGGTTGGAACTACCAGGCAGAAGGCCTGGAAGACCAAAGAGATGATTCATGGCTGTGGTGAAGGAGGACATGAGGCAGTTGGTGTAAGAGAAGAAGATGCAAAGGACAGGGTGAGATGGAGGCAGATGATTCGCTGTGGCGACACCTGAAGGGAACAGCCGAAAGGAAAAGAAGAAGAAGAAGAAGAAGACAATTACATTAGGAAATACAATGTTTTGTGACTATAACAATGTAACAGTACTTTGTTATTCATCTAAGTATATAATTTCATGTTATTTATAATTTACATGGTATAATATTCTTAATATTTACTTTATATCTTTATTCAGCCCTTACCAGTACTCATTACAAATCATTAATTAAAGATTTATAGATTCAACACATTATCAGTATTTTAATTGGACCCAAGCTCCAGGAGAAACATGATTTTATCTAATTGTGTATTACACACACACACACACACACACACACACACACACACACATATATATATATATATATATATATATATATATATATATATATAGAGAGAGAGAGAGAGAGAGAGAGAGAGAGAGAGAGAACTGTGATATCCGTGAGTGCGCAAATGCATGAACCACCAGGCCACCACTGCTGCCCTATGGTATCAGTAACGCATGTGTGTATATAGCAATAGCAAATCTATAAGGATTATTATCCTAAAAGGTGAAACAGTCACTAATTTGTACAAGTGTTAGAGTAGTCAAAGTGGTCATAAGAAGACAATTTCATATTAATTACAGTGGTTAGTCAGGGTTACAGAATAGTTAAGAAGCACTGAACAAAATATCAGTTTGTTTAAAACATAATCTGAAAAACATAATAAAAGTCTTCCTTTCATTTTTTTGCAATACAGTACTGTACTTAGTAAGTCTATATCTAAAGACTAAGCACAGTGTACAAATGATCTAGTTCAAAATTTATAAAAAAGAATGCAGTCATGCACACTAATTAACTCAATTAAGTAAATAGATTAACCAAGGTTATGGTGCAAACACAGTGAATATGGTTGGGTATATTTATCTTGTGAATCATCTGACTCTGAATGAAAATAAATGTTATGTTGGGTAAGTTTGTTAAAATAATGGTATGGATATTACATGGTTTCAGCAAGGCTAAAGAAAGAACAACAAAATACTGTATTTGTGTATGCAACTTTTTTGTTTGCCATTGTATACTGTGTGTATGTAAACATGTATAGATGAATGTAGAAATGTTTACAAACTCGACTGCTGTGAAGCTGAAACAAAGCAAAGGGGCACCTCAACTTACGAGTGTCCCTAATAACGAATTTTCCATGATATGAGCTTCAATCCCGCCAAAAATCTGCCCCAACCAACGAGCAAATTATCAACTTATGAACTCTGCTGGAAAAATGGCTTTTCTGGGTTGATTAGCCCTGTATTACTTCTGTGTATTCCTCCACGCTCTGAGAACACCTTGTGCAGTGCATCGCAATTATTTTCTGTGATACTCCTGATGGGAATAAAAAATCCCCCCCAGCGCCCCGCTCATGACTATAAATAGTGTTGACTACCCTTCATATCATTTGCTCAGTGCTTTCTCTCTACACCATAGAAAACACAGTGAGAGCGCCTCTACTATCTAGTGTAGAGGAAATGAATCACACTTATAAAGCTGCTCCACCAGTATGTTGAAAAAGCATGTTCCCCAGGGTCTTACACGCCAGTCAGCCTCGTATTCTTCCACATGTACCCCTCCGCTCTCCTTTCTGCGCCACATTAGTAACATGCACGCGCACAAACATTTTTCTTTTCTGTGGTTCGGATTTTGTGACTTTTTTAGTCTTATTTTTTATTGTGCATATCCCAGTGTTTCTAAGACGAGTCAAAAGAAGGTGGCTGATGTATTCAAGAGGAGAAAATCTATTTCTCTTGAAATGAAGCTTGAAATCATAGATAAACTTCAAAAAGGAGTCCGCATGGCCGAGCTGTGTAAGGTTTATGGTAAGAATGCATAGACCATCTGTACAATTCTCAAACAGAAAGCCATGTTGAAGAGTGTTAAACCAGCAAAGGGGGTTAGTGTTTTATTGAAGGAAAGATTAGGACTCAATGATGAGATTGAGAGGCTTCTCCTATTGTGGATCAAGTTGAAAGAGATCAACGGCGATGGGAGTGCGACCAAGCAGCAGAAGACAAATGATCAAAATTAGTGAAGTGAAATAAAACAGTTAAAAATACATAAATAAAAAATAATTAAATAAATAAAAAGTTTTAAAAAAAGGTACTGTAAGTTAATGTTAAGTGCTATTCTTAAGTTCAGAACCATTTACTGTATTGTTTACTGCTTATTCTTGTTTTAGTATTATTTATTGTTAATTACAGTATCATTAATGTTCAAGAATGAAGGGAAAAGTGTACAAGACGGTAATGAGGCCAGCGATGTTGTATGGTTTAGAAACAGTGGCACTGGGGAAAAGACAGGAGGCAGAACTGGAGGTAGCGGAGATGAAAATGTTGAGGTTCTCTTTGGGAGTAACGAGGATGGATAGGATCAGGAATGAGCATATCAGAGGGACAGCTCATGTAAGGCGTTTTGGAGACAAATTCAGAGAGGCTAGATTGAGATGGTTTGGACATGTACAGAGGAGGGATAGTGAGTATATTGGTAATAGGATGCTGAGGTTGGAACTACCAGGCAGAAGGCCTAGAGGAAGACCAAAGAGACGATTCATGGATGTGGTGAAGGAGGACATGAAGGCAGTTGCTGTAAGAGAAGAAGATGCAGAGGATAGGGTGAGATGGAGGCAGATGATTCGCTGTGGCGTCCCCTGAAGGGAAAAGCCGAAAGGAAAAGAAGAAGAAGACAGTATCATTAATATTACTGTACATGTGTTATTATTGTAAAGTGTTTATTGTTTCATGTTTATCTTAAATATATTACGTCAAGAATACATGTTTATGTCAGGTTTTATGAGTTTGGGAGGGGGTAGGAACGGATTAATTGGTTTTCTATTATTTCCGATGGGAATTTTTATTTCATCTCACGAACGTTTCCACTTATGAGTCTGCCCTCGAATCGGATTAATTTCGTAAATTGAGGTACCACTGTAATCCCAATGCTTTTTGAGACAAACCCATGCACCAAATTTGGTAATCCTATGCCATTTTTCCAACGTTATCACACATGAGAAGCCGAAAAAAGACAAAGTGACCCGTCACGATGAGTCATATATAAAATGCCAACAAAGATCATATTTTTAAATTTTGTTATATTGTATCAATTCCACAAGGGAAATTATTAGCTCTGCATTTAACCAATCCAAAGTGAGAACACACACACGTAAACAGTGAGCACACAAATTGGGGGCACCTAGAGACCAGTGGGTGGTTAGATGTCTTGGTCAAGCACAAGTCAGCCATGAAAGTGGAGGAAGGGAAGGTACAGTGCAGGCACGCCCCCTACTGCCACACATTTTCCCAGCTGGCTCAGGAATTGAACCAGCGACCTTTAGGTCCTAAAGCCGCTTCTCTAAGCGTTAGGCTGCCCCCTTCTTGATTATGAAAGAAAACCCATCCAGTAAGTTTGATAAACCAATATCATATCCTTTTAAATTTATTACGCTTCAGTAAGATGATTTATATGTTTAAAAAATCTTGTGACCTTGAAACAAGGTCGAGATGATCAATACGTAATCCCAGCCGAGACCTTTAGCGACAGTGTGAGTTCAAAACGACTCGCATATCGATTTAATACCGAGGGGTGGGGGTTGGCAGGAAGCATTTTATTTAGGAGGCAACCAGAGAATAGAGAGGAAACCTGTATGGACACAGAGAGAACATGACGGATAGGGGGTTGTTTTCCTTCAGGTTGCTGAGGTTAAAGTTACGGTTTGTAATAGATTTGCATGTGATGTATCTCTATAGAGCCACAATAATAAAGTTGCATTGATGAAGGTTTCTAATGAGCATAGTCATGAAAAAATGTGTTTTAAGTCCCTTTAAGTTAAGACTGTACTGAATTTCAATGTCTGAAATACTTGAGGAAAGCATCTTCATAGTTGCTTGAGTAATCATTGGTAATGAGCCAAGAGGTTGCTATACTGCTGACAAAGATGAAACTGTTATGAAATATTTCTCTTTTCACATCAGCAAAAGGTGGTGGAACTGTGGTGTAGAGATTAGCACGTTTGCCTCACAGCAAGAGGGCCTGGGTTTGATTCCCTGCTTGGGCTTTTCAGTGTGGAGTGTGCATGTTCTTCCTGTGCTTGGTTTCCTCTTCGTAATCTGGTTTCTTCTCACAGTTGAAAAGCAGTAGACCATTTAATTGTTCCAAATCACCCCTGGATGAGAGTCTAAATGGTTATGTGAGTGTTGGCCTTTCCATGTACCCCGTCCTTGCCCAGAGTTGGTGGAGACGGGTTCCAACCTCCCCATGATCTAAATTAGGATTAAATGGCTTAGAAAATTGATGGAACGAATGAACTCAGCAGAACCTTATGAAATGTGTCAGAGAAATTTGAGGAATGTATTGACATCAGAGTAAAAATGCAAGATACATGCAATATAAAATGACTTTTGAAACAGTGGTCATATTTTTGTATGAAATGGCAGATAGAAGGATTTAAAAAATGTTTACATTGGCAAAAGTTTCTTTAAGTATTTGAAGTATTTGGAGAGAAATTGTATTTGAGAATAATAAACACATTAGAACTGAACTAAGCACATCCTGACCATTAAGTCAGTGAATAATTAATATCCCATGTATGTAGCTTTCTTGCATCTTCTGTCTTGCATCTTGCACCTAGTGATTGGCTCTAAATCCTCCATGAGCCTAACCTTCCTCGCTGTACTTTCTGACGATAAATAAATAATGTATTTTAATCTATTCCACTGAAATGTATTACAGTATTATCTCATTTAATTTTTTTTTTTACTTTTATTTCTGTTTTGGGCATGTAGTAGCTTTTATCAGAGCTGTGAATGTGTGTATTAAATGTAAACCCAACTTTCACCATGAAAATGAAATGAAAAGTAAGGGCAGTGGTGGCCTGGTGGTAAAAGGTGCTGGATCACTGATCCCAAGGTTGGGGGTTCAAGCCCCACTTTCAGCAGGTTGTCACTGTCCCCCCCAGTGCAGCTAACTGGGTTATCAAAGGCTGGCCATGTCTCTCAGTGTCTATGGTGAGAGACATGTAAAAGAACCATTGCTGACTTTCGTCAAGAGTAGATTCATAGCGTGTTTCTGCCTTGCGATGGCCTGGCAAGCGGTCTAGGATGTAATAAGCGCTCACCCAGAGTCAGCTAGGATATATATATATATATATAGTAATAAACCATGCTGATACTAACTGTGATATTCAACCTGATTACTTAAGTAAGTGTTTATTAGTCAGCAGAATACAGCCTACCCCCCCTTGTTTATTATTTCCCACAAGACTTCATTGTGTGCTATAAATAAAGGAAAGGGTTACATCTCTCTCTCACACACAGTGATACTCATTCTCTCTCTCTCTCACTCTCAAACATACACACTCACACACTTCTCCAGACCAGGACCCCACAGCCAGAACAATGGTGGGACGTTTTCTCAGATGCTTTTTGCTCATAAACTTTATTCAAAGCACATTAGCTTATACAACACAACCCAAAGGTGAGTACTATTTTTTTTTCTCTTTCATACTTTCCACATTAATCCACATTTTTTCCCTTGTGTTTTATGCAGAACACAAAACAGCACCCAGGGGTCATGCCTGTGTCTACATTTCCCCCGCAATGCCTCTTCTGTTGGTTTAGATCCTGTACTTAAAATCTTCCCATGTACAGTGTTTAACTCCAGTGGGGGTATTTTTGTTGTTGTTTTTGTTTTAGAAGTCTGCCTTCTCCAAGTGGATGAAGGACCCTGTTCGGAAGACGTACAACGTTTTTACTACAACAGACTGACTCAGACATGTGAAGAGTTCAGCTATGGAGGCTGCAAAGGAAACAACAACAACTTCAAATCCTTCATAGCGTGCCATAAAACTTGCTACTCTATTCCGAGTAAGTAAACTGAACGGGACATTCACTGTTTTGTCTGGGAAGTGTGTTCAGGTTAAATATGATCTTCCTGATTTTTTATTCTCTATAGATCTATATAACTTTGATGGTATTCGTAATCTCCAGTGTAGGCCTGACTCTGCCAGTTCCTTTGTATATCTGTGTGTTTATATAGATACAATCACATAGTCTGTATGTGCTGCACGTTTCAAAGTTGCAAGGAGAAAACCTTAAATGCAGAAGTTTCTAAGTTGAAAATATTTTTGAATAAAAGTTCTGAAATTTCAATAAAACTGCAAAGGTTTACACTTAAAGTGCACTTACAAAGAAAACTTCAGTTTGTTTCCCTTATGTCTGAGAGTGCAGCTCATAAATGCTTTTAATCGTTTGCCGAAATGCTTCATCCGTCTAGGATAGCAGGTAGGCAGAATCCTGTCTTAGCCGATACTTGATGAAGGCAATTTAGACCCTGATCAGGTTGCCAGACCAATACAAAACACCAATACAAAACAGACCAATAAAAAAACACTCACTCAAATCCATCACTTTGCAAAATTGTTAAACAATAATCTAAACAATGAAAAGTGCTGTTTCATTATTTTTCTAAAACATGCATATACAGTACACTGTTTGCTCATTTATGATCTTTTTTGTTCTCCATGTTTGAAACCCAACATGCTAGATATTTCATTTAATGGTTGAAGTCATATTTTTATTCTATGATGAATATATAATCTTTGAAAATAGCCGTAATGTAACCCAAACGATGGCGGTTCAAGTCAAACAGATTTATGAAGGGATTTCAAACCTTTTTTAAAAATCCCTTTTCTGCAGAAATTCGCCAAATCTGTCGTTTGCCAAAAGAAGAAGGACTTTGCTTTGCCATTTCCAAGCACTATTTTTTCAACATGACATCAATGAAGTGTGAAGAATTCTCCTATGGAGGCTGTGGTGGAAATAAAAACAAGTTTGATGACTATTTCTCATGCATGGAATATTGTACACCTCCAAAATGTAAGTAAAGTTAAGCAATCATAAAAACAATGTTTCTTTGGTACAAACTGATTATTTCTGATGATTATCCCAATGATCAGAAAAAAGAATTTTAAAAAAGATGACCCAATGCTGACCTTGATAGGCATTTCATGTCCTGCTGTTCCACCCATGCATGAAAAGCCTAGAAAAGACAGCATTTGCTAAAAATCAGGGTTTCTTTTTAGGTTAAGTCTTTCCAGTATCCAGAGTTTACCAGAGTTATATGTTTGACATAATCTATTTCACATTAGCTCTCAGATTAGGCCATTATCCAAAAAATATGACTGCCTAATCATTTACCGTACAATTTCATTTTCTATGCAATTTAGAGTGGAATTGTTGATGCAGATTTTTGACCTTTGTGTTATTTTGCAGATGTCCCTGTGATTTGCCAAGGTGGCATGGACAAAGGAACAGGCAGCTCCTCAATGACGAGATACTTCTACGACATTACAAAGCAAACATGTAAATCGTTTGAATACACAGGAAGTGGAGGAAATAACAACAATTTTAACTCCATGGAAGCCTGCCTAAATGTTTGTGCTAAAAGTAAGTATGAAAATGTTAGTACCTAATAAAAACGTGTGTGTGTGTGTGTGTGTGTGTGTGTGTGTGTGTGTGTGTGTGTGTGTGTGTGTGTGTGTGTGAATGAATCATGACAGCATTCTAAATGATGACAACAAACTAAATGTTTCAATTTTCTCTTTTCAGAAACAAAAGTTATGAAACCACGCATCAAAGGTATAAGAAAATTAAAAATAAGACTATAATGCATACTTGGTCTTATTTCTCCAGCAAAATGTGTTAGTGTAAGACTGGAAATTCATTGTGCTACTCATTTTCAAATTGTATATGTTATTATTATTATTATTATTATTATTATTATTATTATTATTATTATTATTATTATTGTGACCAAGAAGAAGAAGAAATATAAACATGCTTTATCTTTTTTGTACTCTGTCTCACAAAAGTGGTCAACTTACATATTTTCAACAATGTATGTTTAAGTATTTCTTTAATATAATTTTATATTGTATATTTTAAAGCCATATAAAATATCTGTGATATTGCAATTAAAAAACACAAAAAAAATAATATCTAAGCCCACCATTTTGGACTGATTTCTTTTTTCATATTGTTAAAATCAGAAATACACTGACCTTTAATCTCAAAATGCTGCCTTTTAATGAAAATTATTAAAGAATTAAATAGGTATTGTCTAAAATTAAAACAAAAAAACCCGAGAGCCTTAAACTTTTGAGAGTGCATTAGATTAGATTAGATTGGATTGGATTAGATTAGATTAGATTACATTCAACTTTGTCATTACATATGTATACATACAGGGTAATGAAATTCGGTTAAGTATCCAGTCAGAAGTGCAAAGAGAAGGAAGTGCAATATATATATATATATATATATATATATACACACACACACACACACATATATATATATATATATATATATATATATATATATATATATATATATATATATATATATATATATTATGTGCAGTAAGTACAGTGAACAAAGGTTATGTACAGATAACAGCAGTGTAGGTCATGTACAGATTATGTATAAACACGTTATGTGAGCAGTTATGTACAAATCGGGGCAGTAAAGGTGAGAATAAATTATTCAGTATTGTAATATAGAACATGTGCATATTGCTCCTATGTAAATTAATGCTAATTTATTCTTGCATTTATTCTCACCAAGGGTAGCTTCATAGCCATCACCGTGTTTCTACCCTGCAATGACCTGGCAAGCTGTCCAGGGTGTACTCTGCTCTCTCCTAGAGTTGGCTGAGATAGGCACCAGCTTCCCCGTGACCCTAATAAGAATTAAGCAGTTCTGAAAATAATGAATGGATTTATTCTCTCCTTGATAGTATGTCTCAGAAGTAGTGTAATAAGCTCCCTATAAGTAGCTTCGCTGTACTGTTTTGATACACTCACTCACTCATCGGAGACTAAGCCCATATCAGATGATACTGGGAGCAGGTGGGGTAACCCTCTTGCAGGACAACATGCATATATACCCACACTCAAACCTAGGGGCAATTTCGAACAGCCAGTTAGCATAATGTGCATGCCTTTGAACTGTGGGATAAAATTGGACTACCTGGGGGAAATTCTGGCGAGCACGGGGAGAGCATGCACACTCTAGACAGAAGCACCTGAACCCAGGACTCAAACCCAGGACCTTACAATGAGATAGACGTGCCAACCACGATGCCACTGTGATATCCATACACTTTAGGAAATTCAATGTATTGTGACTACACCATTCTAACAGTACTTTGTTATACACTGAAGTATATCATTTTGTTCTTGATAAAACTCTGAATATTTACTTTATATATTTATTCAGCCCATCCCATTTCATTTAAATGTAATGCTATATATATATATATAAAACAAAAGGACAGGACAAAGACTTTCTATTGAAACTCCATTTATCACTACAGATCTGTTTCGAGGGGTGGTGAAACCATCCTCTCTCTAGAACTTCTAGAATCTCTTCTCTAGAATCATCCTCTCTCTAGAACTTCTTCTATAATCACCTGAAGAGAGAGGATGGTTTCACCACCCCTCGAAACAGATCTGTAGTGATAAATGGAGTTTCAATAGAAAGTCTTTGTCCTGTCCTTTTGTTATTTACTCTACCAAAAAGTATTGAGCACTCTCCTATGGAAGGATCTACTCAGAAAATCCTCTCTCTCTCTCTTTCTCTCTCTCTCTCTCTCTCTCTCTCTCTCTCTATATATATATATATATATATATATATATATATATATATATATATATATATATATATATATATATATATATATATATATATATATATATATATATATATAATTAAGGGGCAGTGGTGGTCTAGTGGGATAGGGCGCTGGATCACTGATCCAAAGGTTGGCGGTTCGAGTCTCACTCTCCACAAGGTTGTCACTGTCCCCCCCCCAGTGCAGCTAACTGGGTTATCAAAGGCGGGCCATGTCTGTCACTGTCTATGGTGAGAGGCATGTAAAAAGATCCATTGCTGACTTTCGTAAAGAGTAGGCTGCAAAGTCATCAGCGTGTTTCTGTCCCTTGTTAAAAAAAAAGGGTTGTGACAGGAAGGGCATCCGACGTAAAAACCTCTGCCAAATCAAACATGCGAATCAGATGATTCGCTGTGGCGACTCCCGAGTAAAAGGGAAAAGCCGAAAGGAAGACAGACATATATATATATAATTACTTTGAAGAGCTGATGAATGAGGAAAATGAGAGAGAAAAAAGAGTAGAAGAGGTAACCATTGAGGAGTAGGATGTAGAGGAATAAAGTTGATGAGGCATACGATGAAGTTATGGGAAAGAATAGTGGAAGCTAGACTAAGGGCAGAGGTCAGCATTTGTGAACAACAGTTTGGTTTCATGCCAAGAAAGAGCACCACAGATGCAATGTTCGCCTTGAGGATGTTAATAGAGAAGTACAGAGAAGGTCAGAGGGAGCTACATTGTGCCTTTGTGGATCTGGAAAAAGCATATGACAGGGTGCCAAGAGAAGAACTGTGGTATTGCATGAGGAAGTCTGGAGTGGCAGAGAAGTATGTTAGAGTGGTGCAGGACATGTATGAGAGCTGTAAGACAGTGGTGAGGTGTGCTGTCGGTGTGACCGACGAATTCAAGGTGGAGGTGGGACTGCATCAAGGGTCAGCTCTGAGCCCCTTCTTGTTTGCTATGGTGATGGACAGGCTGACAGACGAGGTGAGACAAGAATCTCCATGGACTATGATGTTTGCAGATGACATCGTGATCTGTAGTGAGAGCAGAGAACAAGTGCAGGAAAATCTAGAGAGGTTGAGGTATGCCCTGGAAAGGAGAGGAATGAAGGTTAGCCTCAGAAAATCAGAATACATGTGTGTGAATGAGAAGGACCCAGGAGGAACAGTGATGTTACAGGGAGCAGAGATAACGAAGGTGGAGGATTTTAAGTACTTAGGCTCAACAATCCAGAGCAATGGAGAGTGTGAAAAAGAGGTGAAGAAGCGTGTGCAGGCAGGCTGGAATGGTTGGAGAAAAGTATCCGGTGTGATGTGCGATAGGAGAGTGTCAGCAAGAATGAAGGGAAAAGTGTACAAGATGGTGGTGAGGCCAACAATGTTGTATGGCTTAGAAACAGTGGCGCTGAGGAAAAGGCAGGAGGCAGAGCTGGAGGTAGCGGAGATGAAAATGTTGAGGTTCTCCCTGGGAGTAACGAGGATGGATAGGATCAGAAATGAGTATATCAGAGGGACAGCCCACGTAAGATGTTTTGGAGACAAAGTCAGAGAGGCTAGATTGAGATGGTTTGGACATGTACAGAGGAGGGATAGTGAGTATATTGGCAGTAGGATGCTGAGGTTTGAACTACCAGGCAGAAGGCCTCGAGGAAGACCGAAGAAGAGATTTATGGATGTGGTGAAGGAAGACATGAAGGTCGTTGGAGTCAGAAAAGAAGATGCGGAGGACAGGGTGAGGTGGAGGCGGATGATTTGCTGTGGCGACCCCTGAAAGGAGCAGCCGAAAGTAAAAGAATATATATATATATATATATATCTGTGATATCAGTGAGTGAGCAAGTGTATGAACCACCAGGCCAAAATTGCTGCCCTATGGTATCAATAAAGCATGTGTGTATATTATGTATATGAACAGAAATTAATTTGTTTCATATTTGTAATTTATTTATTTACTCTAAATAAAAGTGTTACAAGCGGAACTAGCAGTATATAGCAATTGCAAATCTATTTTTATCCTGAAAGGTGAAACAGTCACTAATTTCTGCAAGTGCTAGAGTAGTTGAAGTGGTCATAAGAAGACAATTTCAGATTAATTACAGTGGTTAGTTAGACAATTCCTTACTAACTTGCAGCTATGTCTGCTGTTTATTATTCATCATCATCATCATTTTCTGTCAGCATTTTCTACAAAATGCAAACCGTAAATCATCAATATCCTTTTCTACAAAATGTAAACCGTAAAGACAAATCTCATACCGGATCGGTCGAGACCTGGGTTAACAACAACCGCCATCAGTGCTGTTAACCAACAGGGTGCTGGTGGAAAGTGGACTACTGTTGGTCGAAGAAGGAGAGGTCGAAGAAGGAGAGGTCGAAGAAGGAGAGGCGGGAGGCGTGTCCGTAAGCAGAGAGAGAAGAGAAAAAGCATTAGTTTAGGACTGAGAGTAGGGACTTTGAATGTTGGAACTATGACAGGAAAAGGTAGAGAGCTGGCTGACATGATGCAGAGGAGGAAGGTGGACATACTGTGTGTTCAGGAGACCAGGTGGAAAGGTAGCAAGGCTAAAAGCTTAGGAGCAGGGTTTAAACTGTTTTTCCATGGTGTGGATGGGAAGAGAAATGGAGTAGGAGTCATCTTGAAGGAGGAGTTTGTCAGGAATGTTCTAGAAGTGAAAAGAGTGTCAGACAGAGTGATGAGTGTCAAGTTAGAAATTGAAGGTGTGATGTTCAATGTTATTAGTGCTTATGCCCCACGGGCAGGATGTGAGTGAGAAGAGAAGACGAGATTCTGGAGTGAGTTTGATGAGGTTATGCAGAGTACACCCGGAGGAGTGGTCATTGCTGCAGACTTCAAGGGACATGTTGGTGCAGGCAACAGAGGGGACGAGGAAGTGATGGGCAGGTGTGGTATCCAGTACAGGAACACAGAAGGACAGATGTTGATAGATTTTACAAAAAGGATGGAAATGGCTGTGGTAAATACTTTCTTCCAGAAGAGAGAGAAGCATAGGGTGACTTATAAAAAGTGGAGGTTGGAGCACACAGGTAGACTACATCTTGTGTAGGCAATGTAATTTGAAGGAAGTCAGTGACTGCAAAGTAATAGTGGGTGAGAGTGTTGCCAAACAGCATAGGATGGTGGTGTGCAGGATGATGCTGATGGTAAGAAAGGTGAAGAAGGCAAAGGCAGAGTTGAAGACAAAGTGGTGGAAGCTGAAAAAGGAAGAGTGTTGTCTTCAAAGAGGAGTTGAAACAAGTTTTGGGTGGTCAGGAAGTGCTTCCAGATGACTAGACAACTTCAGCTAATGTGATCAGGGAGACAGGTAGGAGAGTACTTGGCATGTCCTCTGGAAGGACAGTAGATAAGGAGACCTGGTGGTGGAATGAGGAAGTGCAGGAGTGTGTACCAAAATGTATTGACTGATGACAGAAGTGTGCTGGGAAGATGGAAAGAGTACTTTGAAGAGCTGATGAATGAGGAAAATGAGAGAGAAAAAAGAGTAGAAGAGGTGACTGTTGAGGACCAGGAAGTAGCAAAGATTAGTAAGGGTGAAGTGAGGAGGGCATTGAAGAGGATGAAGAATGGAAAGGCAGTTGGTCCTGATGACATACCGGTGGAGGTATGGAAGTGTCTAGGAGAGGTAGCTGTAGATTTTCTGACATGAACATTCAACGAGGTCTTAGAGAATGAGAGGATGCCAGAGGAATGGAGGAGAAGTGTGCTGGTGCCCATTTTTAAGAACAAGGGAGATGTGCAGAGTTGTGGCAACTACAGAGGGATAAAGTTGATGAGCCATACGATGAAGGTATGAGAAAGAATAGTGGAAGCTAGACTAAGGGCAGAGGTCAGCATTTGTGAACAACAGTTTGGTTTCATGCAAAGAAAGAGCACCACAGACGCAGTGTTTGCTTTGAGGATGTTAATGGAGAAGTACAGAGAAGGTCAGAGGGAGCTGCATTGTGTCTTTGTGGATCTGGAGAAAGCATATGACAGGGTGCCGAGAGAGGAACTGTGGTATTGCATGAGGAAGTCTGGAGTGACAGAGAAGTATGTTAGAGTGGTGCAGGACATGTATGAGAGATGTAAGACAGTGATGAGGTGTGCTGTCGGTGTGACAGAAGAGTTCAAGGTGGAGGCGGGACTGCATCAAGGGTCAGCTCTGAGCCCCTTCTTGTTTGCGATGGTGATGGACAGGCTGACAGACGAGGTTCGACAAGAATCTCCATGTACTATGATCTTTGCAGATGACATTGTGATCTGTAGTGAGAGCAGAGAACAAGTGCAGGAAAATCTAGAGAGGTGGAGGTATGCCCTGTAAAGGAGGGGAATGAAGGTTAGCCTCATTAAAACAGAATACATGTGTGTGAACGACAAGGATCCAAGAGGAACGGTGAGGTTACAGGGAGCAGAGATAAGGAAGGTGGAGGATTTCAAGTACTTAGACTCAACAATCCAAAGCAATGGAGAGTGTGGAAAAGAGGTGAAGAAGCGTGTGCAGGCAGGATGGAATGGTTGGAGAAAAGTGTCCGGTGTGATGTGTAATAAGAGGGTATTGGCAAGAATGAATGGAAAAGTGTACAAGACAGTGATGAGGCCAGCAATGTTGTATGGTTTAGAAACAGTTGCGCTGAGGGAAATACAGGAGGCAGAATTGGAGGTAGCAGAGATGAAAATGTTGAGGTTTTCATTGGGAATAACGAGGATGGATAGGATCAGGAATGAGCACAACAGAGGGACAGCACATGTAAGACGTTTTGGAGACAAAGTCAGAGAGGCTAGATTGAGATGGTTTGGACATGTACAGAGGAGGGATAGTGAATATATTGGTAGTAGGATGCTGAGGTTTGAACTACCAGGCAGAAGGCCGTGAGATGGAGGCGGATGGTTAGCTGTGGTGACCCCTGAACGGAAAAGCCGAAAGGAAAAGAAGAAGAAGAAGATCTTCATTTTCTGTAACCGCTTTATCTTAATTAGGGTCGTGGGGATGCTGGCACCCATCCCAGCCGACTCCGGGGGAGGGCAAAGTACACCCTGGACAGCCCAACAGGCCATTGCAGGGTGCTTGACGACTTTGCAGTCAACTCTTGTCGAAAGTCAGCAATGGTTTGTTCACATGTCTCACACTATAGACAGTGAGAGACAAGGCCGGCCTTTGATAACCCAGTTAGCTGCACTGGGAGGACAGTGACAACCTGTGGAGAGTGGGACTCAAACCCCCAACCTTTGATCAGTGATCTTGCGCCCTATACCACTAGGCCACCACTGCGCTCTGTTTATTATTGAATGCAGTATTGTTAGTGACATAAACAGCACCCACACAAGAAAAACCTGAATTAATACATTATTTGTAGACTGTGGGCTAATGTTTGCTGAATTTCTAGTTGAGGGAAATTGAAGGGTCTCAGGTTATAAAAGTCAAGTTCTGTTTTACATAGAAAGGGTCTTTCATTATGCCTGTTCAATTCAGTCAAACTGTCAAAATGTAATCTAGTTTTAATATCTAAAGGTAAAATGAACCTTGTCATAACTGGTGTTTGACAACTATACATGTAATTTAGCATCATATAATGTTGGAGAAGTTCATGTAATCAATTCTAATAAACCATTAATTTTGCTCTATCTGCAGCTATATAAATGTCATTGTAGCACCTCCTAGTGTACTCTGTTTATACCACAGGGATTTTATAAGACCATGGGGCTCGGTTTGGACATGTGATTGATGTGAGAAATACTGTATGTTTCAAGTAGTCAAACCTATCAAATCTCAAGCAGATTCGATTGGTCACTGAGCAATTATTAAATGAGGGGACATATGATATGGAGAAATATTAAATTATTTAGGTGGTTTTCTGTACCGAGAGTGAAAGGGAATCAAATAATCCTATCCCATAATATCATGTGAAAGATTCAATAATTATTTTCTTATTCATTCAATATGTTTTTTAATATTCCTACCAACTCTCTAAGTAGACAGTGTGTGATATGAAATAATTATCCTTGCTGAGAGCTATACAGGACTGACAGGAAGGAGAACTGATGCCTAGTGCAATCATATGCAATAGTTACATTAGCTGTATGTATTCTCACTAATTCAATTCAGGATTTATTTATAAGGATTAGTTTTGTATTTGTGAGTTGAGACCTATTTTTATCAAAAGGGCATTTATCTATTTTTTTCCAATGATCAGAGTTTGAAAGTCGGCAGTCATTTTGTCTGAAACAATGGGCAGAGGAGCAAAATATATGTTCATATCAGCTACTATGCCTTGCGGCCAATAGATACACCATGTCCGAAGCACTGTGGTGCTGAACTGTAAATCTCACTTAGTTTTTTAAAAACATATTTATGTTGTTGTACACTCCTGGGCAAAAAAATAAAGAGCCAATATTAAAATTCCATATTTTTTTGTAATATCGGCAAAAAATATACCAACCAAGAATATATCATTGCCAGTTAATACACCAGCTAATTTATATCAAATAATCAGTTTTAGAACTAATAAATGATCCAGCACACACCAAAAAGACCATTAAAGCTTGGCTGAACAAGAACGACATCAAGCTCCTGTTCTGGCAGAGAGTCCAGATTTAAACCCAATAGGGAACATCTGGGTGCACAGCCAACATAAATTAGTTGGATGAAAGTTTAGTAACACCAATGAACTTTGGAAAGATGTCAACAATGAGTGGATGAATTTGGACATTTCCAGACGCAATAAATTCAAAAGGAAATGCAATTCCATATTGACTATATAATAGAATTTGCTTACTTATTCAATAAATTTATATACAAACCGGATTTCAAAAAAGTTGGCACACTATACAAATTGTGAATAAAAACTGAATTCAATGGCGTGGCAATGCCAAATTTCAGTATTTAATTCCAAATAGAACATGGATGACAGGGTCAAATGATGCAACTGAGAAAATGTGTCATTTTAAGGGAAAAATATGTTGATTTTAAAGTGTCAAGGTGAGGCTGCTGGTGTAGTGGTTAGAGTGCTGGGCTCATGATCGGGAGGTTGTGAATTCAAATCTCACTGAGACCCACACTGTGCTAAGACCCCTGGGCAAGGTCTCAACCACAAGTGTGCCTCTGTTCACCCAGCAGTATAAATGGGTACCAATAAAAAATATACTGGGAAGCTAACCTGCGATAGACTAGCGTCCCATCCAGGAGGAGTTGAACTCCTGGTCGCTTCACGCTACGGAAACCGGGGATGAGCACCGGCCTGATGAGCCACTATGGCTCGGGTGTAAAACCCAACAGACTTACCTTTTTACCTTTAAATTTCATTGTGTCAACAAATCTCAAAAAAACTTGGGACAGGTAGCAATAAGAGGCTGGAAAAGTCAACTGCACTTATAACAAACAGCTGGAAGACCAATGACCACTAATGAGGTCAATTGACAACATGACTGAGTATAAAAAGAGCTTCTCAGAGTGGCAGTGTCTCTCAGAAGCGAAGATGAGTAGAGGATCATCAATTCAGTTTAAACTTTTGACCTGATATGGCACTTCCACATCATTGCATTCAGTTTTTATTCACAATTTATATAGTGTACCAACTTTTTTGGAATCCGGTTTATATTATAGTTAATAAATAAAAATGTTTTGGAATGGCTCATATTTTTGTCCAGGAGTGTAGTCCTCAAAGTCTATCTCTGTGCTTACAACAGCATGAATATTGAGTAAATAAAATGGTTAAAGGCCACAGTGCTTCTATGTTCTGCCCTGGGACAGAGCTTATCCATCTTATTTGTTATATACAATAGGTGAGAATCATTCAAATTAACCAACAGCATCTCTGCAATATCACCATCATGTCATCGGGAATGAGAAAGTCTCTTTGACTTAAAAAATTAACAATTGAACCCCTTAAAGTGTATTAAAATGTTACTAATTTAAAGTATACTATTCAGTAAGCACAGTGAATTCAAGTGGAATGGTGAGTGGATACAAGACAAAGAAAGCATATAAATCTGGAACCTAGATGAGTTCTGGATAACTGAGGACTTGAGTGTGTAGGGGGTGATTTTCACTGAAAGAGATTCATGCATTTTGACTAGCCACAAGATGGAGTTCTGTATTCATGATCTGAGGTAACTTCTTTCTTTCTTTCTTTCTTTCTTTCTTTTTTTTCTTTCTTATATAAAATATTTTTAGTGTTGGTTGAACATCATTACAAAAGGTTTTCTATCTTAATTGGTATGTTTCATGATGGTCACAGGAAGGCTGCAGCATATCTCAGCTGATGCTGGGTGAACACGGGATACACCGGTCTATCAGAAGGCCAATACACACATTCACACTCACACTCACACATAGTGGCAATTTGGAACAGCAAATTAGCCTAATTCGCATGTCTTTGGTGTTTGGAAGGAAACCAGAGTGTCCAGAGGAAACCCACGTGAGTACAAGTATGAAAACTGCATACAAAAAGTCCCTTGCTGAGCCAGGGCCTTGAACCCAGGACTACTTTGCGGTGACTCAGATGTGCTAATCACAACATCCTGTACCACCTTCATTCACATCATTGACACAATCTTCATCCTCCATTCAGTGGACCTTGTTTTTCTAAAGAATGAAGATGGTTCCAAAGCTTCTTACTAAAATTCTAAATAATTTGTATTAGATAGATTAAAATTGCTATTGTGCAAATCAGAGGCAGCTCCTGAGACAGGATGCCAGCAAGAAACCTTGAGGCGAACGATACAAAAGGAAACACACCATCTTCTGGGTAACCTCAGGTAGTGGGATTATAAATAGAATCAGCATTTGAAGTTTTGCCAAATCTCTCTGCAGAAATCCAGCCGTTTCCACCTGATTAATTAGTCATTTGAACTTCTCACAGAGCACAAACTCTTATATTGCATTGATTACTGATTACTGTTTGACTTGTCTCTTTTTAAAAAAAACAAATGTGGACATTTTCAGAGAGCACTTCCACCAGGATAGAAAAATCCCATTAGATGATTAGATCAAGCTCCTCAGTCAGAACTTTGTATTGACTAAATTAAAATTATTCCCCAAACATATTTACTCCACACACACACACACACACACACACACACACACACACACACACACACACACACACAGAAGTCCCAGCCAGAAATTCATTGTAAAACCTTTTGTTATTATTATTATTATTATTATTTTGTAATGGTTACAATTTTGAAAAGGGCAGTGGTGGTCTAGTGGTATAGGGCACTGGATCGCTGATCTAAAAGGTTGGGGGTTCGAGTCCCACTCTGCACAAGGTTGTCACTGCCCTGCCCCCTCAGTGGAGCCAACTGGGTTATCAAAGGCCGGCCATGTCTCTCACTGTCTATGGTGTGAGGCATGTAAAAGAACCATTGCTGACTTTCGACAAGAGTAGGCTGCAAAGCCGTCAGCGTGTTTCCGCCCTGCGATGGCCTGGCGAGCTGTCCAGGGTGTACTCTGCCCTTGCCCGAAGTTGGCTGGGATGGGCGCCAGCCTCCCCGTGACCCAAGTTAGGATTAAGCGGGTACAGAAAATGATGATGATGAACAATTTTGAAAAGAACTTGTGCAGAAACAAACAGAGAAAGATCTGCTTGAACTCATTTGCAGTACTCTACAACAGGTCTCCAAAAGGTTAATGGTTTTATATATAAAAAAAGAGATTTGGCAGCTCTCAAATGATTTGGCATCGAAACACATTGATAAAATCTAATTTGCAGTGAAAATGTTATATGTGGTGTGACAGACTGGCGAGTGGATAACTGGGATAATACAAGGGAGGCAAACTTTGTCAATTCATTCATTCATTTTCTGAACCGCTTACTCCAAATGAGGGTCGCGGGGGGCTGGCATCCATCTCAGCCGACTCTGGGCGAGGATGGGGTACACCCTGCACAGGTCGCCAGGACATCACAGAACCTTGTCAAGGAAAAAAATTATTTAAATAGAAACACAAAGGCCAGCAATGGCTTGTAATGTCTCGGTTGTCTGGGGTTCAGTGTGGTCTGCAGCATAAGGGCTGAAGAGGCGCTGAGCCCCTCTCTCTTATCTAGCCTTTTCTGCATCACAGTGGGCATATACTTGATAGCAGACATGACCATCACAACCAGTGCTACTTAGCATCACAATCACTGCAGTGTCTGTCTGCTGTCTCACACCTCGCTCCATAAAAGAAAAGTTGGAAGTCTTGACAACTTACAACTTTTAGAAAGATAACATGATTATTTTCAGAAGCTGGGACATCTGGCATCTCCACCAGCTCATTAAGACTTTGTTATGTAGAAAATAGCCAACTGAAACTTTAGTCAACTCATCTTCCTGAAGAGCATCAAAGAGACATCTTTATGTTCCTGTATTAGTTTCTCATTTGATAAAGACATACTGTACCTGGTTCGGATGTAGCTGACATCTTGTCGACCTTGTCCTGGCTACTCATTGGGCTCTGCAAATATCTACAATAAATCCATAATGTCATCTTCAGAACTGGCTCCCTGCGACTCGACCATTCTGTTGGCCAAGTCTCTGTCACTGGACACTTCACGTATTTTTCCATTTACACTGAATGATTTTGTTGACAGGGGCACCGGTGGCCTAGTGGTAAAGGTGCTGGATCACTGAACCTAAGGTTGGGGTTCAAGCCCCACTCGCCACAGATTGTCACTGCCCCCCCCCGTGCAGCTAACTGGGTTATCAAAGGCTGGCCATGTCTCTCACTGTCTATGTTGTGAGGTTCATGTAAAAGAACCATTGCTGACTTTCGACAAGAGTAGCTGCTAAGCCTTCAGCATATTTCTGTCCTGCATGGCCTGACGAGCTGTCCAGGATGTACTCTGCTCTCGCCCGGAGTTATCTGGGATGGGAGCCAGCCTCCCCGCGACCCTAATTAGAATTAAGCGGTTACAGAAAATGAACTGATGATGATTTTGTTGAAATCAGAAACGTCTGCCAGAACTGGGCTTGTACATGTACAATGGCTCAGGGCTTGAATAACGAATCTTTCCACATTAACATATTTAATTTTATTATTTAAGGGGACGGCATGGTGATGCAGTAGTGAGCACGTCTGCCTCACAGCAAGAAGGCCTGGGTTTAGTTCCACTGCTCAAGTGTTTCTTTGTGGCATTTGCATGTTCTCCCCGTTTCCTCTGGGTACTCCAGTTACCTCTCAAATTCCAATGACATGCACAGTAGGCTAATTGGCCTGTCCAAATCATCCTGTGAGTATGAGTGTAAATGGATGTGTGTGTGTGTATGTATGTATGTCTATGTGTGTGTGTGTATGTGTGTGTGTGTGTGTGTGTGTGTGTGTGTGTGTGAGTGTGTGTGTGTGTGTGTGTGTGTGTGTGTGTGTGTGTGTGTGTGTGTGTGTGTGTGTGTGCACGTGTGTCCTACATTTGCCCGCCTTCACCCACAGTTGGCTGAGATGAGTGATAACCACTCAGTGGCCCTCATTAGGATTTAGCAGCACAGAAAATTAATAAATGAATGTATATACCGTACTAAGTGCTCTCACACTCTAGCTGTAAGAGTTTAGGGTTAGAGTTAAGAAAAACAAAGTTGATGTGTTCTAAACAAGCATGGACTGAATAGGTACATGCATGTGGAATGTTGTAATCTTTTGTGTAATCATGGTCACACGGGGATGTCCATCAATAAGACCCTCCAGCCAATTTGGAGGACACTCAGATAGTATTTGCTGCAGTGTGTGCATCAATCCACAGTGACAGGTGTCATTCTCACACACACCAATGGATTTAAGTTAAGCGCGTCTCTTTCCATGGCCTGTGCGAATACGGTCAAGTCGTACCCAGGCATTGTGGCTAAGCTAGTGGCCCCTAGGCTTGGCAGTGGAAAGCTCGATGAATGTGTGGAGAGTGTCCAGGATTCTCCATTCTTCCCACCATCTATCCTCAACCCAGGATGTCAACAGTTTGGACCATACTGAGATCCCCTACATCGTGATCCTAGCAAGACAGCTACTGCAGCTAATCTCATGAAACCAAAATCTGTCAAATAAAGTGCATATGGAATGATATGGTAGCGCACAACAGGAGGAGAAAAATCACATTTACACTGTATTGTCCATGCGTAATTGAAACATAACTCCACATTACATAACAATGTTTTAGCATTAACTAACATTGAAAAAGACTTAAACCAAATGTGTTAAATACATCAAGTGATGATTGGCAGGCGGAATGAATATGATCTTGTAGTAGACCTATTGTTGATTTGATCAACAACCCATTGTCTGAATTTCTTTTAACCTTCATTTCCCTCCAGTCATCCAGTTATCTGCACTTATTTTTCACACCTGTAGGAAAATTTAAATATCCAGCTGACCCAATGTACATGTCTTTGGAAAATGGGAAGAAACTCCATAGAGGAAACGTATATGAGCGAAGGGAATACATGCCGACTCCACACTCCAAGGCCACAGTTAGTCATGAGAAATGTAGAAACCACCTTGATATGAGCTGGCTAATCACTTCAACACCACAGTGCAGGCTTAGTCTCATTCATGTAAATTATGTGTTGCACTGACTATGGAATGCTAAACTAATAAGAGAAAACGAGAGAATAGGGTAAAGATGACTATCAGCAAAATCAATTTCATTAATTTCAACCTAAGTACAGAAACATTACAGATTATTTTTACATTTTAAAATGAATACAATTTCAACTTATTAAGTTCAGTTCATTTTCTGTAACCGCTTCATCCTAATTAGGGTCGCGGGGAGGCTGGTGCCCATCCCAGCCAACTCAGGGCGAGGGCAGAGTACACCCTGGACAGCTTGCCAGGCCATCGCAGGGCGGAAACACGTTGACGGCTTTGCAGCTATTCTTGTCGAAAATCAGCAATGGTTCTTTTATATGCCTCACACCATAGACAGTGAGAGACATGGCCGGCCTTTGATAACCCAGTTAGCTCCACTGGGGGGGACAGTGACAACCTTGTGGAGAGTGAGACTCGAACCCCCAACCTTTGGATCAGCAATCCAGCACCTTATACCACTAGACCACCACTGCCCCAACTTATTAAGTATTTACTCAATCACTACTGTTCATTTTATATTCATGAGCGCCACACAACACCCTATTCTTATTATATTTTAGCATTTGATGATTGAGATTCATCTCCTGCAGGATCAGGAGAGTTTGTCAGACAAATTTTAATGAAAGGAGACACTCAATACTAATGGCATTATCATCGTTCAGTAGAAGCCTATGTTGCTTATGAAACAGGTAGGATGTGACCTTTTTACCAAAATACTTTGGGTAGCATGCTGGCTATGGTAAAAACGAAAGAAAAAAAAAGCTTAGTTCACCTGCGTTTCTAGGGAGGATGTTTTGGCGTAACAGCATTTGTTCATGAAACACGAGGGGATATTATGAGCTGGGGTAAGGGCAGCTTGCCTTGGTGATACCTGCTGTGGATAACCTTTAACTTAGGTCTGTATGCCCTTTAAAAAGCATCACGTTAAGGATGTGTGACAGATTAGCACATCCAAGTGTTCTCCTTATGGCACTTATCAGATGCACATAAACCAAATTGTTCAAATGAGAAAATTTACCATGGAATAAATAATCTCATCCATAACGCATCATGCATGAAGTTATTTTGAAGATTGCGAGCAAAATATGTGCGCATTCTGTCTAAATCAAGGAAATATTATATCCATGATTAGTTTCTGTTTCTATTATGCTGACCTATCTTTTCTTCCTTATTTTTATACCAATCATGAAAAAAAGATATATATATATATATATATATATATATATATATATATATATATATATATATATATATATATATATATATATATATTTTTTTTTTTTTTTTTTTTTTTAACAGAAAAGCTTTTCATGTACTATAACTTTGATGAAGTGCTAAATCATGCAAACTGATTCCACAGCACAGATAAATATTCCCCTGAGCAGGCTTAAGACATGATTTAGGCTTTGTTCCTTTTTCATAACCTTCAGCAAGCCCTCTTCAAACGCGGCATTCATTTGCTTTCTACCACACTCACTGTAATGAACAGCCAAAAGTAAGTGTCTAAAATACTGTGCTTTCCTACTAATGGCACATTTCCAGATGTTTCATATATTTATATCAAACCCAGCAGAGAAAATTATTACAAATAAAAATTCTAATTGTAATAGTAACTGCAATCACCAATGCATTAACCGAAATAATATTTTATTATTAAGGCTTTTATCACTGTGTTGTATTCTGTGTTACACCTGAAACCATAAAATGACATGGGTATTGCAAATATAAAGACTGACATTCAATCATGTATTTGGTAAACTATAAGCATGCAGTGTTAAATTATGTGATTCAAGTCTTTTTAGGGTACTGTACGGTAGTGCAGTGGTGTTAGCATATCCTTCTCATAGCAGGAAGGCCTTGTTTCTGTGGTCTTCCTATGCTTGCGTGGGTTTCCTTCAGATTCTACGTACACTTACTCTACTCTACTCTGGTTTTCTCCCAAAGTCCAAAAATATGCACAGTAGGCTGACTGGCTGTTTCAAATTGCCCCTAGGTGTGTGAGAGAGAGTGTGAATTGTTGTCTGTGCGTGTGTTGTCCCGCAATGGCTGACAAGCTGTCCAGGTTGTACCCTGCAGCTTGTCCAGAGTCAGCTGAGATAGGCCATAGCTTTTCCACGAAATTAATTAGGATTGAGTGGCTTAGGCTATGAAATAATTTCAAGTGGATGATCCATGCAGTCACAAAAATTCTTGAAATCAACAAAAAAACCTTTATACTTCCTACTAAAATGTTTTAAGATATTTGGAACTTTTTTCAATCTCAAACTCAAACTCAACATCAAATTTATTGTCATTCATTCACATAAAGTGTAGGTGGTAGAACTAAATGTTGTTTTCTGTGAAGTCCATGTGCCATAGACAAAACAGTAACAATAACAGTAACAATAAAAATACACAAAAACTACACAATAATTATTAGGCTTGCAAAAAACTAGTGAAAAATAAACAAAGACTGTAGCACAGCATGGTAAAGATTATGGAGAAAAGATTAATCAGACAGTCTTGAGGTGAAAAATACATTTCATTCTTTTTCAGAACTGCTTTATTTTATTGAGGTTTCAGGGAGGCTGGAGTCTATCTCCGCCATATTTAGTGAAGGAGGGGCACACCACGAATAGCACACAAGTCACAAGAGCAACGTACATGTACAACCATTCATATCATATGTCACACCTTGGGGAAATTTGGAACAACCAATATATATATATATATATATATATATATATATATATATATATATATATATATATATATATATATATATATATATATATATATATATATATATATATATATATATATATATATAGTATTTATAGATAAACAGTACTATAACACTGTATAGTGGGGCAGTTGTGATCTAGTGCGCTGGATCGCTGATCCTAAGGTTGGGGGTTCGAGTCCCACTCTCCACCAGGTTGTCACTGTCCCCCCAGTACAGCTAACTGGGTTATCAAAGGTGGGCCATGTCTCTCACTGTCTATGGTAAGAGGCATGTAAAAGAACCATTGCTGACGTTCGTAAAGAATAGCTGCAAAGCCGTCAGCGTGTTTCTGTCTCTTGCTAAAGGGTTGTGACAGGAAGGGCATCCAATGTAAAAACCTATGCCAAATCAAACATGCGAATCCTTCGCTGTGGCGACCCCTAATAAAGGGAAAAAGCCAAAAGGAAATCTCATACTATAACAGTGTATAGTAGCCTATGTAAAAATGTTAACAGTAAAGAGCTAAATGTTACAGTTGTTGACAATTACCCTCACTGGTTTTAAGCCTTGACGAAGAAGGCATGAAAAGTACTTATGTTCATTGTACTTTGGCTTCATTATTCCATCCATCCTGGGTCGTTCTTACTGTCTGCATTTATTTTCAGTATATGCTCTTCCCTGTTGGCACATGTGGGTTTCCTCCAGCAAGATGCAGTGAAGTTGACAACTGGTGAGGCACTGACTCTTTTACAAATACAGTATAATTGAACTCAAGAGTATATTATTCATCATTTGATTGGCAACAGACATCAAATCAAAACCAAAGAGAAAAGCAATGACACAATTGTCTAGACCACAGGTGTCAAGTTCAAGGCTCGCAGGTCAAATAACGGCCTGCCAGCTCATTATATGTGGCCCATATGAGGTTTAAAAGATTACGATTATCGTACGTCCTTTGCATCAACTATTACCATGGAATCTAATTCATCAACCTTTCTATCCATCATCCATCTCACTAGGTGGTAGCAGTAGCCTTTTTCAAGTAAAAATCTAGTCATTCATGACTCAAAAAACTCTGCATGCTTGCTTATTGCTGTTGAGCTTTGTCAGAAAGTGTGAGTAAGGAGAAAAAGAGGTCAAATTTCTAAACATATCATTTGTGATGGATTTTATGGTTGAATTTTAAAACAGATGTTCAGTGACTTATTTGGCCCTTGATCACCTTTAAATTTAGTTTAGTGGCCCTCAATGAGTTTGAGACCCCGATCTAGACAGTCAGTATGGTGTTTGATGTGTGGTGTGATGCAATCACACATCATGTTTCCTTCTATATTAATACTGTTAGTACCTTTTAAAATAAATGAAATTCTTTTCAGACAATGCATTGTTTTATATTTCAAATCAGCATTCTTACAAAAATGTGATGCGTATTTCATTTGAAGTTAAAAGTATATTCCAACTTTGCGTGTCTTCTTTTAGTTACCTATTGTTTTGATTTTCTCAGCTTGGAAATGTAATCTTACATTTTGATAAGGTGGATTGTAAAGTAAATTCAAACTACAAACGAAGAGGATTGTAGGATGAAGAGTCGGTGGGCTCGCGAGCGCCATCTGCCTGGAGTCAGGGTTACGGTTCGCCTCATCAAGAAACTTTTTATCATTGGGTTTTATGATTAATGTGGAGCCTAAGCACGCTACTGAAATACATTTTATACATTATCCACATTATGAAAAGAGAAAGCATGTAATCAGAATATTTGAAAGTATTTCATCTGCAATATATTGAGGGACAATAACACACATGTAGCATCATCCTCCCGCACAGTTTGTGAGGAATTCTACCATCCATTGAGAGGCAAAGCAAAGCGCTGCCTCACCACACCACTGCTCCCTGTATTTGAACAGGACATATGAAAATTCAGAAATTCTTTATTGAAATAAATAATTTTACCATTGGATGGTTTGTAATACAGTACATTCCAGTTTTATGCCAGTTTTTCTTCCAACTTTCAAAGAATATGTGAGTATGTTTGGTATTGGGGGTAGCAGGGCAGTGGTGGCCTGATGGTAAAGGTGTTGGATCAATGATCCTAAGGTTGATGGTTCAAACCACACTTTTCACAGGCTGTCAGTGTCCCCCCAGTGCAGCTAACTGGATTATCAAAGGCGGGCCATGTCCCTCACTGTCCATGGTGTGAAGTTCATATAAAAGAACCATTGCTGACTCTTGACAAGAGTAGCTTCATAGCCGTCAGCGTGTTTCTGCCCTGAGATGGCCTGGCGAGCTATCCAGGGTGTACTCTGCCCTCGCCCGGAGTCGACTGAGATGTTCACCAGCCTCCCCTCGACCTTAAATAAGATTAAACTATTACAGAATTTGAACAATATGCGGGCTAGCACTGTGGACTCGCACTCCATCTACGAATTATTCCAGTATTCCCAGTATGGTATAGTTTCTGGATTGACCACTATCTTTATGGAGGGAAGGATCTCAGTACAATTTCATGTTGAAGGTAAATAGAGAAGATTGGTGTGAAAAATGACAGGCTTGGATGCATTTTTTGGGGTTAAGTGTTATACAGTATGTTTTCTCAGATATGATGAGCTATTGTGTTTCATTCATGTGTTTTAATTTAATCACGAGTTAATAAATAAATCTTTTTTTTTTTTGGATCTCTGACAGCCTACTGCGCAGATCCTCCACCCCTGTCACTTTTTATGTCGCATAGTGGCTCTGCCTCTTTTATGGTTTTTCAAGTGACAAGGACACCGTCTTGCCACCACCTGCGTTGCCAGCTTTTGCAACAATCCCACTCTTAATTGTGTGTGTGTGTGTGTGTGTGTGTATGTGTGTGTGTGTGTGTGTGTGTGTGTGTGTGAGTGTGTGTGTGTGTGTGTGTGTGTATGTGTGTGACATTTGTTTTGATCCGGCATACATTTCTGGCTGGATTTGTTAGTATACATATATATATATATATATATATATATATATATATATATATATATATATATATATATATATATATAATTTGTTAATATTCCATATATATATATATATATATATATATATAATTTGTTAATATTCCATATATATATATATATATATATATATATATAATTTGTTAATATTCCATATATATATATATATATATATATATATATAATTTATTAATATTCCATATATATATATATATATATATATATATATATATATATATATATATATATATATATATATATATATATATGCGTGTGTGTATGTGTGTGTGTATATTTGTTTATATATATATGCGTGGATTAAGCAGTTCTGGCAACCCAGGTCGATCAGCTGTGAGTCCGGGAGAAACGAGGAGAGCTCGTGGAAGTTCGACGCGCCTGGACTACCGACAGCTCAACAGAACCAGCGGGAGCCAGCTGTGCGTGTTCATCCCACGCCCATCCATCATTCTAACACCACCGCTTTCACTGTTTCCTAATGAAGAGGATGTGATTTTAAAGAGAGATCCAGAAGTAAATAAATAAATAAGATAAGAGAGTGAAGCATCACCGTGCGTCCTCAACTTCTCCGTGCGCCCTAGCATGGAATCCAGAGGTTTTCCAGCAGGACATCTGGAGTGAACACAACGAGGACCGCGCGTTTTCCCCTGCAGCCCTGCAACGGTAAGACTTTCTAACCCTGTATCACATTAGCCTTATAATTTCTTATAGTATTTACTAGATTGTTAAAATTATATCAGACTATCATGTTGCATTTTCAGTCCAGTGCACTTCCCCGTTTGGGCTCGATTTATTGAATGTAGGTTTCCTAAATCAGCAGCTGGCTATATGTTTAAACCCATGCACTATGATTACATACAGTACACACAGCAAAGATGACGTCACCCGACTTTTATAATGCTGGTGTTTAATTTATCTAAACAGAAAGCCATCTACAAGTCCTATTCATCTATTCATTAACACTGAGCACTCAATTTATGTTATTCATGAAAGGTCTCATTTGTTATAAGTGACAATTCTGCAGGTGTTGAAATAATAATCCAATTCTACTTTAAATAGATCATAAAAAATATTTTCATCATGCATTGCAATGCACTACAAAGACATACTTCCTCTTTATTCAGAAGAAGCAGCCATCTCTGGTTATGCAAAATTAGATCTTATAGTTCTTGTCTGACCTACAAGAACCAAAAGGTAAATAAATAATTGATTTAATTTTTAGTTAAAGTTTAAGTTTACTGTGAATAATAAATTTTGAGTGTACATTCTTGGTAACCAAAGATCTTTAGTTCAGGAGATCAGTCTAGGAACAAACTAAATGGAAATGTATTGAAGTTGGTTGTGAAAGAGAAAGATCCGCAAAAAGAAGGATGAAATGTATTTTCCTCAGGGTGGATTCTCGTTGTACTCTTCAAACATCTTTACAATGAAATTTAGATGCAGTAATCACCAGTTTGTCTGTTTCCATTGCATCCTGCCACACCACTATACAGATAAGATAGAGAGCATACCAAATGCAAGTAGCACTCCAGCTCTGTCAGAAGACTTACAGTAAAGATCCAGGACACTGGCCTAGTAAAAGAAAACAAATAACATAATAAACATAATAAGAACATTGCTCAGTGATATTTGTCCGCCTGCTTGGGTAATAGTCATTTGCTTGCTATGCTTCAGTCCTATTCGAGATAATGATCCATGTTATATTCATTGATGTGTGTACAGTGTGCTTCTGTGCCTTACACAATTTCAGCATGAATACAGAATCTAACTCTTGCTGTGGAGGTGATACACTCAGCCAAGACTTAAAATGCTTTTTGTAAATGATCAGCCAGCCTGCTGCAGAATCACATTCCTCACTCTCTTGACTACATATCATTATTATTAGTTTCACTCTAGTTACTGAATAATTCATATAGTTACTGATTAATATGTTTTAATATACATTACTGAATAATAGGTTGGGATTTGAAAGGGTTGAAGTTTACATTAAGACCTTTACTAAGCACAAACAAAATAAAAATAGCTTTATTTATTTAAAAAATATCAGGTACTTTTATCGTTAATGTATAGCATAGTGTAGGATAAATAAATTAAAAGCATCAAACTTGGGATCCAAAAATGGTTTTGTATTCTCCCTTGTTATTTATGGAATCTAGTAATTACTAATATATTATATGTAACAAACTTTTACATTAAATTTCACATCAGCTGGCTGTGAATGTCATGTACAGTATACCAAACATGAGGTATCAATAGGTGGAGCTACGGTACAGCCCTATGCTTTGAGGCCCTCTGTCTTATTTAGAGTCCTTCATGCTTTGTGAAGTGTGACAAGCATTTCAGGAGAGATGTAGAGCCAGTTTATCATTTGTTTTAAGTCCACTTCATATGAAAACATGCATGCATGCATACGGTAGTCGGGCTGGTGGTGTACTGGTTAGGGTGCTGGGCTCATGATTGGGAGGTTGTGGGTTCAAATCCCAGTTCTAAGGCCCTGGTCAAGGTCTTTAGCCACATGTGTGCCTCTGTTCACCCAGCAGTATAAATGGGTACCAGTAAAAATATACTGGGAAGGTAATGATGGACTAGCGCTTCATGCTACGGAAACTGGGGATAAGCACCGGCCTGATGAGCCACTAGGCTTGGGTGTAAAAAGCCCAACAGACTTTACCTTACCTACCTTACCATGCATACAGTAGACCATACGCTTCCATATATAGGAGAAAGCAACCTATGTTAAAAAAAAATGAATTTATTGAAAAATAATGCCCCAAATGGTGGCCACACAGTGGGTCTTTTCAGTGCGGTTTAGAGCATGCCTTATTCACATTCACATATATTTACATTTACAATGTATTTGTAGCTGACATACTGTATATAACATGTCCCAAAGGGTATGACTTGGGGAAAGGTTAACACATTCCTCAAGTTTTTCAAACAATTTACATAAACATTTTGATTTAATATTGATTTTGCTATACTGTATTAATCCTGCACACACACACACACACACACACACACACACACACACACACACACACACACACACACACACACACACACACACACACACACATTATGCAGCAGTGGTGCCCAGCGAGTTAGTGGTGGCCTAGTGATAAGGTGCTGAATTAGAGATCCTAAGGTCGAAGGTACAAATCCTTCCATCGACGGGTTGTCACTGCTGTCCCCCCAGTGCAGTTAACTAGGTTTTCAAAGGCTGGCCATGTTTCTCACTGTCTATGGTGAGTGGCATGTAAAAGAACCATTGCAGACTTTGTAGGGTGTACTTTGCTCTCACTCAGAGTCAGCTGAGATGAGTGCCAGGCTCCCCAAATCCCTAGGAGGTTAAGCAGTTCATAAAATGAAGAAACACCTTTAGTAGATACAAAAATTTTATACTGGGAACTGCCAAGACCTAAATTTTTGGAGATACTATGATCCAGCCATGATAATTTAGCCCTTTTGAAAGTAACTCACACCCTTACACTTGTGCATCTTCAAGACAATAACTTGGAGAACTTTTTTTTTGTCTCAAAACCACACCCATGTGTGTGTGTGTGTGTGTGTGTGTGTGTGTGTGTGTGTATATTTCTGTGCAAAATAACTGTATAGAACAAACATACCTTAAAGTCACATACAAATAATGACATTAAATTAAAAATGTCTACATAAAAATTCTATAGAGCACAGTAAACAGTAATAGATGAAACCAATTCAATATTAGGTGTGATGAATTTTTGTTTAAAAATAGAAGAGCATCAGGTCGAGTTTATGCAGTTTTACAAGTACAGTATCTACCAGTTTCTTACAGAACCAGCCACAGTTCTCCTGGAAATGTTGACTGTCACATTTGATTCTTTATTTGCATGGAAATCGCAGCAAGTGTCATTATATTTTTATTTGTAAAGTGGTGTCTTATATACGTAATATGCTTCTTTTTTATTTTTATAGAACATTTTATTTTGTGCTGGAAAAATTGTACTTTATTTTGAAATCTAAACTGATTTTTGTGCTGCTTACTAATACAGTATACTAATTATACAATAAAAATCTATAGAAAGGTTGACTCACTAAACAAAAATAGAGTGCCTAGCCTTTTGTACAGTACTGCACATGCATAGATTTAAAAGTCTGCATGTTACCCGTGCTTATGTGGCTTTCCTCTGGGTACTCCAGTTTCCTCCCACTGTACAAAGATATGAAACGCACACAAAGGCTGTTTCATATTGCCCCAGGTGTGAGTGTTTATGGTTGTGTGTGTTGGCCTGTGATGGTCTGGCTGTTCAGGGCGTTTGTATTAATTCTACTCAGAAGATTAATACTTGAGCTCCTGGAGTGCAAGGCATGCTTGCATATGGTAACTTTAGCACAACTTTGTGCACTTTAATACAGTGCTATAGGTAGGGCTCATTAAATTTAATCAATTAAATGGTTGACCTGAACCACGAGAAAAATGCCTGCACGCCGTGAAGAGAGCAGTGGAGAAAAATCCCCGTTGCAAAGCCAGAGGCATTGCAGAAGACATCCAAACCATCTAAAAAAAACTATTACAGGCTATCTTCATCAAAAGAGCTATTATGGCCAAGCAGCATGATTCAAACCAGCAAATATTCATTCTGAAATTTTCCTCTTTACTACATATTATTATAGTATATTAGTCCTCTATTAATATTTCAGTCTATTTACTTATATCCGGTCTCTGTAGACTGAAATATTAATAGAGGATTGGATGGATGAATAGAATGTCTTCCTTATAAGTTAGGTCATCTCATCACCAATGACATAAACAGTTATACAAACATTTCGATTTGTTAATAGACAAAAAATTGTAGGTTACTGAGAGAGTGCAGAGCCTTCCATGCTGAAGACTTTCCAAAGGTGGAAAACTAATAGCTTTGACGTATTGAAGCTGAAGGTTTTTTTTGTTTTTTTTCGTAATGTTCATTAAGTATCTACATCCGTCAGTGCAGCTAACTCGGTTATCAAAGGCCAGCCATGTCTCTCACTGTCTATGGTGAGAGGTTCATGTAAAAGAACCATTGCTGACTTCGACAAGAGTAGCTGCATATTCGTCGGCGTGCTTCCGCCCTGTGATGGCCTGGCAAGCTGTCCAGGGTGTACTCTGTCTTCAACCGGACTCGGCTGGGATGGGCGCCATCCTCCCCATGACCCTAATTAGGATTAAGCAGTTACAGAAAATGAACGAACGAAGTATCTACATACAATGAATTTTAACATACGTACTCTAAAACTAGGTCAGGAAATTAAGTAAACAAATAAATAAATAAATAAACAATATTCACTTTATTCACTTACTGTTTTATTTACAGTTCATATTTTAGCCTATATTTGCAGCTCACCTTCGTTTCATGACTTACACAGAGGACACCTCATCATGTTTTCATAACCGTTAATGCAAATCTGTCAAAAGAACTCTGCTCCTGTGACATGAAATCTATGGCATTCTTCAGAACATCACCATCTTATTTCTGAATATTGATCTCCATTTTCCCTGAAAGGGCACATGATAACATATGCAGGCCACAGATGTTGAGCTTGTGCACTATATATATATCAGACAAATCTCAATCAGATCATTGCTTTCTATTTCCAGTCCTGGCAGACTGTTGCCCAGCATTAGTTCCATGTGTTTCCTTCTTTGATTGCACCTCATTTATCTCATCAATTTCCAAGTATTGAAGAGTTGAAAACCATTGACCGTAATGTATCACAAAACCCCCAAAACAAAATGTCTAGACTGTTTTCATGAAGCTCATCTGAATATATGAGTATATTATACTCATATGTTTTTTAAACTTTACATATAAACCTTTATGTTAGCTTACTGAGCAGCAGCGTCTTGCAAGAGGTGACTGGGTTTGAGTTTCGGACTCTGCACATTCTATTAATTGATTACTCAAAACTGCCTGTAGGTGTGAATGTGAGTGTGAATGATTGTGTGTATGTTGCTTTGTGATGGTCTGATGAGCTGTTCAGGGTGTACATCAGCCCCACGACTCTAATAGGATTTGGCGGTTTGGAAAATGAATGAGCCTTTGAGTGTTAGCTTACCCAACCGATTCGTCCCTAAAAACAAAACCTCTTCTTTCCTCAAGTTAAAATGGAAGCCAAACACTTGTTTGTGAGAGCCGTGAAAAATGAAAATCCAGGAAAAGTTGTGCTGGCCACATAAAATACAAAAACCTCCCCTGCATTGACATGTGAAAGTTATACACTTGACCTAAAACTGAAAAAGGTAGCTTCTGATTTTTACTCTGAGAACATGTGTGAATAAGTTAAACATTTGAACCTGTCCAAGTTTCATTTTCCTTTCCTCCCATACATTTGGATGTGGATACTTTTGGAATACAAAAATGTGTTTGTAGCTCAAATGTTGGCGTGTGTGATATTGTGGTGGAAAATAGATCATGGTGGAAGTATGTACAATACATCTTGAAAAAGAGGACACAAAAGGGAGCGGGTTAAGGGAAGATCTTGACTTGACATATATATGACTCAGAGAAAGCATTTCTATACTATGTTAATCCTACAGTGGCATATAACTCAACCCTTTGAAAAGCTTCTTCAAACGTCTCGAAGAAACCCACATTCTTTTTGGGTGTGCTTCCAATTACAACAAGCACTGAGAGGCAGCATCTATCCATCTCCGCCTGATGCTTGCTTTCCTTCTCTTTTTTTCAACACTGCAAACTTGCATTCTGATTATTTCATTTAAAATGAATAAATAATGTTTCACACAGTGTGGATATTCTACTAACCACACAGTAAAGTTTATTTCCCAATTTGTAACTGAAATAATACTCTAAATGACTGAGATCAAAGTAATACAGCAATACTCTACTGAAAAAAAATCTCAAAATTCAGAACTGTGCACCTTTTCCTAATAATAATCACTCCATTTCTTGGCGTGAATGCACACACAGATGGTAATAAATCGTATATATAAAGTGGTTTGACATCCACAGAGAAAACACCCCCCAAAAAACTCCTCAAACACAAAGCCATGCTCAAGTTCTCTAAATCCAATCACGAGGAAGGGACGTCAATCCCTGAAGCTTGAATGATGGTCCTACAGGGATTGTCATGGCTATGATCACAATGCTCTACCGTATGGTATGGTTCACCAGACCACATATGGGCTCACTCACACCTATGGGCAATTTGAAACAGCCAATTAACCTACGGTGCATGTTTTTGGACTGTGGGAGGACACCAGAGTACTGTACCTGGAGGAAACCCACACAAGCACGGGGAGAACATGCAAACTCCAGGCCTGGAATTGAACCTCGGCCATCTTAATGTGAGGCGGACGTGCTAACCACTACGCCACCATACCGCTCATATGCTCAAGTTCCACAGGTGCTCAAGATGATTCTATGCCTCAGAACGCAGAAGCGCAGGAAATAGTATTCACAATATTCATGAGTAATGAATCAATAACGGGGCAGTGGTGGTCTAGTGGTATAGGGCGCTGGATCGCTGATCCAAAGGTTGTGGGTTCGAGTCCCACTCTCCACAAGGTTGTCACTGTGCCCCCCCAGTGCAGCTAACTGGATTATCAAAGGCCGGCCATGTCTTCCACTGTCTATGGTGTGAGGCATGTAAAAGAACCATTGCTGACGTCTGTAAAGAGTAGGCTGCAAAGCCTTCGGCATGTTTCCACCGTGTGATGGCCTGGCGAACTGTCCAGGGTGTACCCTGCCCTCGCCCGAAATTGGCTGGGATGGGCACCAGCCTCCCCGCGACCCAAATTAGGATTAAGTGGTTACAGAAAATGATGATTATGATGAATCAATAACCCTTCACCACTGCACACAGCTGTCCATAATGCTGGCTTCAGTGGTTAAAATAAATTTCTGTTCCATGTGTACATTTTGAATTCTATTACATAGTGGGGAGAGAGGTAGGTGTGTGTGTGTGTGTGTGTGTGTGTGTGTGTGTCGAGGGGGGGGTTAAAGAGGAAAAGACTGTCAAGAATAAACTGAGGGAGAAAGTAAGACACACACAAAGAGAGTAAGAGAGACCTAATATTTTTACGGTGACTATAGACATGTCTTAATCACACTGTGAGTTTCGAAAGGGTTTTCGGCTGAGATGGGGGGACAGCCTCCCTACTACCCTACTTAGGACTCAGCGGTTCAGAGAATGAATGAATGAATGAATAATTATTCTTGTGCTTACATAAGTGTTCCATAAGAAGTACTGAATAAATCAAAGAATTAGCCTAAATTTTAATGGTTTTTAGAATAATAATAATAATAATAATAATAATAATAATAATAATAATAATGTAGTGAAATATAAATAAAATACTCGGTGAGAGAACAGAAATATTTAAAAACCAAAATACATTTTTTTATACTACCAGCATCAATACTACTGCTGAAGCTCTTGATCTGTATCTTGCTTTTTGGGCTTTTGATGCCCGAGCCATAGTGGCTAATCAGGTTGGTGCTTATCCCCGGTTTCCATAGCGTGAAGCGACCAGGAGTTCAACTCATCCTGGATGAGACGCTAGTCCATCGCAGGTTACCTTCCCAGTATATTTTCACTGGTACCCTAATGTTCATTCATTCATTTTCTGACACCCTTCTCAGCCGACTCTGGGTGAGGACAAAGTACCCCCCTTATTTGAGAACCACTGCCCTAGGAGGATTAAGCAGTTCGGCAAAATTAATAAAAAAATGAACGTAATGTATACACAATTACAACACAGTATATACACGCATGTAATATATGCACGCATTGTAATAAATGCTATAGATGCTTAATTCTGATTGGTTTAAAATGTGATAGAAACAAGGACAGTCCCATGTGTAAAGTTTGTGCACAACATTTTCTGGCCTTTTGACCCAGGGTGAATCAAACTGGGGCAGTGGTGGCCTAGTGGTGCTGGATCACTGATCCTAAGGTTGAGGGTTCAAGTCCCACTCTCCACAAAGTTGTCACTGTTCCCCCAGTGGAGCTATCTAGGTTATCAAAGGCCGGCCATGTTTCTCACCGTCTATGGCAGGGGTGGCGAACAAGTTAGACACAAAGAGACAAACTTTTTAACTGTGAGAGTTAAAGAGCTGCACCACGTGCTGACCTGCCAAGACACACACACACACACACACACACACACACACAGGCACAGGCACACACAGGCACCTCTCTCTCTTTCTCCCTTGCTCTGACACACATAACTACTGAACACACTTCAGATCCATAGATATGGCCTGTATAATATAAATTGATGAATATTGAAATATACACACAATCATGTTGAGTCAGGTGTTTTTTACCTTTGGGGGAATTCCCTGTCAATATTAGCATGGAGTTGCTAAATGATGCTAAAGACTTGAAGCCTTGAAATGTGATATCGTGGTACTGCATAATAAACAGAGCAATTTGCCATTCCGCTCAATAAAAAAGTAAGCATCTTCCCATTCTCCCAGAAATGTCCTGTGTTCATCTTCTCATTTTGCTATTTTTACAAAGAGGGTAAGGTAAGTCTGTTGGGTTTTTACACCCGAGCCTCGTGGCTCATCAGGCCGGTGCTTATCCCCAGTTTCCATAGCGTGAAGCGACCAGGAGTTCAACTCCCCCTGGATGGGACGCTAGTCCATCGCAGGTTACCTTCCCAGTATATTTGTTTTACTGGTACCCATTTATACTGCTGGTTGAACAGAGGCACACTTGTGGTTGAGACCTTGCCCAGGGGTCTTAGCACAGTGAGGGTCTCAGTGGGATTCGAACTCGCAACCTCCCAATCATGAGTGCAACACCCTAACCACTACACCACCGGCCCCACAACAAACAGGGTAAGCCTGCATGCAAAGAAAATGTTTAAATGTCACTTATGTGTGAGACGCGGCATAAAAAACACCCAACCTGTCAAAATTATTTTTAAATATTATTTATTATTTGTTTTTAATAACCTCTGAAGGATTTTCAAACATGAAAAGAGGCAAAGAGCCACAGTAAATAGAAATATGATAAGAGGCAATGAGCCGTATTCTTATTGATCAAGAGCCGCATGTGGCTTGAGAGCCGCGTGTTCGCCACCCCTGCTCTGTGGTGTGAGGTTCATGTAAAAGAATCATTGCTGACTTTCGACAAGAGTAGGCTGGAAAGCAGTCAGCGTGTTTTCACCCTGTGATGGCCTGGCGAGTTGTCCAGGGTGTACTCTGCCCTTTCCCAGAGTCGGGCTGGGATGGGTGCCAGCCTCCCCGTGACCCTAATTAGGATTAAGCGGTTACAGAAAATGAACTGAACTGAATCAAACATAAGAGATGCAAATACATGATGTAATGGGTGCTATGTGACTAATTTGGCCTGTTATGCTGGGAGTGCTTATCGGGGTTGTAATGAAGGGTATACTCCAGTCTCATATCTGTATAATCAATATTTCAATTTTCATATATGTCAGATCTCTGGCTGCCCTCCAGGTAAAAGCTATTGGATGAGTGACCTGGAAATGAGAAGATCTCCTTAGCCTAAGAGTAAACCCACTTTATTTACCTTTAATAACTCATTCGTCAGTCGTTCGGCTCCTCTGCAGCATGTTTTGCTTATTAACATAATGATAATGGGTCAGTGATGTTGTTTTATAGACTAGGATTAGCTTTATGACTTGATGTATGTGACTTGTTGGAGAAGAAGAAGGTAGCTGTTTGCCTGTTTTGGGCGTGGCTGTTTGCAAATGAGATTAAACATGAATGTGATTCAGAACTTCAGAAGCGAAGAAAAAAGAAGAGGAAGAAGTAGAAGAAAAATAAGTGTGTGTGTGTGTGTGTGTGTGTGTGTGTGTGCACAGGGAAGAGCATGTGAAATATAGTCTTTTATTAGTGTAATTATTGAGGAGATCTATTTGGTTTATGAGAGCTCTTACAGTGTTGCGTGACTTTCTTTGTGCCAGAGCAGCTGGACTCATGACACTGAAGCACTGGAACTGGATACACGAGACATTTCTCCTTTACTACCTCAAGCAGAAAACTAGTTTGGATCGCTTTCATGGTTGTATTTGTTTAACTGCGACTTAAAAAGGGACAAAATAAACAATTGCTGTTTGGTTTTTTTTCTAAAATCAGCATTTATTGGTGAGTTCCTGATTAAGTTTAACATTATGTTTATTGTGATGTAACCAGTATATGCGGAATTATAGATCAGCCATACCATCTCTTCTTGTAGGGCTTTGACCCCTGCAGACTGAAGCTACATAAACATGGAAACTACTTAGATAATTAATTATAAACATTAAGGTTCGATTATTTCGCAACAAAAAAATTGGATTATGTATTGTGATACTGACTTAGAGTGGGCAGTGGTGGCCTGGTGGTAAAGGTGCTGGATTACTGATCCGAAGGTTGGGAGTTCAAGCCCCACTCTCAGCGGGCTTTCACTGTCTTCCCAGTGCAGCTAACTGGGTTATCAAAGGCCGGCCATGTCTCTCACTGTCTGTGGTGTGAGGTTCATGTAAAAGAACCATTGCTGACTTTCGACAAGAGTGTTTCCATCCTGCGATGGCCTGGCAAGTTGTCCAGGGTGTACTCTGACCTCGCCTGGAGTCATCTGGGATGGGTACCAGCCTCCCCACAACCCTAATTAGGATTAAGCGGTTACAGAAAATGAATAAACGACATAAAGTCCTGCATTTATGTGAAAGTATTTTAAGTACATTTTAAGTACATAATTCCTTTTTTGATGTATTATTGGACAGAGTCTGTTAAAGATATCACGTGCAGTATATGACTCTGAACTTGCAGTTATTTTTAACTGGATTTTTTTGCAGCAGATAACGACATTAGCATTTCAGTTGAGTATTAAAGTTTATTTTGAAAGGTATTTCAAGGTAGAAGTTATCCTAGGAATTATAAGATAGATTACAGAAAATTGGGATTTTAGTTTTGTTTAGCTACCACATAAAAAAGTACAATTTTATTATATTATTATATCATTATTATTATCCAACTCAGCCAGTGAGGAAGTTTAAGTCTGTTGAGAGACACAACCTGATGTTCAACTGATTTTGACTGCAATAGGATCGAGATAATCATAAACGACACATGTTTTCAACATTTGAAAATGTGTTTTACTGTTTCCCGTTTTTTAACACTCACTAACATTTATTAAACTATTATAACATGCTAATAAGGTTTTTAAATCTACGCATTACTATTCACTAAAGCAGCTATAATAATAACCCAATTGATATAAATCAGACAGTGGCGATTCCAAGAGGGTTGAAGTGCAATAAAACAAATCACTTCACTTATCCCTTAACATCCGATGATGTCGTTGAGGCGCCTTCATGGCGAGACTTGGGCTGATTTGGCCTGGCGGAGCCCATCCCTCTTCAGGTCGTAGAAACACGCTGTTGGCTTTGCAGCCTACTCTTTTACAAAAGTCAGCAATGGTTCTTTTACATGCCTCTCACCATAGACAGTGAGAGACATGGCTTGCCTTTGATAACCCAGTTAGCTGCACTGGGGGGACAGTGACAACCCTGTGGGGACTTGAACCCCCAACCTTAGGATCAGCGATCCTGCGCCCTTAACCACTAGACCACCACTGCCCCATAAAACAAATACATAAAATAAAACCTATATAAAGAGTTGGAAGAGGAAAGGAAAGGGTTGAAAAAGTGGAATAAACCAGCTGAGATGGAGTGAAGAGCTTCAACCAACCGTTAAATGCAGTGCAAGCGAGCTGATGCATGAGAGGCAGACGAACCCTGTTCTGTTCCACGGGAGCCCTGCCAGAACACGTTTCTTTTCTTCTGCCTAGATGTTGATGGTTAAAAACGTCCTCTTGGCTGCACTGCACATATCTGACAGCTCCGCCTGGCCATTTTCGTTTTTCATAACAACTGTATTCGTGATGCTATTTTCTTTGTGATTTTAAAGAAAAGGTCAGAATCAACATTGCAGAAGGTTGCTTCATTTTAAATTGTGCAGTTAATGTATTAAGTGAATATTAACCGTTCTCTTCTTCATTCTGCCTGAAAAGAACCCCATCAAGTGTTTCCTGGAAAATAAACCACATCGTAGAAAAAAACGTCCTTACATAGTAAACATTACATGTTATATCGGTCTAATTTTTCTTATGGATCTGTCGGGTGGACTTTTCCCTTGTTGGCTCCAGTGGGGTTATTTTCAGGATTGTTTGCAATCATTTTTTGATTTATCATCATAAAGATTGTTTCATTAATCAAGTACAAACACATGACTATTATACATTTTCAGATGCCTGTATAAACCACATTTATTGCTTTAGTGTTTGCCTCCAAGGACTCACACTCAAGTTTGACATAAAATTTATTATTGGGCTTAAGTTGGATTTCTGTGTGATCTCATATGAAAAGAGGCGCTTTAAAGAAATTCCTTTATTTTCCACTGAAAAATATTCCTTCTCTCTGTCATCAATTGCTCTTACTTCAGTCAACACACACGTACCTGCATGTCATGACGTTAAACGAGTATGAGCACAGAGTTTCTCTGATTCCAGATATTTTAGAGGAATATGATGTAACCTCCTGTAATCTAGAAATCATTTTAAAAGACTTGTTGCAATTTATTTTCAAAAGTCCACCTTCTTTACGGTAGAAAGATAAAATGCTTCAGTATCTGTCATTTAAAAATAAATAGTGTCTTTCTCGATAAACATCAGCAACCTTTCTCGAGTGCTGCAAAATGCAGACAGGTAGAAAGGTAGAAAGATCATTGTCAAAAATGAAATAAGAAACAATTGCAAAAGGTCAGATCATTTTTAAAGAAACAAAGGGTTTTGTTTGTGTGCAGGCATCTGATCAGTTTTCTGCTCGATATACAGCCAGGAAAAATGACAACATTTCTGAGTAAATATCGTCTGAGCATCAGTTATGAGGTGATACTTATAATGCATTACCAATTTTTTAATACAACGCATTAAACATGTTTAGAGAATGTAATATTACCAATTTCAAAAGAAACGTTTTACAAGTAAGTTGACTGGGGCACAGCGCAGCAGCTGCAGTAGCATGTCTGCCTCACAGCAAAAAAGGTCCTGGGTTCGAGTATTGTGCTCAGCAAGGCGTTTTTATGTGGAATTTGCATGTTCTCTCTGTGCATGCATGGTTTCTTTTCGGTGTTCTGGCTTCATCACAGACCGAAAATATGCATCTGAGGTCAGAATTTCCAGTTTGAGGCTCTAAATTTCCAGTAGCTGTGATTGTGAGTGTGAATGATTGTGACTGTGTTAGCCATGAAAGTGTACCACGCCTTTTACCCAAAGTAAGCTGGGATTGGCTTCAGCTCCAGTTTGGATAACACACAGATTATAGATGGACTTTTGAAAATGTATCTAATAAGAGCAAAAAAAAAAAAAACCTAACATACATATTATAATCTAATTATAATACTGTACCCTATAAGTTGAATTTACGAGCTATATGAAACCTGAACAATTTCTTAGTCCTGGCCTCACCTTAAGAAGACTTAAAACATTTGGAGTTGATTACTTCTTTTTCCATTTGTAAAATAATGCTGCGATGACCTGGAGAGCTGTCCAGGGTGCACTTATAAAATGAATGAATGAATATCATGTGACTGTCCTCCCAGTGCAGCTAGCTGGGTTATCAAAGGCCGGTCATGTCTCTCACTGTCTATGGTGAGAGGTTCATATAAAATAACTGTTGCTGACTTTCGACAAGAGTAGGCTGCAAAGCTGTCGGCGTGTTTCCGCCGTGCGATGGCCTGGCGAGCTGTCCAGGGTGTACTCTGCCCTCACCCAGAGTTGGCTGGGATGGGCGCCAGCCTCCACGCAACCCTAATTAGGATTAAGCGATGACAGAAAATGAACAGAACTGAATATCATGTTACAAATAATAATTTTTTTAATGCATGCTTTTAAAGACATAATTGTTTATTGTCATTACAGATATGAGCTTTACAGAATGTGTGATCTGACATTATGTCTGCACACTAGTGTTGTTTTATGAAACATTTTTTTAATCAATATGTTTAAAAAATCAAAAAGAAAAAAATACTTTTTGAATGTAAAATGATGTTCGTCTCCTTTAAAATTCAATACATTTTTGTAGCTGAGTGCTGTAAAATGTTAATGTACTGTGTTTCAGGAGCCTGTGGAGTTTATATGCTGTTTATTTTCTAGATTACTTTCTAAAAGCATATATGACGCAAACTCAGGACACTAAATAAACCTTCCTGCTCTAAACCTTCTTCTCTGGTATTTCTTAATGGTTCATACAGTTATAGATAACACCCGTAAAATATCAAATGCATCTTTTCTGCTTTTATAGAACACAAAAAGCACCAGACATTGTCTGAGAGTTGAAAGTTTTTGTTCCTCTTCAGATTCATCGTCAGAAAGCAGCGCAGAAAACTGCTCTAGAAAAAAGAACCATGAAAGTTTGGAGGACATTTATTTGCAGCCAAGCAGTTTAACACCAGCTGCTGTTGAATAGGGCAGAGAATATGACAGAGGTCAGGCAGCATGACATGTGAATGGAGCGTCCATCGAATACGACCAAGAGAGAAGCACTGTAGAGGTCCAGTAGTGCACTTGACATAACTTGCCTCACTATATTCTAGGAAGGAATATATTTCTGTATTGCCTAGAAGGACAAGTCAGTCAGCACACTTTAAGATTAGACGTCTAAATTCGGGATAATCTTCATTCGTTCATTCATTTTCTGAACTGCTAAATCCTAATTAGGGTCACAGGGAGGCTGATGCCCATCTCAGCTAACAACATGGACAGCTCACCAGGTCGTCACAGGGCAGAAACACACTGATGGCTATGCAGCCTACTCTTGACGAGGTTCAGTAATGGTTCTTTCACATGCATCTCACCACAGACAGTGAGCAACATGTCTGGCCTCTTTCCTCATTCGTTCATCGACTAATGATGGGTTTGGGAATTGCTGACAGTAATAATCACAAGTATATGAAACTAGCGACGTGCATCAGTCCTGGAATCCATAAAGAGACAACAAAAGAAATTTGCAAAATCTTTTAAATTCAATGTTGATGAGGATCAGATATAAAGCTTGTTGGACAAAGAAAGACCACATTCTTGTAAAAGAACCAATGCTGACTTTGAATAAGAGTAGGCTGCAAAGCCATCAGTGTATTTCCGCCCTGTGATGGCCTGGCAAGCTGTCCAGGGTGTGCTCTGCCCTTGCCCCTAGTCAACTGGGATGGGAGACAGCCTCCCCTTGACCCTAAGGATTAAGCAGTAACAGAAAATTAACTGAACTGAACTGAATATGAACAGTACATGTATTAATGCCATCATGATTGTAGATAGACGACGGAAACACGATTGTGACAGGATTACAAGGCAAGACAAGTGACAAAGCAATACAGTATTTAAAAAAACCTTTTCACTTGTAAAAAAAAAAAAAAACACTTTAATAAACAATCTCACAATGCAAAATAAGTGCGTAAATGCCCCATGCTGCTAAAATAAGTGAGTAAATGCTACATAAAATAAGTGGGTATATGGCATATACGCCCGACTACAGCCCTGTGTATAACATGTATTTCTGTAACGTGTTTAGGCTGCAGATTAATCACAAAACCAAGCAAAAAAGTTTCTCTGTGAGGCAAACACTACCCCTGACTCATGGCAGAGGGTGCTTGTGAGCCCACAAATCACTGCACAGCCTACAATCTTCTTTGTTTGTTGTTATATTTCCTTTTAAGTCTGCATTATTAAAATGGAAGATTATATTTCCAAGATGAAAAAATTCACAAATTTGGGTTTTCAGTCAAAGCAAGAGGTAATAACTAAAGGAAGGCTAAAGCAGTTGGAATAAATTTTAACCTCAAGTGAAATATACATCACATGTTTGTGTAAGGAATGCTGATATAAGATATAAAACACAATGAATTGTCAGAAAAGAATTTAATTTATTTAAAAAATCTTTTAAAAAAAGAAGGAAACATGATATAGGACTGCATTACACCACACATCAACCCCCATACTAACTGCAGGGACAGTCGTGTCATTGCTCCATTCTTTAGTATTGATTTGATGTCTGTTGTCACTCAAATGACGAATATTATACTCTATTGAGTTAAATTGTATTTGTAAATCTGACTCTGAAAGAGTCAGTACCTCACCAGCTGTCAACCTCACCACACATCACTGAGAACAAGTACCCATTAACTGTAACTTCAGCAGTGTGAGCTTCTTCTGACAGACGGATAGTGGTGGTCCTTCCCTGACACTCTTGTTGCTCTTCTTTAGGTGAGTAGAGGTGTTACCATTATATAGAGAAAAGATATCATTATTTTTTGCTCTGGGATTGTTCACTGAGTTACAATTTGGTTAACAATTTTGCTCCATAGTCTTGATAGAAAAGGCAGTGTAGATAAAAATTGTCAAAGGCATCTGTAAATAGATGATCGACAGCATAACACCCTGAAACATAACTCAAGAAGACGTGAACTCTCAAATAGTATTCATGAACTATCTTGTTATCAGTACGATGACATCAGGAAAGCAGCTTTTCAGAGCAAAAGTGGGAACAAAAATGTAGAATTTACCAACAATGAACCATACAAAAACTTAAAGGTTCAAACAAATAGTTGGAGGATTTTTTTTTTAAATTGACTGCAAACTTTAAAAAAAAAAAAAACAGCTTTCAAGAGTTGAATCTGTTCAGATTTGTAGTTTTTTTTTTAATTATTTAAATGGTTCAAAATGTGATAATTAAATGATAGTAAGATAACAAGTAGTGTTTTGGCAAAACCTTACATAAATATATGTTTTAATAATAAAAATTACACACACACACACACACACACACACACACACACACACGCGCGCGCACACACACACACACACACTTTTTTATAAAAAATAATGTATGTGAATTTTGGACCTCATCTATCATTCATGTAACTTGTATTGCAGCCAAATTTGTGTACGCAAGACCATTAAATTAATTACACAACAAGTATTAAAAATATTTCAACTTTTAAAAATATATTTAAATATTTCAAACAAAGTACAAAACAGAGACCAGAGACAGAAAAGACAACATAGATAGCACACTGTAATAAAAGAATCCAATATTAAGTACCTCTTGGTACAGACCTAAACTACAAGGTCATTCACATTGATTGGATAATACAGGAATGCCCTTTCAAAGTCAGAGAAAAATCATATATGAAGGCGGTTTATGCGCTATGAACTTTTATTTGTTGGCATCTCCTTTCTTTTCGACCCCATGGCTTAGGCTGCTGGCCCCACAACCAGATGCTGGAATAAGCTGAACAAGAAGAAGAAGAAGAAGAAGAATATGATGATGATGATGATGATGATGATGATGATGATGATGATGAGGAGGAGGAGGAGGAGGAGGAGGAGGAGGAGGATGATGATGATGATGGTATTTCTTATTTTTTAAAAAATGCTGTCAATGTCAGTCAGGTATTCATTGTAGTCACCGACGGTTCATCAGTGTTCCTTTCACCAAAGTATTGCACCAAAAAATATGGGAAAGCAATAATAAATAAATATTCATTCTTTATTTTCTGCTATCAAAGCTAACATGAAGGTGACCCCAGCTATAAAAACTTGAGAAATGCAAATTGTGAGCTGCTGTTATATGCAAATTGCCCTGATAAATACTTATTAATAAGTGAATTATACTGGATATGAGGAGAATCGAAGTTTAAATCTTAGCAATACTGCAGGTAATGTGTATCACGAAGATGATGTTCTCTGTGTGGGACGGATGGTACGACCTCTCTTATCAATCATAGAGAAATGAGATGGACATGGATGTGTGTGCTCATGTATATAGAAGAGAGACAATTTCCTCGGTGTGCTAGGCTGCCCTGTAAGCATTGTAAGTAGTATATCAGAAAGATGTTTTTGGTTGGCTTTATGCATCGAATGAAGCAATTGTTATACCATTTAATTTTTTTTAAATTCTATGGTTCTGGACTTTTGGGGAACCCTTTTAAATAGCTATAGACCCACACAGCATATTCATTCATTCATTCATTCATTCATTCATTTTCTGCAACCGCTTAATCCTAATTCGGATCGCCGGGAGGCTGGCGCCCATCCCAACGGACTCCGGGCGAGGGCAGAGTACACCCTGGACAGCTTGCCAGGCCGTCGCACGGCAGAACCACTCTGACGGCTATGCAGCTACTCTAATCGAAATTCAGCAATGGTTCTTTTAGATGCCTCACACCATAGACAGTGAGAGACATGGTCGGCCTATGATAACCGAGTTAGCTGCAGTGGGGGACACAGCATATTAATTTGATTAAATCTATATACATTTCTGTTTTGTGACAATTCAATAAAGCAATGTAAGGTTTTGTATGAGTAAGTGATATTTATAGTTAAATAGTCGCTGTTGGGATCACTAAACTGTCTGAGTAAAAGCTGAACTACAGTACAAAAGGAGATTAAGATTAAGCATCTATGACTGGCATCGATAATGTAATGCATTTTATATTTAATGAGCCATTATTATTCTGTCTCATGAAGCTATAAAGATTTTCCATTTCCTATTTAACTGCAGTGATGTGTCAGTTCACTCAGTTCCCAGTTTCTATTATTCACCTTTAATTCCTAGCCTAAGTCTCCATGATTTGCCGCAGAATATATGGGCCAATATGAATTAAGCTGAGAGGAGCTCGAGCTCATGAGGCACCTGGCTGACTCATAGCTGGACAAAAGATGGATTAGGTGCAAATGTGACTCGTCACAATAAAGGGCTGAGCTTGGACTGTAGACAGACAGAGGGGAATGGTGCAGAGTTTCGGTTCGGCAAAACCTCACATTTATATAATATTATTTGACTAAGGAAGTTAATTATAATGATAATTCATATAGTCAGCTGAGATGAACTTTAGAACTCTGAATACTGTTCAATTTGTCCTTGGGTTACTGAAACAGGATAATATGCTTTTGTTTTTAGCAGATGCAGATGCAACATAATTCACAGCACACTATATGGCACATGCACCACTTTCTTACCTCCCTCACTTATTTGTCAAAACACACTCCTACTATGGCCAAAGGGAGGCAGGGCTCTATGTCAGCCAGAAGTAGGGGAAGGCAGGGTGCACCCTGACCAGTTTGGCAGACCATCACCGGGCAAAACACACATCCATACACACTGCTACTCACATCCACAGGCAAGTAGGAGCAGCCAGATAGCTTCATATGCATGTCTTTGGACCGTCGGAGGAAACCAGAGTACCCGGAGGAAACCCATGCAGGTATGGGGAGAACATGCAAACTCCATACAGAAATGCCTGAGTCCTAGACCTTCTTGCTTTGAAGTTGATATGCTAATCATTATGCCATATAGAGGATACAGTACGTAAGTAATTTGGAGACATTATTATATTATACTGTTTTTAGTCTGGTTCATTAGAAAAAGTTGGAGGGCAGTGGTGGCCTGGTGGTACAGGGCGGTGGATCACTGATCCTAAGGTTGGGGGTTCGAGTCCCACTCTCCACAAGGTTGTCACTGTCCCCCCTCAGTGCAGCTAACTGGGTTATCAAAGGCCGGCCATGTCTCTCACTGTCTCTGGTGAGAGGCATGTAAAAGAACCATTGCTGACTTTCATAAAGAGTAGCTGCAAAGCCGTCAGCGTGTTTCTGTCCCTTGCAAAAAGGGTTGTGTCAGGAAGGGCATCCGATGTAAAAACCTATGCCAAATCAAACGTGCGAATCATTCGCTGTGGTGACCCCTGAAACAAAGGGAAAAAGCCGAAAGGAAATCTCATCATTAGAAAAAGTTGGAATGATATGTAAAACAAAAAAATTATAAAAGCATTGATTTTTAAACCCCCAACCCCCCATTTTCTCCCTAATTTAGCTGTATCTAATTCCCACCATACAAGTATTGCCTTCCCTATCTCACGACCCCCCCCCCAGGAAGGGGCGAAAGTCTGCACATGCTCTCTCCATGACATAAAAGCTAGCAACCCGCCTCTTTTCAAACTGTGGTGTCATGTGAATCAATTTAGTGATTGCTGTGAGTGACAGGGAAGGGTGCGTATGCCATCCATCCATTCTGTGAGAGCTCGACCAATTACCTCCCATGGATTCCTGGCCATGGATAGCTGTGGCATTAAACAATTTTAAAACTTACCTTAACTTGTATTTCTTTAACGACTTTATGAACCCAATGTATTTCATATTTGTCTAGTTAATTGGTGTAATTTGTAATATATACAGTACATGCATCTCAGTCTTGCACATATTAGAAATGTAGTTTAGGACTAGTAATGAAGTAAAATAATGACGTGACTAGAAAGAAGTGACGTCAGTTGCCTCAAAGGTTTGCAAAAGAATTTTTAGTTTTTAACAAATTCACGAGAAAATGATAAAAAGGCTTATAGAACAATGTTCAAAGAAAGATGGGAAGGGATTTGAATGTTTCTCCCTTTAAGGTGTATAATACTGTATCATTAAACAATTAATATAGACAATTTTTGTTGCATAAAAAGCAAGGGCGCATGCATTAAATGAACACTTTTGAGCTCCAATCCCTCAGACAGCACTGCACGAACCTGACATCTATTACTGATATAACCACACGGGTTCGAGGTTACGCTGGTGAATCTTTTTCAAGTACTACAATATGGAGATGCAATGTATCCACAAATGAATTAAAAACTTCACTCTGCAGAAAAGAAAGTCATATATAAACTGTGTATAGAATCACTATCATGTTCTTGGGTATCTGGGAAGGACCATCACACTGGACGTGTGTATTGTATTCATATGAATCAGTATTTCAGGACATTTTTGGAAGAAACAGGAACCATGTGTGCTGGAACACAGGCAAAATTTCTTTGTCTGCCATCCAGACTGTAAACAACAACAAGTTCAAAAGCCAAGCTCTGTCATGGTGCATTGCATCAGTGCCCTTAGAAAAGGTAACATTGAGTTGTGCGATAGCAGCATTAATGCATAAAAGCATGTTGACATTTTTGAGCAACATGTTTTTGCTTAGAAATGACACCTTTTCCATGCTTATTTCAACAAGACATTGCAAACCCACATTCTCCCGACACTGTTAAGGTTGATCTCTGGAAGAAGAGGGTGTGGATGTTGCACTGGGCTGAGTGTAATTCACATGGAGTCTTAAATCTATATCAGTTGCCTCTGGGTGAAGGCATTACATACTCTGGACATCTCGCCGGGCCATTACACGGATAACACACTGTTCCACGCCTAAACACATGAAGTGAGAAGGAATGGTAATATTAAAAAGTGGTAAATGCTTTAACGTCCCATTATTAAAAAAAATTGCTAAACGAAACAATTCATTTTGGAAAAATAATAAAATCTATGAGGTAAAACATCAAATAATGTGCTTTTGTACTGATTGAAATACAAGTCAAGTTAAAAATCATTGTTTTCAGCTTAATTTAGAAGTCTACATTCTGATGAAGCAATAAAAGAGAATGTTTCAAAGCAGAAAGTTAATACCTCTGGTATTCAGTGAAATGCATGCTGAATAGTATACATGAAAAACCTTTTGCAGCACGATGGCATAGTAGTTAGTATGTACACAGCAAGAAGGTCTGGGGTTCGAATCCCGGGATCGGGGGTATCTGTTTGGAGTTTGCATGTTCTCCCTGTACTTGCGTGGGTTTCTACCAGGTACTCTGGTTTCCTCCTACAGCTGAAAGACATGCACATTAGGCTAATTGTCTGTTTTAAATTATCCCTTGGTATGAGAGAGAGAGAGAGAGAGAGAGAGAGAGAGAGTGTGTGTTTGTGTGTGTGTGTGTGTGTGTGTGTGTGTGTGTGTGTGTGTGTGTGTGTGTATTGCATGCTGATCAGGGAGCACCCCACCTTTGACCAGTGTCAGTTTAGATATGCACCAGCCTCCCTGTGACCATAGTAGTATTAATCAGTTCTGCAAATGAGTGAGTGAGTGACTGGAACAGTCAGGAACATTACACTCTTTTAACCCTGAATCGCAGGGGAAGTTACTGTAGTAGTGTTCTCAGTAGCTTTGAGTTCATTTAAATTCTGCAAAGTGCATCACAGCCCAGTGTATTGTCAGGAATTTGGTTGGTTCAGAGCATTCAAGATTGGACTTTAAACATCAGAATTCTCTCTGATGCTTTGTCACATGATCAGAAAAGGTGACGCTGACAATTTTCCTATCAGACTCTCATGCCACCATGTTTTATGTACGCGACCCTGCTGAGTTCTCAAAGATAATCTGGGTATAGGCCTCTTTTTTATAGTCTTTGGAATGTTTGCTGTTCTGCTTGCTGTTCTGTCTGGGTACTTTTTTTTTTCTCTCTAAGCTGAACAGTGCATTTATGCTTCTTGAAAGGATTTTACTTTGACACACCGACAACTGTGCCACACCAATAGCTTAGGATTTAGAAAACGCTTAAGTCAATTTTACTTAATAATCAATTTGCATTAAATTTAAAACATTGTTTCAAACAAAAACAGATTTTTTATGAAGATAGATTTCATATAACCCTTTCTTATGAGGTGCAATTTCAATCACTTTAATTCGTGCTCCGTTATAATTTAATTTTGGGTTTTAATTTTAGTTCAGTATTAAGTTTAATTATCAGAATCAGAATATACATTACAAATATACATCCAAAATCCAAACACCCAAACACACACACACACACACACACACACACACACACACACACACACACACACACACACTGTGTGAGTGTGTATGTATGTATATATATATATATATATATATATATATATATATATATATATATATATATATATATATATATATACATACACAGTGTATGCAAGTCCGAAATTAGAAGTTACGAGTACAATATCTATATAAACAGATAGAGAATGAATCCTTTCAGTTAGTGATATGTGCAGTATTATCAGTGTGATAAACAGTAGAATGTAACTATATAATAGTGGATATTGTTGCTGTATGGTGGAGTTATACATTTTAATGGCCACTGGTAGGAATGATTTTCTCTGTCGTTCAGGTGTGTATTTAAATGAATGGCTCCTGTGATTGATCAAAACGTGATGCGGGTGGGAGGTATTGCTCAGTATCTGTTAGCATCTGTGACCCTCGGCCTGCTGAGTGGCTAGGCGGACTTCAATATGGTAACCGTGACCAGGTGTTGCTCCTGGTACAACATCACATTCCTATACTGGAGGCCACACATATAGTTTACAATGTCAAAGGATAGAGGCTGGCATGCAATAGCTGTCTAATAATTACTTTTATACCTGCCCTCGCTGCAAAACAGAGATACCTGCAGAAATTAGCTTTGTATGATGGAATTGACCCTTACAAAAATGTATCATATACAAGAGCAGCCTGAACTGTTTTTGAAAAAACTATTAGTATACATAAAATCGCTGCACTTTATGTACCAGTAGTAAAGAAGCACATACTAACAATTGGGGCTTCACTCAACATGGTCTCGACTCGTTGTTTCTACACTGCTGAAATAGCTAACAACACACACCTTCTCTCAGTCTGTGCTTTACTTTCAATATAATTATTTGTAATGAGTAGCTTTCTCATTATTATATATAGAACAAAACACAAAAATATTAGCTTTACATGTGCACTCACCAGTTATAATAAAATGTGGTCACTGCAAACGTAGATCTTTACATCCAGATTTGCTCTGTAGATGTTGCTGAACCATTTAGTTCCCCCTTTTCTGGAGAGTTCTTTAGCATACTCGCCCTGACTTTTAACAATTGACGGGACACGAGAAAAAATGTGTTTCTCTTTCTCTCTCTCTCTCTCTGGACGGTTGGAGCAACCAATTACAGCATGTTTACTCTAAGTTCTACATTCACCGTCTCCACAGGGTCACCAGTATCGCACCGGTGCAGTGCTTTCTCATTGACTTCTGGGTAGTGACGGGTAGTGCAGAAGATCTATCCCCACTCAACCAGTTATATCCTTGTTCAGAACCAGTAATATATTAATTCAATGCAATTCAGTTTTATTTGTATATTGGCATTGTTGCAAAGCAGCTTTACACAGTAAAATAGTAAAAGTAGGGGATTACAAAGTAAAAAGAATTTAAACATGTCCTATAGCCCCTGCTTATCCCTAATGAGCATTGCCCAGTGATGGTGGCAAGGAAACACTTCCTCAGTGGATGTGAGGGAGAAACTTTGAGAGGAACCAGGCCCAAAAAGAAAACCCATCCTCATTTGGGTGAAACCATAAAAATAAATGAATGAAATTAATAAAGTCCAGCTCACAACATGTATTTTGAGGCAGGAAAATACCTAAGAAACTGGAGGAAACCCATGCCACGTCTAAGAAAACAAGTACAATTGATACAGATGTCCGTAGAATCTGTATATCTGGAAAGTATAGCATTTTACATTGTTTCAGTTTAAATGCATCTGTTAGACACGCGAGTCAACACAATACAAATGATCACACTGTTCTTTTGTCACTGGCCAGACAGCGAATTTCTTCACTTCATTGACTAACAGCATCACTTCTTGCGCGCATCAACATTGCTCTCGGAATATTGTGAAATAGCATCTGTCATCAGGTTATAAAGCTGAGAAAGTCCACTGCACATCACATGGGATTCTGAGCAGCTTGGTGATAAAATTCCTTATCACTTTAAATGAAACTGACACACTCTGATAGAGCGAGGTATGAAATTGCGATTGCGCCATTGCTGTGTGTGTGTGTGTGTGTGTGTGTGTGTGTGTGTGTGTGAGCCACAGGACAACACATCAATATATGACTGATCTAGAGACAATTTTCAGCTGGACAATTTTAGACAAACCTTTGTCTATGATAATGCATTGAGACAGGTTTATTGTTTTAGCAATGTTCCCTTTGAACAACGCAACAAACAGCCACCAGCATTTAGACAGAAAATGTGGGTTTTTTTAATGGAAAAATGGCACACCGCATCAATCGTTCATCATATTCTTGGCTGGTTCATTAAATCAGAAAATTCTTTTTTGCTGCCATCTGATGGCTTCAGTAATCAATTATCAAGTCTCACATTATCTTGTCTGATGAAGATTTCGGATCATCCAAAAGTAGCCGCTCTTTCCTCAGTCCCATCGTGAATGTTGATGCTGAAGTAGAAAGGCATTAGATGCTGTTAAAATACTGCACAGCTGTATGTAGCTGCACTTGATCCAGAGTACATGGATCATGTCCTTACACATAGTTTTACTGGAAGAGAATGGTGCATATCTCACCTGGTAATTGTGTAGCTGAATTATGGACGGTCTATTAAATGCTTGAGTCCATTTCGGGGCTATATACATGTCATACCTATTAAAGCTGGGTAATGGCTCTTAGCTGTACAGATGCTGTACTGTTTCGGGTTGGCAGAGTCAGACTAATTGATAGAGAATTTTCATACCATCCTAATGTTCTTAACCAACCGCGATGGTGCTTTTCTGATGGCAGTTGCGTCAGGGTATGAAATGAAAAATAGAAATTCAAACGTCAAGCCAAACTCATATGACAGAGAAATCACCTAACAAGCTTCAATGCTGGGGCACAAAGAACTGCAGGGCTTAAACCATGACCCAAAGTAGATTAGTCTTTTTTGTCAGCTTCATCATGCTGCTTTGACCTTTGGTGAATAAATCACACCAAGTTGGATATCTCGAAATAATGTTTGCTATTTTTGTTTTCTTCCATTGTGCACCCGAGGCATTTTATCACGTTTGACTTTAATGACTAGCAATTCACTTACACCACATTTTCGTAAATGAGAGATGATACTGATGTGAGATGCACTGTCATTTCTCTGCTCTCATATACTATCTCTGAAATGAAAAGGAGCAGTATATCTCTAATGAGGCTCAGTCTTCAGCTGCCAGGTAAAACAGAAGCAATGCGGCAATAGTGCGCGTAATATACTCACTGATGGTTCAGACTGTCTGGTTGGAGCCTTCATCGTCAGGGTCTTTATATGTCTATTTTTGTATTTTGGGAAAGTTTCTTTATTATAAATCTACAATGAATTCATGGAAACCATTAGTGCAGTATACAATACTGTGCTGTACAACAAAGTATGCTAATAGTGGTGTTGTATTTAGAACATCTGCTTCACGGTTTCGTGCTCAGTTGTTTCTGTGTGGGGTTTGCATGTTCTCCCCAGGCTTGTGTAGGCTTCCTCCATGTCCTCTAGTTATCTCTCATAGTCCAAAGACATGCACATTAGGCTAATTGACTGTCCCAAATTGCTGCTAGGTGTGAATGTGAGTGCGAATGCTCTTAACCCTCAGCTGCTCAGGTGATTCAAAAATGATGAAAGAAAGTTGTGCTGAATAAAGGATAAATGACCCCAAATATGATGTATGAATTAATTACAATGATAAATATGATGAAACCCTAACCCTTGGTGAGGAGGTAAGATTACATGGAGTTTCCTGTGCATACCACAATCCAAAACATGCACATTAGGCTGACTGGCTGTTCCAAATTCCCTCTAGGTGTGAGTGTGTATGTATGTGTTGGCCTAACAATGGACTGCTGAGCCGTTCAAGGTGTACCCTGCCTTTGCCCAAAGCTAGCTGAGATAAGCTCCAGCCTCCTCAAACTCTTGGAGGAATAAATGGTTTGGTAAATAAACAAATAAATTAATTACATTATTAGTACATTTGAATTAAAGAAATGCCCTAAAATAACTGGTTCGAGGTATTTATTGTGATGCCGGGAGCTTTCAGTCGGACCCAAAGATGCAGGAGACCGAGTATGATGATAAAAATGACCTTTATTGAACACAGAGCAGGCACTGGAGTACGGGGAATCGTTATCACCATAGAGGTGAGGGGGAAACCCTAGAATCAAAATCACTAACGGAAAATATCATGTCTGGTCGAGCACACAGCTGAGAACCAGGGAGCCAGAGAGATTACTGGGAAATGGGATCGTTTGGAGGGACAATCTTCTAGCGCTGGGAGGAGCGTGCCACTCATCTTTATAGCCTGGTGAGGGCTGAGTGAAATCAGATGTGCTGTCCGGACTCCGCCTGTGTGTGACAGCCACGTCCCTCGCCAGCGCCTGCAGTGCACAAGGAGAGAGAAAGAGAGTTAAAAGCCGCCCAATAACATGGACCATAACAATTTATACTGACACTCCAAATTTGTACTGACACTCCAAAATAAAGAATACACCAAAGTTCAAACCAATTGTTTTGCCACACAAAGTTTTACACTCCTGACAGTTTTAGGCAACAGAATTCTGATTAACCGTGGGATGTCTTCATGGAATCATACAATTTCTCACAATTTATCTTTCTATGTCTTACACAATGAAAATAAAACAATTTTTATAAATTGTTGATTTTCCACACTTGCTAATGTACAGCATGCAAATGTGAATGCAGTCAACACTTATTAATGGCAGAAAGTAAAGTTGATTTTCTTACCTCAAACTATTACATTGCTGATTAGTATTGCTACAATGTTATATGGATAGTAAGAGGTTAGTTCGGTCCTGGCATGAAATCAATTCAATATAAACTGCTCTTGCTTTAGGTATAAATGACCTGACTTGCTGCACAGGTTTATCACTAAAGAAGTTTCTCTGCTTTTTCAAAGTAACCCATTGTAGCCGTTGAGATTAGTTATATCATGGTTTGTTAAGGGTCTCACTGATTTTATGGTAAAAATGTGCAAATTAGCAAAGATAAAATAGAAAAATGCATAGTTGTATTCTCACACCATATACAGTGGTACCTTGACTTACGAGTGTCTTTTAGAAGGAATTTTCCATTATATGAGCCTCGATCTCACCAAAAATCTGCCCCATCCAATGAGCAAAATTTACATTTTGGACCTCTGCATGGGAAATGGCTTTTCTAAGCCGATTAGCCTTGCATTCTTCCGTGAGTATTCCTTCGTGCTCCGAGAACGCCTTGTGCAGTGCTTCTCAATTATTTTCTGTGATGCCCCTTATAGGAAGGAAAAAAACATTTTATGCCCCCCCCCCCCAGTGCCCTGTGCATGACTATAAATAGTGTTTACTGTACTTCATACCATTTGCCCAGTGCTTTTTCCCTACACCATAGGGAACAGAGCGAGAGCACCACTGACACCTACTGTAGAGGATGCACAATTACACTTAATTCTAGAACAGTATGGCAAAATAGCTTGTTCCCCAGGGTCATAAACGCCTCCCCTGGCATCACACGACTATTTGAGAAGCACTGGCCTTGTGGGAGCTCACCATGAGCCATTCCTTGCTGGCATTCGTAGCGTGCACTGCAAAAAATTCTCCTCCTTCTCTGTTATGCAGCACCTCCTGCCTGCCCATGTGACATTGCCACGCTCATGTGACATCTTTACTGCAGTCAATGATCTGAAGGGTTAGTTGACTTATTGTTTATTCTTGTTTTATTATTATTTATTATTAATTATTATTAATGTTAATGTACATGTATTATTACTATTATGAAATATTTATTCTTTTTACATGTTTATCATTAATATATAGTATTAGCTCAAGTATACATGTTTGTGTCAGGTTATATGAGTTTGGGAGGGGGTTGGAACTGATTGATTGGTTTTCTATTATTTCCTCTGGGAAATTTTTTACAGAATATTTTGACTTATGAGCTTGCCCTCGGAATGGATTAATTTTGTAAGTCAAGCTCAGATGATTCGCTGTGGTGCCCCCTGGAAAAAAAGGAAAAATGACGAAAGGAAAAGAAGATGAATGTAAAAATATAGTTTATACAATATATAACCCACATCATGCCCACCCACTAATATATCAGGTTTAATACAAATATTAGCGCATATTATATATTTGGAATGTCACTTTAGTAAGTGTATATATGTTTTGCTGGTGAAAGGCATGGTGGTGTAGTGGTTAGCATGTCGACCTCACAGCAAGAAGGTCCTGGGTTCAAGTCCCTGGCTTAGATATTTCTGAGTGGAGTTTGCACTTTCTCACCATGCTTGTGCGTTTTTTCTGCAGATACTATGGTTTCCTTACATGGTGTAGAGTACATCCTGTCTTCATCCACTGTTGGTTGAGCTAGGCATCATCCTCCCTTTGACCCTAGTCGGATTAGGCAGTCCAGCAAATTAATGACTAAACCATTGAAGCTTTGTTGTGTAAATTAAATTCCTTTCATATATATATACATATATATATATACATATATATATATATATATATATATATATATATATATATATATATTTTTTTTTTTTTCTTATGGGGTCCTTACAGGAAAACATTAAAGAAAGTATTTTTCATTAAGCTGAGACAAACAACCACTTAAATTCAGGGCTAAAGAGAGATTTCTGCTTGTGCTGTTGTCAAAATAGAATGTTTTTGGTGCCCATTTTAACAGCATGCATTTGCAGTACAGGTTTGACGGTGAAAAATATCAGCAGTACAAACAGGTTTGAAAATAATTGACTTTAAAGATGAGTTAAACTTTATGGTAATATACATGCAATTTAATTCACAGTCCAAATAACAAAACCTGTAAGACATCTGGCTGCTGTAGATTAGCTTCTGTCTCAGATGGCAAAATGGTTCCAGATTTTCTTCTGGATTGCGTCCATTATTGGTGTTACCCGCTGAGGTGCCGAAAGCAACCATGCACTGATGGAGTCAGGTTATACAGCAGAGTAATTATCTCCCAAAAAGTAGATTTACAAGGTGTAACTAAAATGATACATTGGGGGAAGGCAGTTTGACAGGTAGCCAAGTGTCTAAGAAAAGCCAAATTTACATCATGCTGAGAACACAATCTTGATAGTTTAATTGCTTTCTCATTCATGGTAAATCCAGACTGGTGGATCCAATGCCCAGTGAACACTCTGCATGAGGCAGGAATACAATGTCGATGTGATGCTTGTCAAATGGAAAGGCATTACACATGCACATTTACATATTCATTTACACCTACTGGTATGATTTAGAAGGTTGGTGGAAAACTGGAGAAACCAGAGGAAACAAGGGGAACGTTTACACAGAAACAGTAATTCAACAATAATTGAAACAGAAAGGGTTTATTCGAACTTGGAACTAATATCCCTCAAACACTGTTCTCTTTCTTGCCTTTTCAGACAGATAGAATCTCAGAGCATGGGTTGCAAAAGTATCTACTCGCTTTTAATGTCATTTGGGTTGGTGAGTATGAAAAGATTTTACTCAGATTTGTTAGCATTGTAAATTCATATTCATTTGCATGACTAAGTTTGTATCAAAAGATGCAGTGGTCTAACCCACAGTATTAGATGAGCTTGTATTTGTTGGTTCATGTACTGTAAAATTAGCTACAGTGCTTTGCAAACGTTTTTTGCCCCATGACCAATTTCTCACAATTTTTGCACATCTGTCACTGTCATCCATTTCAGATCAAGCAAACCTCAAGATTATATAAAGGTAATACACAAGTAAACACTAAATGCATTTTTCAGTGCCAATTGCATTTATTAAGGGGGGAAAAAACCTCTATCTGAACCTACAAGGGCCCGTGTGAATAAGTAATTGCCCCCTAAACCTAATGGCTGCTTGAACCACTTTTTGCAGCAATAACTGCAGTCAAGCGTTTGCAATAAGAGTCGATGAGTCTTTCATATCACTGTGATGGGATTTTGGCCCACTCTTCTCTGCAGAATTGTTTAAGATCAACCAGATTGGCTGGTTTTCAGACATGAACAGCCTTTTTAAGGTCATGCCACAGCATCTGAATAGGGTTCAGGTTGGGACTTTGACTAGGTCACTCCTCATTTTGTTCTTTTTTAGTGATTCAGAAGTGGACTTGCTGGTGTGCTTTGGATCACTGTCTTGCTGCAGAACCCAGATGCGCTTTAGCTTCATGCTTTGAACTGATGGATGAACATTCTTCGGCAGGATTTCTTGGTAGCGAGCAGAATTCATGGTTCCATCAATCGTGACAAGTCTCCCAGGTCCTGAAGCAGCAAAGCAGGCCCAGATCGTCACACTTCCACCACCATGTTTCACTGTTGCCGCAGTGTTCTTTTTATCAAATGCAGTTTTGCTTTTGCGCCAGAAGTGATGGGATGCATTTCTCCCAAAAAGTTAAACTTTAGTTTCATCAGTCCAGGGGACATTTTCCCAACAGCTTTGGGGATGATCAAGATCATTTTTGGCAAAAGTGAGTTGTGCCTTGATACTCTTTTTTGTCAACAGTGGCTTTCGCCTTGGAAGTCTTCCATGGATGCCATTTTTGCTTCGTGTCTTTCTGATAGTGGAGTCATGAACATTGACTGCAGGTGAGGCTGTAGTTGTTTAGATGTGGTTTTTGGATTCTTTGTGACTTCTCCAGTTAGTCTGTGCTGTGCTCTTTGAGTAATTTTGGTAGATCGGCTACTCCTGGGAAGGGTCACCACTGTGTCATGCCTTCTTCATTTATGGATAATTGCTCTGACAGTGGTCCGCTGGAGTCTCAAAGATTTACCAATTACTTTTTATCCTTTCCCAGACTGAGACATCTCTATAATATTTTTTGTTGTTTGCTCTTGAAGCTCACTGGATCACGGTATGATGATGTGTTCAGTATGGCCTACCTCACCTTGTCAGACAGATTCTATGTTAGGAATCTCCTGATTGGAAATGTCTGGCAGCAATCAGGCCTGGGTGTGGCCATGAAATTGAACTCAGTTTTCCACAATAATAGAATTAATCACAATTACCTCACCTTTTACGGGGTGTTTAGTTTTTAGTTTTTAGTTTTTAGTCATTAGTTTTTCACAGAGGTTCATATAGGTTTGGATAGGATTTTTCTCTTAACAAATAAAATCAGGGAAACTGAATTTTTTTGAATATTTGGGTTATTATCTGTAATGTTTAAATTTGTTTGATGATCTGAAAAAGTTATGCGTGACAAAGGTGCAAAAAGTAAGCAATGAGTAAGGGGCAAAAACATTTGCACAGCAATGTAGGTGCATTAAAACAGATTTACAACATAGTTATACGCAGAATGCTCTGCAGGTGGGATGTCCCAAGATGGTAAAAAACAAACAGCAACAACAAAACCATATAATCAGAATATCTGTTCTCTTTGGCTTTTCATCCACCAGTCGCAGGACATCATCGCAGAGAGAGCGAGGCATGGACATGAAGTCTGATCACCAAAAATCAATGTACTGTAATAGTTCATTTGGTGATACAAGCATGAAATTTGGTGTGTTATTTGAAAAATCTGTTTTAGGATGTTGTTAATAAGGAATAATATCTCTTTCAAAGTGAGTTTTTTTTTCCAGTTTGTGTTTACATGTAATACAGTATACTTTTTTCTTACTATAAATGCTTTTCTCTTGCTATATGACTAGTGAGTTCAACGATGGCTTATTTGAGGAAAACACATTTTTTATTATAGTGATTTTGTAATTTATGGAAGAACTGAGAAATTTATTCAAATTCAAAATATTCAATTTCACAAAAAAAAAACCACTTGTATATTCTGTTTAATTTTTCTTTAGACTCGGTTTACTTAATTATAGAACAGAAATGATAATATTGTATTGGAGGGAAATCCATATATTCTCTAGAGTTTTGTTCTTTTCCCAAATTTGTGCTATTTTCTAAGTGAATATCTCCAAATTCTAATCAGCCATATGAAAGATTTCTAAGAGTGTTATAAAAGAAGATATGAGAAAAGGTAATCAAGCAACTAATATTGTTTCAAAACGTCTATCCATGAAATGAAAAAAGACAACTCAGAAAAGAATTTGGTGTTAATATAATAATAGAAAAATTATTTCCTTGTTGTACATATATTATGTTGTTATAAAAATATGATGTTATGAGGTGTTCACAGTGAAGCTCTGTGTAAAATCATCGGCTTTCGTTTGACAGAAGGGTGGCCATTTTTAAAAATTTAAATTTTGATGGCTAATTTTTCTTGGTAGATTAGTGTCATTTAATATTCTGCTCTAAATTTCATGCTTGTTTCACCATTTGAACAATTTTTTGCATGAACATGGGACATGAGTTATGTCGTTACGTCCTAATGTTGTAACAGTATTTTCGAAAAAGGGAAACCACTAAATTTAAAACACACACACACACACACACACACACACACACAACACACACACACACACACACACACACACACACACACACACACACACACACACACACACACGTGTTGTTGACACCATGAAATTTAAAATCAACATATTTTCCTCCTAAATTGATACATTTTCTCAGTTTAAACTTTTGACCCGTCATCTATGATCTATTCTCAATAAAATATTGACATTTGGCATTTCCACATTATTACATTCAGTTTTTATTCACAATTTGTATAGTGTCCCAGCTTTTTTGGAATCCGGTTTGTATATAAACTGTCTGTTTGTTCACACATCATTGTGTTCATCAGTTTGACAGTCTGTTTTATCTATCTATCTATCTATCTATCTATCTATACATTACTCAGTTCATCAGTTCTACTGTCTATATTTTTTGTATATTTCTGCCTGATTGTGTTTTTGTCTGTCTTGTTGTCTATTGTGTTTATACCTATCTGTCTTTCTCTATGCTTGTCTTGCTCTATGCCTATTTTATATATATATATATATATATATATATATATATATATATATATATATATATATATATATATATATATATATATATATATATAATAATAAGTAGCTGCTCTATATCATAAAACTACTAATTTTAGATGTTTTAGCATTTTTTGGCAAATGTGAAATGTAAACATGCTTGACACTTTTTTCTTCCTTCCTTCCTTTCTTTCCTTCTTTCTTTTTAAAGGGGCCCCGTCATGTCAAAGGCATGCTAAATAAACATGAAGTACACTGTCAAGTCTTTACATCATTTTTCTATTTGCTAAACTGTTTACTAGAGTTGGAAGGTGGTTGAAGCCTATCTCAGCCAACAATGTGAAAAGGCAGGGTACACCCTGAACAGTTCACCAGACCTTCGCAGGCCCAACACACACACACACACACACACACAAACAACCATTTACACACAAGCCCAGGGCCAAGCCAATTTTCCTAATGTGCACTTTGGACAGTGGGAGGAAACCAGAGTACAAGGGAGAAACTCACACAAGCACAGGGAGAATATGCAGACTCTACACAGAAATGGCAGAGCCCAGGACTCAAACCCAAGATTTTCTTGCTGTGAGGCAAACATGCTGTCTCAGTGTTATGCCTTGAGAATAAAATAGAATCAGCCATGATTTTTTGTTTAAATCATTTGCTTACTCCTGTATGTAAATGTCGATGAACCTTGCACCGAGCGTGATAATATTAGTAAACATAGCTGTTATGAGGCCAGTGAGAATGCAGAACACTTGGTCTCAGACTACGGTAGTTATTGTGCATGTGCAAGGGCTTCCTTCGGTCGTGCAGTCATGTTATTGTTAACGTTATCAAAAACAGAAACAGAAAAACTTGATGTAAACCAAGTGAATAAAAAGCACCAGGAAACTTTTGTATTCACCTTAAATGAACCGATAATGAATCATAAAAATACGTTTGATATTTACGAGTAAATGTTAACCTTTAGTTGATGTTTGAGTACGTTTGTTTGTAATATATAGTCCGTTATTACCTCTGGTGTAATTACATATCAGATATTACTACTACAAACATGCTTAAGAGGTTGCTGTGATAAACCAGACAACAGTGTTCACACCTTTACCAGTGCGACAGCAGCTCTACTCTTTCTCTCAGCTTTTATAAATATCTATCAGACGCTGTTTAATCAGACTAATGGAAAAGTAAATTGAAATATTTTTCACACACTATTTTCCCCAAATATATTACACTGCACCAGTAATGGCGTGCTTGAGCTTCTTATAGATCTATTTCTGGCTTATTTTTTGTTATCATTTAACTGGAGAGCTCAAAAGTGGCTTTGGCACTGTTATGGCATTTTAATTATTGACTTTGGCAGTTGAGTCGCTCCTTAGAAACCTAGAAGCCGCTGTCTGGTATGCAAACTATTTTACCAATGAAATGGTGTGATGCATGAACAATGATGCAATAAAATGTTCATATGTGCTATAAATATTTGCTTATTTGAATGGTGGGTCAAATGATTTTTGGCCAAATCGCAGAAAATGTAAGGTAAGTGGTCTGTTTACAGGTGTTTGACCTTTCCACTGTGCAGATGTGCTCAGGTAGTTGTGATGTGATTTAGTATGGAGAGGTGAAGTGGCTCTTTGAGCTGACATGAGTGGTGGCCTGGTGGTCGTATGTATGACGTCATTTACTTCAATGTTTGGAGTGACATCATATGTACGGCTGCTAAACTGCTACATGGGACATCGGAAAAACTCTCAAATATATTTAACTTTAAAGTGTTAAATATGTCAAGAACAAGATGTGTATTGCAGTACAGTATTAATCTGGGTAATACAGTTTAACTTAGTTTACATGTGATGATTAAGAGAAACACAAGCAGGTGACTTCTGAATTGTTGCTCATCTTTCTTCAGAATTATAAGTGTGATGACTCATGCTAGATGTTGATACTACAGATGCTATCTGAAGAATTGCTGAAGGACTTTTATCTGTCTGCTTTAGAAAAAGCTTGGGCTTGATTTCAGTGATCCACTTGATCCACTCTAAACTGCAACGATGACACGAGCAGAGCCATTCCTATCTTCACAAGCACACTTTACCACAAGATCCGAAGCTTTTAAAGTATGAAGTAGCTTACAGGCAGAACATTCCAATTCAAAATTTCAACATATTGAATGGGCAGTGGTGGCCCGGTGATAAGGTGCTAGATTGCCCATCCTAAGATTGGGGGTTCAAGCCCCAATGTCAACGGTTGTCACTGCTGTCCTCCCAGTGCAGCTAACTGTTATCAAAGGCCATCCATGTCTCTCAGTGTCTGTGGTGGGAGGCTATAAAAAGGACCATTGCTGACTTTCATCAAGTAGCTGCATAGGTGTGAGCATAGTTCTGCTCAGTGAGCTGTCCAGGGTGTACTTTACCCTCGCCCAAAGAAGGCTAAGATACCCCGACATAAGTAGGATTAAATGGTTCAGAAAATGAATGAAGGACTTTCAACATCCTCTAATGATCACAGTGGTGAAGAATTAACATGTGGCCATACCAAAGCATCTATAACTTGCTCTTGTAATTTGTATGTGGGGCAGAACATGTGACTTTTGATGGGCATACAGTATATCAACTCTGAATCTCTTTTTACAGTGGATAACTACTGTGAGTGGAGCAGAACCTAAAGCTGAACCAACCACAGACTTTTCTCTCGAGCCTGCTATGGGGGTGATGGAGGGGGAACGCCAGATCATGACTGAATCTCAGTATAAATGTCTGGAGCTTTTGACCAGAGATGGGATACGCAATAAAACAGGTAGACTAAAAAAAGTTGGACTCAAATTAAGGACATATGAATGGCAGCCTTCACATAGTAAAATATTTGACACTCACTACTATTCTGTATTATGTTCTGAAAACTACAGACCTTCCTGAACTGCAATAACAAGGAAATTTATAAACATGTCACATTACAAACTAAAATTTATAAGTTTTCCCTACTTTTAGCCAACCACTGGATTAAAGCCTGATGTTCAGTATTTATGGAAATCAGACTATACTTCCCATGTTTTTATACACCTTCATGCAGACTGAATAAAAATTTGCTAACCAATGTTTTGGCTATGTATATAACATTTCTTTCTTGCCCAGATTTACTTGCCATATTTTCCTCATCTTCAGCATGAACTCCATTTCCCAGAACTTCCCATGGCCTCAAAATATAGCCACCCCAGATTGCACTTCCCAGTCACTTCGATGTTCCCCATCCCCTCATTGCTCATCACATCTGTTTCTTGTTTAATATATGCAGTATATTATCAGAATCAGAATACTTTATTGATCCCGAAGGAAATTGTGTAAGAATAAATATTTAATTATTTAAGTTCCTCTGTTTCCGTTTCACTTGGTGAAGTAACTCAGTGAAGCCACTTCTGTCTTGCCATGCTTTATGGACCTCGGTGAATTTTCCTGCTTTTTGATCTAGTCTAGCATCTGTTAGCTTCACAGTTGAACATTGTTTCCTTGACCTTGAATTTGCCTAATGATTTGGATTTGTTTGTCCTGAAAGATAATTTGCCCTACACTGTTTTTATCTGGACATAAATATTGCCCCACTTGAGCCTCTATGCCTGATATCCCTTTAAGCATGATCAAATCACTTGTTAATTTTTTAAATTTAATTTTACATGAATGACCTCCTCACTGATGAGGACAATATGCATTTGTGCATTTAATCTATTCTAATCTAATGGTCTACTGATTGAAATGTCAATTGTTTTGAAATCAAAGAGATATATAGTACATTTTCATGCCATAACTTGTTATATAACAGCTCAGCCTACGGCAATTCATCATTCATCTTCAGTAACTACTTTACGGTGGTCATGGTCACAGTGGATCCAGAGATTTGTGGAGGAAATGTAGAAACTAGGCACTGGACTTCAGCTCACTACACCACACCATGCACACACCATGCACACGCCATGCACACGCCATGCACACGCCATGCACACGCCATGCACACTCCATGCACACACCATGCACACACCATGCACACACCATGCACACACCATGCACACACCATGCACACACCATGCACACACCATGCACACACCATGCACACAATTAATTGATTGATTGATTGATTTCATGGCCAGTGTGCTGGCTGCCATGGTTGTCTGGCAATGGTGGAAATGCACACAAAATGGGAAGAACAAGCAAAACTCTAAAAAGACGGTAACCTGGAACTGTGAAGTAATTATGCTAACCGCTGCACTCCGACCTCTAACTGTGAATAAAGGAATAATCCAGGCCTGTACATCCTGGTTACAAGACTTATCTATGTGGGCTTGAGTTTGATCTAAAGGTTATGGCTTTCTTGCTTTGTTTTTTTTTTTTTTTTTCAAATTTTTATTTTCTAGCTTTCCACTGTAGCCGGTTTTGGGATGGCTGGCTGTGCTGGGATGAGACTCCTGTTGGGGCTTATGCTTCCAATAGCTGTCCAGACTACCCCAACTTTGACACCTCAGGTAAGGCTTAGGAAGCTATTATTACACAGTCTATCTTGACATTTGAGCCTTTTGGTAATAGGAAAATCTGTCTCAAGGAATATATATACTTTTTACAGTCTCAAGAATCTCAACCTTCTTCAACATGATTTGCTGGTCGTTTTCTTGTTTTGTTTTGTTTTGTTTTGTTTTTCATCTAAAGGTGTCTGGGAAGGCTCGGCTGGATTTTATTTGCAACCCCCAGAAAACAATTTATTAGCTGTTAGAGGATAGGAAAAAGCAGCAAAAGAACATCTTGATCTCTCTCTCTCTCTCGTCAAATGGAATCTAAAGAAAAAAAACACAAAGGAAAATTCTAAACTGTCCAGACTGATCATTCCGGTGCACGGGGATGGGAGTGGGTCTACAGAATAATATCTGTTTTGCACTTGAAAATCCCACTGTAGAACAAATCGAAGATTCCATAGATTTTACAATAGCTCATGAAAATTTGTTCGAGTTCACAGGAGGTACATGATTAAAATGTTATTTTAACAGACCTGTACTTAGGCCACCAAGTAAGGATTTAGCTTACCTTCACAGTATTGCTTAATTTATTTATTTTTTAACATAAACATTAAAACTTGGGTGGCACAGTGGCATCGGGGTTATCACATCCACCTTACAGCAAAAGGTCCAGGGTTCGAGTTTTGGGCTCAGGTGTTTCTGTGTGAAGTTTGCATGTGCTCCCAATGCTTGCGTTGGTTTCTTTTGTGTCCTCCCGCTTCCTTGCACAGCCCAAAGACACCTGATGCTAATGAATTGTTTCCTATTTCACTTAAATGTTAATGTAAATTCACATGTGTGTTAGCTCTGCAATGGACTGGTCAGCTTTACACAGCTTACCTTGCCTTCACCCCGAGTTGGCTGAACTAGGCTGCGGCCTCCCCTTAAAACATAAATTTAAAATGTGTATTTTTTTTTTCTCTTTCATTTTCATTCACATTGTAGCTGTTGTTCATTTGTTAAAATAAATATTGGATGATAAAGATAAATTTGTTAAAATTATTTAAAATGGCCTCTTTGGCTTCTCTGGTCGAGTCTAGACTATTATATGGATTACTGTGAGTTACACTTACATACAGTGCTAATGTACTGATTAATCTGAAGGTACATCACTGACACAGTTACTGCAACATGGCAGCTTGAGTGATTGGTTTTTATGTTTGTTTTTTTTTCTGGCCTCACACAGAAAAAATAAGCAAATATTGTGATGAATCTGGTAATTGGGCCCACAGCACATCTATAAATAATACCTGGTCGCAGTGTCTTAGCATCTCAAAGGAGAAATTAAAGGTAATTACAGTTCTAGCCGTGTACGATTTACTTTGCATTAAAATACTTTTATAAATAACAAAATGAAGTAGCCCATTTATTTACAGTTTCCCATAAGAATATTTATACTGTAGTCCAATTAGTTTTATTAGAGCGATTCTGTTGACTGCTTTAATGGCATTTCCACAGAAAGGGCCTGTTTATATTGAAATGGAGCCAGAGGCTGGTACCACAGCGGAAAGCTTGGTCAGTCCTGTGGAAACCCAGAAAGCAGAGGAGAGGAAGAAAATCATTGATGGTCAATATAAATGCTTTGAGAAGATGAACAGAGACCCACCATATAACAAGTCAGGTAGGGGAGGACTCTTATTTTTTTAAATTGTCATTTACAGGTAGTTTATAAATTCTTGAGATAAAAAAAAAATATATACTAAGTCAATTTAAAATCTCATTTCTTATTGATTTTATTTTTTAACTTTAGGTCCATACTGTAACCGGACATGGGATGGGTGGTTGTGTTGGGATGATACACCTGCAGGAACATTCACATCTCAAAATTGCCCCAACTACTTCCCTGATTTTGACCCCACAGGTAAAACCATAAGAAACCAAGATCTCACAATTTACAGAATCCACACAAAGGTTCCCCTAAAGCAATGTTTTTGTGATCATGGTATGCTGGCCAAGTGGCCAGCACATCCACCTCACAGCAAGAAGGTCCTGGGCTTGAATCTAGCGCTTGGGCATTTCTGAGTAAGATTTGTATGTTCTTCTTGTGCTTGTGTGTGTTTCTCCGGGGACACTTATTTGACTTATTGGCTGTCAGAAATTACCTATATGTATAAACAAATAAATATATATGTGTGTTGGCCCTGTGATAGTGTGGCAAGCTTTTCGGATGTACCCTACCTTAGCCCAGCTATGGCTGACATAGGCTCCACAAGTCTAGTAATATTACACAGTTTGGTAAATAAATGAAGGAATGAATCAATGAAGTGTTTTTGAAATCTGAGGTCACATGACATTATTACAGTGCTTCGCAAATAATGCGGGGTGGGGGGGGTGCCTGGGGGAGCGCGTATGACCTTGAGGAACATGCTTTTCTGGACTGGTGTATGAGAATTTAGTGTAATTGCACCTCCACTCCAGTAGTCGACAGTGGCGCTCGCTTGGCTTGCATGGCCACGCTATGGTGTACTGGTTTTTCACATGAGCAAACGATATGAAGTGCAGTAAACAACCCCTCAAGAAACAACACGGAGAAATTTTCGAACAGGAACGAAGAGAAAGGTGGAGAGAGACGGAGATATTAAGACATGAACAAGTTGAATGAGTTTAAATAAGGACGTATATTTTTAAAAAATTTCAGGCACATTGGTGCACTTTAAATCTTTTCTGCTTCAGATTTAAAAACAATGTTAATGAAGTTTTTCTTTATTGTAAGTTGAGCTATATTTCTTTTTTGTTTGTTTTTAATGTTAATAAATGTTATGCAGAGGTGTACTAATAACAATTTTATAGATAAATAATACTATTTACAGTTACTCACGGGGTGGTGGGAGGGCATGAAATGTTTTTTTTTCTTCCGAGAGGGGGCGCCATAGAAAATAATTGAGAAGCACTGCATTATTAGTAAATTAAAAATAAAGAAATACTCTAAAACAACTAGAACAAGTTCTACAAATACTGACAACGCAAATAAAATAGGATGTGTTGGCCCTGTAAAGGTCAGGTGAGCTGTTTAGCCTTTGCCCAGTGTCTGCTGAGATAGGCTTCAGCCTTCCCACTAACCAAATAGTAGGATTGAACAGTTTAAAAAAAAAAAAGAATGAATATTATTGTTTCTGTTCTTGTTGTAAATATCCAAGAATGTGATAATGTCTGAAAACTTCTCTTTAAAAAAGAGCCTCCAAAGAAAGTTTCAAATTTCCGAAAAATATTTTATTTTCTTTTATTAGAAAAGGCCATAAAATACTGTGATGAGAATGGAAACTGGTTTCTGCATCCTGAGACAAATAGGACATGGTCCAACTATACCCTCTGCATTGCCTACACTAGGGACAAGTTAAAGGTAAGAATTCATGGCCTTGCTCTTAAATATCAAAATATTCAATGAAGTGTAAAATATCATTATAGCAACCCGAGCAGTTTAGTTTGACATTTGATAGAAGAAAGTACATTAGGTTACCTTTGCAGACTAATAATAGTGAAGGGTACACTGTGTGTCTGATTGACTTTAACAGTTAACACTAGAGACTGGAATAAACCAATTTTGGCATTGTATGCTTTGTTAGATTTTGCATTAAGCTAACAAAGAACATGTCCTCGTCATATTTTGTGAATCTGTAGTGTTCTGTGTGTATTTTGCAGAATGCATATATTCTGTACTACATGGCAATTGTGGGTCATGCTATGTCCATTGCGTCCCTCCTCATTTCTCTGGCAATATTTTTTTACTTCAGGTAAGATTAGATTTTTCTTTTCCAACATTATTGGAGAATCCACTTAGCTCATATCTGTCTTTATAGCATATAGCTGTCTTTATATATAGTTTCTCAGCCAGCAGTTGCATGGCTAGGTCATGCATTTTGGGTTTGAACTCCTGTCAAGTACTCATTTGTGGTTGGTTCAAATTACAGTCATATAGTGCAGGGTGTTAAATTATGTTTTGTAAAATAATTGTGCTACAGTAATATGTTTTATAAAATGACATTCAAGAAAATGTTTTATTCTTTTTTTTTTTTTTTTGGTTTCCAGCAGCTATAATGAGAATCTGCATGAGGGAATCAACAACATGATTGTTTTCTGACAGGTTTTTTTAACATAGGATATAATTACTAGAATGTGGTTTTAATAATTTTTCAATGGACCTGTCTTAAGGTATTTTATTTCTTTTGTATACACATGTTTATGCGATGCTGATAAATGGATGACTTCCACCATTGTTTGGCATCCACTGAAAATGTACAAGTTTGTAATATGTATTCCACTTATGGTTTAGTATATTTCCTCAGTGGATGGTATGGAGGTGTAGGGCGTAGTAAGGCCACCTCACAGCAAGAAGGTATTGGGTTCAGTTCCCAGGCTCAGGCATTTCTGTGTAGAGTTTGCATGCTCTCTCGGTGCTTGTGTGGTTTTCCTCCGGGTGATCCGGTATCCTCATACAGTCCAAACACATGCATTCTAGGCTAATTGGATGTCCCAAATTGTTCCTATGTATTGCTATGGTTGTATGAGTGTTGCCCTCTGATGGTCTGGCAGGCTGTTAAGGGTGTTCCCACAACTTTGACCAGTGGCGGCTGAGATAGACTCTTGCCTCCCTGCAACCCTGATAGGATTAAGTGAATTCACTAATGAGTGAGGAATTAGTCAGAGAAATATTTCCCAATCTTTCCTAATATTATTTTCTGGGTCTGCAGTTGCAGCCAGTTGTTGTAAAATTATACATATTTCATAGCAGCATTGCAGGAGGTGTTGCGGGGTGAACTTTCAGCTGGGCCAAAATGCAGGCGACAGAGTAAAGTGCAACAGGAACGATTTATGATTCTCAAGGGAAATACTATGGACAGGTTACAACATTAACACTGGTGTTGACTGGGAAAATAATAAACAACAAACACTTGAGATGATGACGCGGAAAACTGGTTGAGCCCAGCTGCAACTCGCGGCCAGAGAGAAACACGAAGTATCGGTTGTATTGTAAATATTACAGACCATTTTAAAATTTGCAATATATTCTATGTCTTCCTGCCTCAGTCCTAGACTTGGATGAAAATTAAATAATAAAGAACAATACATTTCAACATTGTAATATAATTTAAAGTTGACTTTTCTTTTCAGTTTTTGGAAACCTCCTGCAATGCTGCTATGAAATATGTATAATTTTACAACACCTGGCTTCAATTGCATACCCAGAAAAAGTGGATTTTAGTCTTCCTGGCTAAGATTTATTATTTAATTAATGAAGATTTTCTCATCTGAGAGGAATTTAACTGGGACTTATTCTAATGTTGTTCACCATCAGAACCATTAACAGGGAAATAAAATGATGAATGAGTGTTTTCAGGACTGTATATCAATGTACTGAACTGCCATGTTTGTCTCAGTTTCCATGTTGTAAGATACAAAGTAGTTTATATTTGGAATAGTTCCAATGAGATCCATTTTTTGCATGTATGTATATTGAGTGTATGTATGTGTGTGTACAGTATATATATATATATATATATATATATATATATATATGTTTGTGTGTGTGTGTGTGTACAGTATATATATATATATATATATATATATATATATATATATATATATATATATATATATATATGTGTGTGTGTGTGTGTGTACAGTATATATATATATATATATATATATATATATATATATAATATCAAATGTCTAAGAACTTAAACTTTAGCAGAATGGATTAAAAGTTCCTCTGTTCTCTCCAAGTTTTTTGGTTCTACATTCAAAACCGTATTGCTTAGTTTCAGGATTTATTGCTTGCTAATCCTTTATATCCATTTGTTTTGCTGACTGGTTTATAAGCCATGTGACACCAAAAGTGTTTTACAGACTTTTAATAACATTATTTCATGCTGACTTGGTTCCCTTTAAATTTTGATAGACAGTTAGTCAAGCAGACTCAATTTCGTGGGTTGTTTCACATGGTATAGTCAATAGCGAAACATTCCAAATACTCTAAGTGACAAATGTACTATACTGAGTGTATAGGTATTCAACTGCATTTATATATTTGTTTTCTGTTTCTGTCATGTATTTTAATGGGTTTTTTTTAAAGTACATATTTTTTGAAGCCAATTAGGTTTTGCAAGTTGGGTTTTTTTCTTGCTAGAAATAAGCCCTATATAATTATATACTTTCCCCCAGTGCAGCTAACTGGGTTATCAAAGGCCAGCCATGTCTCTCACTGTCTATGGTGAGAGGTTCATGTAAAAGAACCATTGCTGACTTTCGTAAAGAGTAGCTGCAAAGCCATCAGCGTGTTTCTGTCCCCTGCTAAAAGGGTTGTGTCAGGAAGGGCATCCGACGTAAAAACCTATGCCAAATTAAATGTGCGAATAATTCGCTATGGCGACCCCTGAGAAAGGGAAAAAGCCGAAAGGAAATCTCTATCATAATTATATACTTTGCATCAGACTGTTTCAAAATTAAAATCTATAATTTCAAAATCAAAAGTGCGATTCAGAAGACCCCTATTCAGAAGACCCCTTTGCCATCTCGGAGTAAACATTTAAAGCAGTCTCCCTTGCCCGGACGCGGGTCACCGGGGTTCCCTCCTGGAGCCAGGCCCAGGGGAGGGGCTCGAAGGCGAGCGCCTGGTGGTCGGGCTTATGCCCGTGGAGCCTGGCCAGGCCTAGCCCGAAAAGGAGACATGGGTCTGCCCTCCCATGGACCCACCACCCGTGGGAGGAGTTTTAGGGGTCGGGTGCAGTGTGAGTTGGGTGGCAGCCAAAGGCATGGGTTCTGTCGGACCGATCCTCGGCTACTTACTCTGACCCTCGGGACATGGAATGTCACCTCTCTGGCGGGAAAGGAGCCTGATTTGGTGCGTGAGGTGGAGAGATACGGACTAGATATAGTTGGGCTCACCTCAACGCATAGCTTGGGCTCTGGAACCATCCATCTCGAAAGAGGCTGGACCTTCTTCTATTCTGGAGTTGCTCATGGGGAGAGGCGGCGAGCCGGTGTGGGTATTCTTGTTGCCCCCCGTCTCGGTGCCCAAATGTTGGGGTTCTCCCTGGTTGACGAAAGGGTAGCTTCCCTCCGTCTTCGGGTGGGGGGACGGGTCCTGACTGTTATTTGTGCTTATGCACCAAATGACAGTTCAGAGTACCCACCTTTTTTGGAGTCTTTGGTGGGGTTGTTGGAGAACGCTCCCTCGGGAGACTCGCTCGTTGTCTTGGGAGACTTCAACGCCCATGTGGGCAACAATAGTGTGACCTGGAAGGGTGTGATCGGTAGGTACGGCCTCTCCAGTCTGAATCCGAATGGTGTTTCGTTGTTGGACTTCTGTGTTCATCATAGTTTGTCTATCACGAACACCATGTTCGAACATAAGGGTGTCCATAAGTGCACTTGGCACCAGGACACCCTAGGTCGCAGTTCGATGATTGACTTTGTAGTCATGTCACCGGACTTGCGACCATATGTTCTGGACACTCGGGTGAAGAGAGAAGCTGAGCTGTCTACCGATCACTACCTGGTGGTGAGTTGGCTTCGGTGGTGTGGGAGGTTGCCTTCCAGACCTGGCAGGCCCAAGCGTGTAATCAGGGTCTGCTGGGAACGTTTGGCTGACGCCCCTGTCCGGGAGGCCTTTAACTCCCACTTCCGGCAGAGCTACAACCACGTTCCGGAGGAGGCGGGGGACATGGAATCCGAATGGGCCATGTTTCGTGCCTCCATTGCTGAGGCGGCAGCCCATAGCTGTGGCCGTAAGGTCGTCGGTGCTTGTCGTGGCGGTAATCTCCGAACCCGGTGGTGGACACCTGCGGTGAAGGGGGCAGTCCAGCTGAAGAAGGAGGCCTATCGGGTTTTATTAGCCTGTGGGACTCCTGAGGCAGCAAACGGGTACCGGCAGGCCAAACGTGCTGCAGCCGAGGCTGTCGCAGATGCAAAATCTCGGGCTTGGGAGGAGTTCGGTGAGGGCCTGGAGAGTGATTATCGGTTGGCCTCAAAAAGGTTCTGGGCCACCATCCGACGCCTCAGGAGGGGCAAGCAGTTCTTCACAAACACTGTTTACAGTGGAGGTGGGGAGCTGCTTACCTTGACTGGGGATGTTGTTGAGAGGTGGAGGGAATACTTTGAGGACCTCCTCAATCCCACCAACACGCCCTCCGTGGAAGAGGAAGACCCTGGGGGTTCGGGTGAGGGTCCGCCCATCACTGGAGTGGAGGTCACTGAGGTTGTCAAAAAGCTCCTCGGTAGTCGAGCTCCGGAGTTGGATGAGATCCGCCCGGAATATCTCAGGGCTCTGGATGTTGTAGGACTGTCTTGGTTGACACGTCTCTGCAACATCGCGTGGTCATCAGGGGCTGTACCTCTGGATTGGCAAACTGGGGTGGTGATCCCAATTTTTAAGAAGGGGGACCGGAGGGTGTGTTCCAATTATCGGGGAATTACATTCCTCAGCCTACCTGGGAAAGTCTATGCAGGGGTACTAGAGAGGAGGATCCGACCGATAGTTGAACCTCGGATTCAGGAGGTACAATGTGGTTTTCGTCCTGGCCGCAGCACTCTTGACCAACTCTATACGCTCCACAGGATTCTGGAGGGGGTATGGGAGTTTGCCCAATCTGTCCACATGTGCTTTGTGGATTTGGAGAAGGCTTTCGACCGTGTCCTTCGAACGATCTTGTGGGGCATGCTCCGAGAGTACGGCGTTCTGGATCCGTTGCTACGAGCTATTCGGTCGCTGTATCACCGGAACCAGAGTTTGGTCCGTATTGGTAACAGTAGGTCGGATTCGTTTCCAGTGGGAGTTGGAGTCCGCCAAGGCTGTCCTTTGTCACCGATTCTGTTCATAATTTTTATGGACAGAATTTCTAGGCGCAGTCGAGGCGATGAGGGGTTCTGGTTTGGTGGCCATCGGATATCATCTCTGCTTTTTGCGGATGATGTTTTCCTCTTGGCTTCATCAAGTCGGACCCTCCAGCTCTCATTGGAGCGATTCGCAGCTGAGTGCGAAGCAGCCGGGATGAAGATCAGTACCTCCAAGTCCGAGGCCATGGTTCTCAGTCGGACAATGGTGGAATGCACCCTCCGGGTCGGGAATGATGTCCTGCCCCAAGTGGAGGAGTTTATGTATCTTGGGGTTTTGTTTACGAGTGAGGGAAGGATAGAGCGAGAGATCGACAGACGGATCGCTGCAGCCTCTGCTGTTAAGCGGTGCCTGTACCGGTCCGTCGTGGTGAAGAAGGAGCTGAGCCGCAAGGCAAAGCTCTCAATTTACCAGTCGATCTACGTTCCAACCCTCACCTATGGTCACGAGCTTTGGGTAATGACCGAAAGAACAAGATTACGGATACAAGCGGCTGAAATGAGCTTCCTTCGCTGGGTGGCGGGGTTCTCCCTTAGAGATAAGGTGAGAAGCTCCGCCATCCGGGGAGAGCTCGGAGTAGATCCGCTGCTCCTCCGCATTGAGAGGGGCCAGTTGAGGTGGCTCGGGCATCTGGTCAGAATGCCCCCTGGACGCCTCCCTGGTGTGGTGTTTCGGGCATGTCCAACCGGGAAGAGACCCCGGGGTCGACCTAGAACACGCTGGAAGGACTATGTCTCTCGGCTTGTCTGGGACCGGTGTCCCCCCGGGAGAGTTGGAGGAAGTGGCTCGGGAGAGGGACGTCTGGACCTTTTTGCTGAGGTTGCTGCCCCCGCGACCCGACCCTGGACTAAGCGGAAGATGATGATGATGATGATGAATTTCAAAATCTATTAAGAACCACCTACCTTCGTGGATATTCCCTTAAATCACTTACAAACTATTAATTGATTGTTCTTAAAATACAACAGGACAGCAAGCTCAGGCAATTGCTTTCCAATTTCAGATATCCAGTGTCCACTTCTGTGCTCACTTTAGTCTCGGATTCCTGCTCATGGCTGAAAGGAGTGGAACCTGATGTCAATTTTGCTTTTATATCTTCCTCACGTCATAGTTGAACTTGTTGTGCAATCTGAAATGCTTTTCTGCTCACTATGGTTGTAAATATTGGAAATTTGTTTCAGTCTGGCTTTTGACCGCTTTCAATAACAAACCACAGATCTAGCTTAATTGGCACACACACAAAAGAACACATTTTCCCCCATTCAGATGAGAATTTGTTTCTACTAATTTTAATTCATGACATGTTTTTACAGGTTAATAAAAGGGAAAACAATAATGCAATCACTTAAAATTAAGGTGGAAAAATATGTTGTCATCATCAACAACAACAAAAATAACAAATAAGTACTTTGCTTTTCTTTCTCTGGCCTGAACTCTTTGAGACATTGACTTTTCTTATAAAAATGTTTTTTTTTTTTTGTTTTTTTTTAATCTCCATCAAGCTGCTTCCAACTTTATTGAATAGCATTTGACAGATCAGCTTTGCAGGATGGAGCCTTGGCATGAACTAATTTTTTAAATTCCACTATTAATTTTCACTTGGATTATGGTGTAGACTGTTTGCTAGTTGTGTCACTGAGTTGATATGCCTTTCCTAAATAAAGGTTTGAGCACTCCTTGCTTTATAGCAAGATGCATTATCTTCCTGGATAATGACTTTATCATCACTAAACTTTTTTTAATTGATGGAATGAGAAAAAGTGGGCATATTTTCCATGTACACCTCTGTAATGAACATAATCTCCCCTGGTCCTTTGCCTGACATGAAGCCCCATGTAATAAATATTGTTTTATGTTTCATTAAAACAGGGCCAGCATAGTCTTCTTGGCCAATGCAGTGTGAACATTACTTTAATCCAATCATCACACTCTCCATGTTCGTTTCTTTTTAGCCCTCAGTAACTATGTTTTCTTCGGTTGAGGTGTTCGCGCCGGTTTTCCTTTGGATTTTCTGTATATGAGTCCTACTTTATTTAGCCCATTTCTTACAGAGACAAACACTACAGAGACAATCTCTTATCAGAGACAAACACTTATTTGTTTTATTTTGCATTTGTATTTTTTTAAACATTGCGTTGAAATTTCTATTTTGATGCATTAAGGAAAGTTTTACATTTTTAAAAATATTTAGAAAAAAACTTATAAAATGGTTTTGTGTGTTTATTAAGTGATTAAGTAAGCAAAAAAACAAACAGACAAACCCAGAAATCACTCCCAGTGTACTTATATTTTCCCAGTATTGGCTGAGATAGGCTACAGCGTCTATGCAACCCTAATATAATTTACCGGTGCAGCAAATGAGTAAATGAGTGAGTAAGCGTGTTTAGTCATAACATTTCATTGCTTGTAAAAACAAAGGACCTTCATTGCCGTAAATGAAAACCCATTTGGGAGTGGAATGGATTCTTCAATGGATATTGTGAAGTTGTAATTGTGTTTTATTGTATTTACTGTTGTAATTTGGGTCTGCACTGTATATGGTTTAATGACTGAGGTATTTTAAACAATGTGGAATCTTAGGAGAGAAAGAATTTAGAGACTGCTGACTAGAATTCCAAAAGAGAAATCTAGAAGTACCAGAGAAGAGACAGCAGGGTTGGGAATATATGGGAGGAGTGTTGGGGGGGAAATGTTGCTGCATAGCGCATATAAACATCTCCAGTGGTATTAAATGATAAAAAAAAATCTGTTGAATTAAATAATGACTATCGGATGACTAAGCTTTTCATCATATCTCTAAGGAAGAGCCCCACGACCCTGCAAAGGAAGTTAATTTCAGCAGCTTGTAATTTAGCTTTTAGAAATTTTTTGAAATTTAGCTTAATTTCAGCTTGTTCTTTCAGTCACTACCCAAAGCTCATAACTAACCATAGGTGAGGGTTGGAACGGAGATTGACTGGTATATTGAGAGCTTTGCTTTGTGGCTCAGCTCCCCCTTCACCACAACGGACCAGTACAGGCTCCACTTTACAGCAGAGGCTGCAGCAATCCGCCTGTCAATTTCCATCTCCCACTCCATCCTTCCCTCACTCGTGAACAAGACCACGAGATACTTGAACTCCTCCACTTGGGGCGGGACCTCATTCCATGTGCTGATTTTCATCCAGACCGCTTCGCACTTGGCTGCAATCGCTCCGAGGAGAGCTGGAGATCCAGGCTTGATAAAGCCAAAAGGACAATGTCATCCACAAAAAGCAGAGACAAGATCCTATGACCACCAAACCAGAACCCCTCAACACCTTGGCTGCACCTTAACTCTGTCCATACAAATTATGAACAGAATCGGTGAAAAGGGAAAACCTTGGTGGACTCCAACTCTCAGTGGAAATTAATTCGATCTGTTGTTACCAATGCAGAACAAGCTCTGGCTCCGGTGATGCAACAACCAAATGGCCCATAGCAACGGGTCTGGAACTCCGTACTCCCGGAGCATGCCCCACATGATAACCTGAGGGACACGGTTAACAGCCTTCTCCAAGCCTACAAAACACATGTGGACAGATTGGGCAAACTCCCACAGCCCCTCCAGGATCCTGTAGAGTGTATACAGTTGGTCAAGAGGGGGCACGGCCAGGACAAAAACCACATTGTTCCTCCTGAATCCGAGGTTCAATTCTTGGTCAGGTCCTCCTCCCCAGCACATAGCATACCCTTTTCCGGGTATTCTGAGAAGTGTGAATGCCCTGGTGTGGTGTTCCAGTCATGTCCAACTGGGAGGAGACCATGGGGTCAACCTAGAACTGGAGGGATTATGTCTCTCAGCTGGTCTAGGAACGCCTCAGTGTGTGTGTGTGTCTTCCCCCCCCCCCCCCCCCCGGAAGAGCTGGAGGAAGTGGCTGAGGAGAGGGACATCTGGACTTCATTGCTTAGGCTGCTTACCCCGCAAACCAAATCCCGAATTAAGCAGATGATGATGATGATGATGATGATGATGATGATAGCTGAGTTTTTTTGTAATATGGAGTTGTTTATATTAAGCTAAACATGATATGCATTATTTGATCTCCCCAAGGTTTTAATGTTACATTATTGCATCCAGATGTGGTATTTACAGAGGAATGTGACATGATAGCACTGCACTAGGATTTTATTTATACCCCTCCCTGCTCATTGCCAGAAGAGATTGGTTAGAAAAGTGTGATTTTTTTTTTTTTTTTTTTTGGAAAATGAGTGCAGTCTTCCCTTAGGTATTGCCAGTCTTCCAAGAACAGTGTTAAACAAGGCAGCCAAATTTTATAAATTTATTTATTTATGTTTGTATTTATTTATTTATTTTAAGAATTTTTTTGGGTCCACATGGGTGAAGTCATGTTAATGGGATTTTTCTAATATGCAGGATTTTTTGTGTTGTTTTGTAGTTTTGTTTGCATGACTTCCTGAGACTGTTGTGAATAAACTAAACATTTGTATAACCTGAGAATGGTGTTGCATTTTCCTTACAATTATGTTAATCTGTTTTTCACACTTTATCTCTTAACAGCAACTGGCATTTATTTTAATTCGAAAGAAAAACACCCACTGCTCCTTTCTTTTTCTTTTTTTTGTATGCAGCTATGTAGGTGTACATGATCCATGTAATAAATTACATTTTTATTTTTAGCAGAAATTATTCTACTGTGGTATCTGCCAACGTATACAATGAATCTGTTTGGTCCTAAGATGTTGATTAAATTTCAGTAACATCAGTTCTTGCGGTAAAACCACAGACTTATAATAATAATAATGATAATGATAATGATAATAATAATAATGATAATAATAATTTTTGTGTTATTCAATTGTATATTGTTGTATTATCTTAGCATCCCTGAATTAACAACTACTGTACAAATATTATGTGCCATATAATAGTATAGGTGCTGATTTAAAAAAAAAAAAATCCAGTTTTAAATAGTTCTTAAGAAAACCTTTCTTACTACAGAGGAGTAAAGTACACACATGTAACCCTGTGATGGTCTGGCAAACTATCCAGAGCGTACCCCACCATTCACCCGGCTGAGATGGTGCACCAGCCAGCCTATATTTATATATATCTATATATATATATCTTCTTTTCCTTTCAGCTTTTTCCCTTTCTCAGTAGTCGCCACAGCGAATCATCTGATTCGCACATTTAATTTGGCATAGGTTTTTACGTCGGATGCCCTTCCTGTCACAACCCTTTTAGCAAGGGACAGAAACCTGCTGATGGCTTTGCAGCCTATATATATATATATATATATATATATATATATATATATATATATATATATATATATATATATATTAGTATTGTGGTTTTTAAAATAAATAAATAAATATTCATCGAATTAAAAAATAAGGAAATTAAGGAAGAACAGGGGGAAAGTTAAGGAAAATGCCACAAAAACAAGGTCAATTACGCAAAAAAAAACCAAACAAACCCTGAACAAACATAAAACAACCTAAAATCTCCCATCACAACTAGTTACATCGTTGCATCTGTGTGTGCATGCACATCTGTATTTGTGCCCTCTTCTTCTCATGCAACACCATCTGTATGTGTGTGTATTTATATTTTATTTACATCTTATGTTATTTTTTTTAATGTTTAATTGTTATTTTAAGCATTTATAGCATTGAATATGTATTTATCTAGGTGATCTAGGTTTACATACGTGATCCTACTTCGCGGATTTCTATGGTTGTGGTGATCTCTGTCCCAATTAACCGCGTAAACTGAGGGATCTCTGTATATATATATATATATATATATATATATATATATATATGTATATGTGTGTGTGCGTGTGTGTCTGTACAAATTTTATAAGGTAAATTTTATGGTGAATAATGCTTGTTAGCAATTTAAAACAAATCTGTATGACGTTTTATTTTAATAAATTCAATCTGTAATAAATATGAGGGTTGCATTTCATTTAGTTTTGAATCCTTATTTTAGAATAATTCCCACAGGGCCGTTTATGTTTACATTCTTATGATTTAATGCCAGTTTACGGAGAAGAGAGCACAGGTAGCTCCTGACAATCACATTATAGTAACAGGAGCCAGGATAGTCTTGCCAGGGCTTTGTGATTTATTCTTATGCTTACCGCTTCAAACCCTTCACCTTCTGTTTCCAGGATAAAATGTGCACATTTCTAGGGTCATTTGCATTTCAAATAAATCCCCTTTTCCATAAAAACAAAACGAAAAGTCATACTACTCAAATATGATCCCTGCATATTATAATTATGCAGCTTGGTTATCACGGATAATTCATTTCACTTCAAGATGAAATAATCCTCAAATCTTCACTGTTGAACAAAAATACCAAAGTGTCGTTTGTATGTAAAAACAGTGTATAGTTAGTGTAGCATATAACTGTGCATCTATACTCTTCCTTCTGTTTTTAAGCAAATGATTTCGGAGTTTTCTCACTTGTCTGTGAATTTTTGTTGCTAGGAGTCTGAGCTGCCAAAGGATCACATTGCACAAGAATCTATTCTGCTCTTATGTGCTCAATTCAGCCTTCACTATAATCAACCTCACCTGTGTGGTCAACAACCCTAAAGTCGTGGAAAGGAATCCGGTAAGAAAAAAGTGTACCACAGGTGTCAGTACGATATGATCTGGAGTGAATGGCTCAAGTGTATCATATTAATCCAAGAGGTGTTAAATGTGTAAGGTCACAAGGCTCTAGCTGGTTGAACCCTGTGTGTGTGTGTGTGTGTGTGTCCTTGGAGTCTAACTCATCTAAGAATTTGTCACACAGAGCTCAGTTAATTTAGGAGGCATTGCTATTTATACATGCAATGAAGATCACCCTGCTGGGCTTTGAACAAAACCACACACTGAGCTGCTTTACGCTACATGTGATGCAGAGAAAACAGGCAATGTGTGTGATGTCTGACTGTGTGCTCGGGAAAAAGGAAAGAAGGATCAAAATCACACAGGAGGAAAAAGAGAATTTGAAAAGATGGAAAATGGATGTATAAATGGAAAGAAGGAGGGAAGAAGAAATAAAAGGAGTGGAAATAAAAAGTAAGGATGAAAGAATTGAAAAAGAAATCCTGGGAAAGGGGAAGGATATGAGAAAGAAAGAAAAGGAAATGGTAATGTAAATGAATGAAAGAAAGAAGATGAAAGGTTGAGAGAGAAACCAGAAGTAGGAAAGAAACAAAGAAAAAAGAACAAAAAAGAAAGACAACAAAAGATTAATAGAAAAAAGGGGGTGGGGACGATGAAAGAAACAGGAAGTAGAAAAAGAGAAAAAAAGAAGTTCCAGGAATGGGGGAAGGCGAGTGTGTAAGAGAAATAAAAGGAAATAAAAATGAAAGAGCGAGAAGTAGGGAGAGGAGAGGAATGCATGAGCAGGTATAAATATCATGTTGAATTTGAGATTGTAGGATTAAAGTCCACCGTGCTATCAGAATGATGTAACTGGAGCAGACTACAGATGTGAGGTCAGAGTTTACATCATCCGAGTCTGGATTTAATTTCAGTTCGCCGACACACAGTGCAGAGTTCTTTCAGAGGAAAAGACCGCACGTTTACTCCAGGTGGTAAACTGTGTAGTCAGCTTTCATCTCACTTGGTCCTCCGACTGCAGACAAGTCAGACTGACGGCACGCAGCAGGTTCAGGGCTCTGCACTATGTTTTATGATTACTATTCCTACTGAGTGTAAACAAGATTTTCGTTGAGAGAAGGGCTTTGTTTAGTTGGAGCTGGAATTCATTCTGTTCTTTCTCTCTTTTTTTTTCATTTCAACTTCACCGGATTCTTGTTTATTAGTCCAACTTTAATGATTTGCTCCCTCTCCACCCAGCTGAAAAAATTTGTTTGGTCTGATCTCATGTGCCAAGACACAGGCCAGTCTGAGCAGTGTGGACGAGCTGTGCAGATATACAGAATCAGTATATAAACTATTTCTGCTGATACAACACTGCAGACAAGAAAATAACCACCATTTTGGCAGAAAAAAAATTCCCATCATGCAAATGTTAATGAAGCTGCACTCTACATACAAGGTGTTTTGTATCTGTGTCTACATCGAGACTATATGAGAGGTAGTCTAGGAAAGGTCTTCAACTGGTGAAAGCAAGTTCATTGTTCCGAATGATTCGAATTGAGCCCAGATTGAAGTTTAATTTAAAAGCATTTTTAGAAAAACAAACACTGACCCCCTCATACAACAGTCACGGTGGAAGAACAGATTTGTTTGTAAATTTCACGTTTTTACAGTTAATGTTTTTTTTTTTTCCCCTAGAAACAGGTACTGACACAATTCACACATGCTGGAGACCAGTTGTAAGAATGTGTGTATATATAATAAGAGGTATTCTGCCAGAGTTGTAGATTTTTAAAAAAATGTAGGCATCTATCTTCCCCTTACTGTGGGATGAAAACAAAGTACAGTGGTACCTCACCTTACGAAATTACTCCATTCCAGAGCTTTTTTTGTAAGTTGAATTTTACATGTAAAATGCGTGATTCGTTCCAAGGCTCCCAATACTACCCCTAAACCCTTTAAAAATTATAAAATCATACCTTTTAAGACCTCCTTCTGCTTCAATATCGTACCGATGGTAGACGGGTTTCGGCCATATTCCTTTGTCATATCACCTGAGTCTGTTTCTTCTTCTCACCCGTGTGTGTGTGTGTGTGTGTGTGCGTGCGTGTTAACCATGTCTTCTTAGCAGAGTTATAATCTTACAAATATTTATGGAAGGTTAAAAGCCTGAGTCAAGAAATAAAACAACAGTAACTCTGTCCTGAACATGAAAAGCATCATGGTGGAATCAGATCTATAATAGGAAATGGGAGGTAGATGCATCATCCCTCCTAGCCAATGGGATCCCTGTCCAAGATGGCGTCAGGTGGACCTGTCCAAGATGGCGCTCGAGTGAAGGCGACATGAACGACAGCTCAGGTGTTAGCCAATGGGAGGCCAGCAGGGCGGGATGTTTGAATGTCATTGATGGGAAAGCAGCTCGTGCATTGTTTGAATGGCGCGTTTTAATGTTTGAATGGAGCGTTTGAATTTTTAAGATGCCGCTTTCGTAATGTGAACTTGTTTTGTATCCTGAGACAAAAAATTTAGGAAAATGCTTTTCGTAACCTGCATTTTTCGTTTGGTGAGATTTTTGTAAGGTGAGTTACCATTGTATCCTAATAAAACCCATGCAAACACGGGAACAATATCTCAAACTCCACAAAGAAATGGCAGAGCTTGAGAATCAAACTCAGGACCTTTACCACTTGAACCACTTTGCCAGCATGCTGCTGAGATATTTTACTGTTTTTGTAACCCTAGTTTTTTTTTTAATGTCTCTATATGTCATCCAAATACACTTTGAGTTATGTGTAAACCCTATAAATTTAATGACTTGATTTCATAGTTTAATTCACACCCCTTATAACTATGGTCAGGTATTCTCTAAATATTTTTATATAAGGACAGTGTGAGGTGGAGTCATGTCAGTTGGCCATGGCTGATCTGCTACTTCTGGAGGCCTTAGCATGTCAGGCCAAGAAAGAAAGCATATTTCCCAACTGAAATTACAGATTCATTACAGAGATTCACAGACGAATGGTTGCTGTTATGGTTTAGATTGCCACGACTGTACTTACGCAGATCTGTAACTATACAGGTGACAGTGCATTTAGAGATTATGCTATACATTTCCATGCTTTTATTTTAGCAGGTTCTTGCGAGGATGCTTTGTGTCCATCGTAGCCTACTCTGGGTGAGGGTGTGTGGACAGCTCACCTGGTCATCGCGGGGCTAATACACACATGCACACACAAAATCATTCCCACTCTCATTTAAGAGCAATTTGGAACAGCCAATTAGCCGAATGTGCATGCTTTTGGACTGTGGGAGGAAACCAGAATACCCGGATGAAACCCACACCAGAGCCCGGGAATCAAACGACCGCTACGCAACTTTGCCACCTACCTTGCCAGTTCACTGCAGTGCACTTAGTACCAACAGAATTTACCAAAAAAAACTGAGGAATTTATGAATACTGACACTAACATATCTATGCATGACGCCCAATCTTTCTTGTTCTTTTTTCTGCTTTCCTACATCAGTGTTATCCACACTTACATTTTACATCAAGAGTGCTTGTAGGAAGAACAAATGAAAGAAAAGGAAATGTAAAATACACTGTTTAAGTACCTTGGTGATGAAGCAGGTGTTTTGCAGCAGTTTGAAGTATAAGTGCTTGTATGAATGCCATCCAACTGACATATTTTAGTTGTTTTTTTTTTTGTTTTTAATGCAAAACAGAAGGCTTTGTTTATGATAAAGCTTAACTCAATGGATAAAAACTTCAAAAATAAGAACTGAAAGCTGTCAGATACGTACATGCAAGCTCCCAATGTTCCTGCAGGTTTAGTAGTATAGTTTGAGTAAATATCTCTGTAAAGATGTTTTCCATCTTTCTTCACTTCTCTATGCCATTGTAGGTTGGTTGTAAGGTGCTACAGTTTTTCCACATGTACATACTGGGCTGCAACTATTTCTGGATGCTGTGTGAGGGCATCTATCTGCACACTCTTATCGTGGTGGCAGTTTTTGCTGAGGAGCAACACCTTCACTGGTATTATCTCCTGGGCTGGGGTGAGTTGCAGTATTCATTCATTCATTCATTCATTCATTCATTCATTCATTTTTTGAACCGCATAATCCTAATTAGGGTCATGGGGAGGCTGGGATCCATCTCAGCCAACTCTAGGTGAGGGCAGAGTACACCCTGGACAGCGCGCCATGCCATTGCAATGCAGAACCATCCTAACAGCTATGCAGTCTACACTTGATGAAAGTCAGCAATGATTCTTTGAAATGTCTCACACCATAGACAGTGAGAGACATGGCTTTCCTTTGATAACCCAGTTAGCTGCACTGGGGATTGAGTTGCAGCATGAAAAACGTTTCTCCCTACTATCCAAACACAAATCCTACCTCTGTGAAGTCTCCTTCTTAATCTGAGTGTTATTATCCTGGGTAGGCTTAAGGGAAATCTGGAGGTAACATACGCACAGAACAGAACAAGCAAAAGGAAAATAGAAATGTACTCTGGATTGCACAGTTTATTTTTAAGAGAGTCAATTTTCACGAGTAACTCAAACAGCTCGAGTTGTATTTTGCATAGCCAAAGCAAAAAGCTTTACTCAATCATTATCCGAGCCACTTAATCCTATTTTATATATATATATATATATATATATATATATATATATATATATATATATATATATATATATATACTAGTCCTTCTCAAAAATTAGCAGATTGTGATAAAGTTCATTATTTTCTGTAATGTACTGATAAAAATTAAACTTTCATATATTTTAGATTCATTGCACACCAACTGAAATATTTCAGCTCATGAAAACCCAAAATTCCTATATCAAAAAATTAGCATATTTCATCCGACCAATAAAAAAAAAGTGTTTTTAATACAAAAAAGTCAACCTTCAAATAATTATGTTCAGTTATGCACTCAATACTTGGTCGGGAATCCTTTTGCAGAAATGACTGCTTCAATGCGGCGTGGCATGGAGGCAATCCGCCTGTGGCACTGCTGAGGTGTTATGGAGGCCCAGGATGCTTCGATAGCGGCCTTAAGCTCATCCACAATGTTGGGTCTGGTGTCTCTCAACTTTCTCCTCACAATATCCCACAGATTCTCTATGGGGTTCAGGTCAGGAGAGTTGGCAGGCCAATTGAGCACAGTAATGCCATGGTCAGTAAACCATTTAGCAGTGGTTTTGGCACTGTGAGCAGGTGCCAGGTCGTGCTGAAAATGAAATCTTCATCTCCATAAAGCTTTTCAGCAGATGGAAGCATGAAGTGCTCCAAAATCTCCTGATAGCTAGCTGCATTGACCCTGCCCTTGATAAAACACAGTGGACCAACACCAGCAGCTGACATGGCACCCCATCACTGACTGTGGGTACTTGACACTGGACTTCAGGCATTTTGGCATTTCCTTCTCCCCAGTCTTCCTCCAGACTCTGGCACCTTGATTTCCGAATGACATGCAAAATTTGCTTTCATCCGAAAAAAGTACTTTGGACCACTGAGCAACAGTCCAGTGCTGCTTCTCTGTAGCCCAGGTCAGGCGCTTCTGCCGCTGTTTCTGGTTCAAAAGTGGCTTGACCTGGGGAATGCGGAACCTGTAGCCCAGTCCACTGCTTCCACAGGTCCCCCAAGGTCTGGAATCGGCCCTTCTCTACAATCTTCCTCAGGGTCCGGTCACCTCTGAGAGGTCTGTCAGGTCGGCAGTCTTACCCATGATTGCGGTTTGGAGTAATGAACCAGGCTGGGAGTTTTTAAAAGCCTCAGGAATCTTTTGCAGGTGTTTAGAGTTAATTGGTTGATTCAGATGATTAGGTTAATAGCTCGTTTAGAGTACCTTTTCATGATATGCTAATTTTTTGAGATAGCAATTTTGGGTTTTCATGAGCTGTATGCCAAAATCATCAGTATTAAACAATAAAAGACCTGAAATATTTCAGTTGGTGTGCAATGAATCTAAAATATATGAAAGTTTAATTTTTATCAGTACAGTACAGAAAATAATGAACTTTATCACAATATGCTAATTTTTTGAGACGGACTAGTATATATATATATTCAGAGGACTTGTACAGTTGTAGAGCACATTGAATGCTGTTAGTATTTTTGAAAAATGACATGCAAAGATGTGTTGGGCAACATTTTTGTGTTATTTTTAAGGTTTTCCCCTGGTGCCTGCTTCCATCCATGCAGTGGCAAGAAAAAAGTATTTTGATGACAAGTGAGTAATGATTTTTCTTTCTTTCTTTCTTTTTTTTTAATGCTTAGTAGAATCCGGGCTCATTCAGAACATATACCATATAGCGGCAAAGCCAATTTTATGTTTGTTTGTTTCTTTGTTTGTGGCAGCTGTACAGTGAAGACATTTGCGTTTGAGGTCAAATGAGAACTAGGGGATGACAGATCATAATTTCAGTTTTCCTTTCCTGAGAATGATATCTGGTGTTAAATAACTTGGAAAATGTCAGTTTTTGTGTTAAACCACCCAATTTTTACATGAGCAAAAATAGAAGAAAAATAACTATAGCAAGCTGAGGACACACTGGAATCAACAGACTGTTATGTTCTTCTTTTGTGATGTCTGTTTTGGGGTGGTGGTGGTATGTGTGTGGGGGCTTCTTTCTTCAGTCTCATCTTCAGGAGGAGATATGCGGCCTAAGTTCGTTTAAGGTTTGGTCATGAATTTTGCCAGTCTAAAACCTCTCACTTTTTTGCCCTGTGAGGTCCCGTCTTGTGTTACCAGTCTGTGGCAGTCAATGTCTTGCTGCATGATGAAGGAACACCCAATTAGACTGGAGCCATTTTTTGTGAACTGGCAGACAGATCATTTATGTAGACATCTGAATTCATCATTCGTTCATTCTCTGAACCACTTAATCCAAATTAGGGTCACAGGGAGGCTGGCATCCATCTCAGCCGACTCCAGGAGAGGGTGAGATACACCTTGGACAGCTCGTCAGGCCACCATAGTTAAACAAATATTCATACCTTGGAGCAATTTAGAACAGCCAATTAACCTACTGTGCATGTTTTTGGACTGTGGGAAGGAAACCAGAGTACCCAGAGGAAACCCACGCAAGCATGTGGAGAACATGCAAACGTCGCACAGAAACACCCGAACTGGGAATCGAACCCAGGACCTTCTTGCTGTGAGGTGTACATGCTAACCACTACGCCACCGTGCCGCCACATCTGAATTCATTCTCTTGCAATCATAATGAGCTGCATCACCAATAAAGATCAGTCAACCTGTTCCCTAAGTCTTCTTTAAAGTTTTTATTTCAAAGACTGTGACACCTTCATGCCAGCTCCGTGGAGGATATTGGGGATGCCACTGGCTGTTTTGTGTGTGTGTGCGCGCGCGTGTGCGCGCGTGTGTGTGTGCGTGTGTGCGCATCTCTTACAATGTATTTGCTGCCAGCTGCTGCTATTTTCCTGGCTTGGCCTATTTGTTGACTGGGCGTAAGCGCACCGCGTTACAATATTGGACTGACCGTACTCAATGCATGTACAGTAACACATTTTCTTCGTATTCTCATCTTTCGAATGGTTTGCTTTTATCCTATATATGACTGACCAATCTTTACCTTAGTCATAGTCACACACAGATCAAATCCATGGCTCAATCCAAGACTCAGTGTTCAAAGCGTTTTTTTTTTTAAAGTCAAAAAGGAACACCTGTATATAGTCCACGTGATAGCCATATATTCTAATATTTCTGATGAATTGAAAAGTGACAGCAGGTTTACGCTGTAATTATGATCAATCATCTCATATTTATCTTTTGGTCTCAACTTTAAATGTCTTCAGTGTGTATAACAGAAACTAGCCTTGTTGCATTGATACTTAATCTAATGTGAAATATATTGTTTTTTTTCCACTAGTTGCTGGATGAGTGTGGAGACCCATCTGCTATATGTGGTCCATGGACCAATTGTGGCAGCTTTATTAGTGAGTCTTCACCTTAAATACTACAATATCATCTTTTATTTTCTGTTTTTATTTTCATGCTATTAATCTTCATTTCAGATGATGATACCATAGTATCATTATATCATCGTGTAATACCAGGATGATATAATATGATACTATGGTATCATATTATCAGAGTATATCATCATATGAGGACATCATATTTCTTCTACTTGTTTGAAAAGATGTTGATCAAGTTCAATTCAATTTAATTAAATTCAATCCAGTTTTATTTGTATAGCACTACAGTGGTACCTTGACTTACGAATTAATTCACTATGAGGGCAAGCTCGTAAGTCAAAACGTTCAGTAGATAAAACCAAAATTTCCATAGGAAATAACAGAAAATCAATGAATCCATTCCAACCCCCTCCCAAACTCATATAACCTGACACAAACACGTATATGTGACCTAATATATTAATGATAAACATGTAAAAATAATAAATATTTAATAACAATAATAACATTCATAATAATTAATAGTAAATAATAATAAAACAAGAATTAATAATAAGTCAACTAATCTTTCTGATCATGGACTGCGGTAACATGTCACGAGGGCGTGAAGATGTCACGTGGGCAGGCATGAGGTGGTGCGTAACAGAGAAGGAGAAAGAGAATTTTGTCCCTGTGCACGCTACGAATGCAAGTGAGGAAAGGCTTGTGGTGTGCCCATGTTCTGCCATGAGAAGGATAAAGAAAAGCAGAAAGAAAGTACACGTTTAGAAAGGGTATATTTATCCTCTTGCACATCCTCACATAACAGAATATGATGCAAACAAGGCCAGTGCTTCTTAAATATTGGGGCGTGCCCCTCAATGGATCCGTGTTGTGATGCCAGGGGCGTGACCTTGGGGAACGTGTTTTTTTTTAGCCATACTGTACTAGAATTAAGTGTAATTGTACATCCTCTACAGTAGGTGGCAATGACGCTCTCATTGTGTTCCCCATGGTGTAGGAAACACAGTAAGAGTGCCACTACCACCTACTGTAGAGTATGCACAATTACACTAGGTGGCAGGGCGCTCTGTGTTCCTATGGTGTAGGGAACAAGCACCGAGCAAATGATATGAAATGCACTACTTATAGTTGCACACAGGGCGTGGGAGGAGGGGTTGGGGTGGTGTGGCAAATGTTTTTTTTTCTTCCTATAGGGGGCATCACAGAAAATAATTGAGAAGCACTGCTCAAGGCATTCTCGAAGCGCGGAGGAATACACACTGAAGAATACAAGGCTAATCAGCCCGAAAAAGCCATTTTCCCAGCAGATCTCGTAAATCAAAATTTTGCTCGTTGGATGGGGCAGACTTTTGGTGCGATCGACGTTCGTACCATGGAAAATTCATTATAAAAGACACTCATAAGTCAGGGTACCACTGTATTTACAAGTGACATTGTTGCAAAGCAGCTTTACACAGTAAAACAGTAAAAGTAGGAGTTTATAAAGTAGAAAACAATTTAAATATTTCCTATAACCTCTACACATCCCTAATGAGTGTCATCCATGGCGAGGGTGGCAAGAAAAAACTCCCTTAGTAGATACGAGGAAGAAACCTTGAGAGGAACCAGGCCCAAAAGGGAAACCCATCCTCATTTGGGTGAAACCATAAAGATACAAACTATATATGAGAAATTCATTGCAGTACAAAATGTAGTCCGGTTGGTTATTCAACTGTAAGTCCTAAATAATTGTGGGAAAATAGTTTATGTTACAAGAAGTGAAAAGTTATGTTCAGAGTCTGAGTGCACAGCTAAGACTGTGTAAGATCTTCATCAGCAGGAGGGAGGGGCTTCCGAGACGAGAACTCCAGCCAGAATCAGCACACGGGCACAAACCACAGGACCCAGAAAGCAGAAGAATCGGGATCACCAACATCCCAGAAAAAGAATGTTTACCTCAGCAAAATACACACACACACACACACACACACACACACACACACACACACACACACACGCACACAGAGAGAGAGAGAGAGAGAGAGAGAGAGAGAGAGAGAGAGAGGAGGGGTTGTTAGGTTTACTCATAATAGTGTAATGGAAATAGAAGAATTTATTATTGCTGAGTGCGAGCAGGGACTGATTATGGCAGTATAACTAAAAGAGAGCGAACTAGCAGGAAGTCCATAGGGTGGTAAGGAACAGACGTGGGGTCGAGAAATGACAACACACAACATTCGATTTTGGGCCTTAGTATGTTAAAGGTAATCAGTTGCCTTAACATTGAATGAGCACTGAACACATCCTTTAGTCAACCACAGCGCAGCCTTAATTTACAGCATCCTACATTTTAAAAATGAATAATTATAATTTATATTCTAGTTTTACTCTTTTTACCTCCCTGTGAACCACATCCCTTTCTAATTGTATTCAAATAATTTTTATTATTATGTTGATATTTATGCCAATATTTGAAAAAAAAAAAATCTAGGCTGTTAACAATTTCACTTGATGTAGCAGATATGTTATGCTGGTTAATAAAAGGTTAATAAAAAAAATGGCAATAATTTTAAAGTGGGCTATTTACAGTATGTCTAATGAACCATACTCAGACTCATTACTATTTCACTACAATCCTTTAAATGATAACTGCCAATGATTTATTATTCAGAAGAGGAGACCCATTTCAAGCCGTCCTCAATCTAACTGTAAGAAACTTTTCTGAATACTGTATATCTGAGTCTTCTGTCACTATCTTTAATTACAGGTAAATCTGTTCTTTCTGCTGAACATTGTGAGGGTATTGGTGATGAAGCTAAGAGACACCCATCGCGCAGAGTCCAACATGTACATGAAAGCAGTACGAGCCACTCTCATTCTCGTGCCCTTGTTAGGAATCCAATTCGTTATATTTCCATGGAGGCCAGAAAACCGTTTGGCTGGAGAAGTATATGATTATATCATGCACATATTATTGCATTACCAGGTAAATGCAACTCATATATATATATATATATATATAATATTATTTTCTGCTTGGGTTCTACAACTACTACAAAGGCTTTTAACTGTTTATCCCCTTCCCCCCAATATTTAAGGGCTTGCTGGTGGCAACAATATTCTGCTTCTTCAATGGAGAGGTAAGTGTTAGTGAGACACACCACTGGTATTATAAGTTTTATAATATATTTTGACCAGAAAGCTGATGGTTACTTAGAGTCATAAAGAGATATTTTGATATTTAGATGAAATTTTCTGATTATCAAGATTTTGAGAAGTCATAAATTTCTAAATGAATTTTGTACCTACATACAGAATAAGAAAAATCTCTGTGGCTATTCACTCTCTCACTCATTTGCCAAACCACTTAAGCCTACTACTAAGGTCACAGAGAAGCCAGGGTACACTCTGTTCAGCTCAACAGACCATCACAGGGCAACACACACACACACACACACACGGGGGCAATTCAAAACAGCCAATTAGCATAATGTGCATGTCTTTGGACTGTGGGAGGACCCTGAGCCATGTTCTCTCTAAGCTGTGTGCTTGCGCAATCGCGCACTGCTTGCACATTCTCAGTGCACAAGAAAATCTATGCAGAACATAAAATAAAATTCAACAGAAACTCATTAATTAATATCTAATATTAGACCTAATATAATCTAATTAATTAGACCAATAATATTGCTTTCTGTACCATTTTGCAATTATAACTCAGTGAGTGATAGGTGTCCAGCCAATGATACGATACGGTTCACTTATGCTACACAGCCAATCATAGCATTGACAGTACTTGCATATGTGCCCTGCGCATACGGGCTGTGCAGGTATGTGTGGTCACAGTGTGCACATCTGACGTTGCTCAGAGTGGTCCTCAGTGTGCTCAAGGAGCTTGTGTGTATGCCCAGACACATGAAAAATGAGAGACAACATTGCACTGGAGTATCCAGAGGAAACCCATGCAGGCAGATGGAGAACATGCAAACTCCACACAGAGATCCCTGAACTGGGGTCTCGAACCAAGAACCTTCCTGTGAGGCAGACATGCTCAGCACTATGCTGCCATGCTGCCCAGAACATTTTCATTTGAGGAAAAATAGTTAGAGGAACTGCCATTTTGGGTATCTGATACGATCATTTTAGTTTGCAGTAGATTTATGTTGTTGGCTTTTTATTTAAAATTAAGTGTTCGTTTCTGGGTGAATTCCTCACTTTTAGTAAACACACTGGTTTATACATCCCTGAGGTCACTTTTTCCAATAGCACTGACAGAATGACTAATGACAAGAGCCTCCACTTAAGTGATGCTTGAAGCAAAAGAGAATTTTGGGTAAAACGAGCACTACTGGGAAACATTTATGACTTTAAAGCAGTACAACTCTGTGTTATTATTCTACTGGGATCTGCAATGTGAAATACTCGCACACAGTCACACACATTTGTTTGTCTTACTATCCTTGTGAGAACCCCTCACTAACATGATTACTTATGCAGCTAATTAGTGCTAGACCAGCTTAATGTGTTCCTAGCAAAAATAAACGAATAGATATATAAATAAAAGTAAAAGAAGTGAACAAACCAAAAATCTCCACAATGGTGGTCATTGTTAGTACTTATTGGTTCCCCTCATTAAAATGAAATTACATTCAGGTGTTGTTTTGAGTTCAAACATACGAGAATAGTATATGGTATTTATTGCAAAATACAAGTTTCAAAATAATTTTTGAAATCAGTTTATATGATAGGTAACACGCTGGTGTAGTTGAGAGCATGTCTGCCTCACAGTAAAATGGTGAAATGTCTAACTTCGTGGCGGCACGCTGAACCCTGGTAACTTCTTTTGCACAATAAGCTACTGAAAGTGTCCCAGGCTGGTCCATGTAGCTGTCAAGAGTTAGAATTACATCATTGAAACCTCCCTCTTTTCAGTGGGCATTAGCACATTGACCAGACTTATTCAATTAATGTCAGATGCATTGTGTGTGCTCAGCAGGGTTGCGGTGTGCATGAGCAGAGCATTGAATCCTAGCTGGTACTTTCTAACCAGGCAAAAGATATTTAGCACACTTAAAATTTGTACATGACAAAACCAGGACAGTGTGGATCACACGGTGATTACAGAGGTCACATTTGAATGTTCAGCATGTGGTTACTGGCAGCGATAAGAATGCAGTGAATGAATAGCTCTGATCAAAGTTGTGTTTACAAGGAGAATTATTTCTGGTTCTGGAAAATGGGTCAGTTATTAGCTCATGCATGAGCAGCCAACTCCCATCAACATTAGTGAGGACTTATAAACTATTTGGACATGTCCTAAAGACGGATTCCCTTTCAAGAGTAGAAAAGATGCACTTACACAGGATAATGGAGGCTTTGTTAGGATGTTTGTTTGTCTCAGCCTAATGGTCTGTTCCCTGTGGACCCTGTATCCACAATGATTCCTATGAACTATGATTTATCCCATAGCACTGAACAGGACACTGGCAGGATTTATTGACACACAGTCAGTATTTTATTGCATTTTAATTTTTTTAAAACATATTTGTCAGCATGGGACAACTACACTTTATCATCATCATCATCTTCCGCTAAGTCCGGGGTCGGGTCGCGGGGGCAGCACCCTAAGCAAAGAAGTCCAGACGTCCCTCTCCCCAGCCACTTCCTTCAACTCTCCCGGAGGGACACCGAGGCGGTCCCAGACAAGCTGAGAGACATAGTCCCTCCAGCGTGTTTTTGATCGACCCCGGGGTCTCTTCCCGGTTGGACATGCCTGAAACACCACACCATGGAGGCGTCCAGGAGGCATTCTAACCAGATGCCCAAGCCACCTCAACTGGCCCCTCTCAATGCGGAGGAGCAGTGAATCTACTCCGAGCTCCTCACGGATGGGAGAGGTTCTTACCTTATCACTAAGGGAGAACCCCACCACCCGGCAAAGGAAGCTCATTTCAGCCGCTTGTATCCACGATCTTGTTCTTTCGGTCACTACCCAAAGCTCGTGACCATAGGTGAGGTTTGGAACATAGCTCGACTGGTAAATTGAGAGCTTCACCTTGCGGCTCAGCTCCTTCTTCACCACGACGGACTGGTACAGGCTCCGCTTAACAGCAGAGGCTGCAGAGATCTGTCTGTCTATCTCCCGCTCCATCCTTCCCTCACTCGTGAACAAGACCCCAAGATACTTAAACTCCTCCACTTGGGGTAGGACCTCATTCCCAACCCGGAGGGTGCATTCCACCCTTGTCCGACTGAGAACCATGGCCTCAGACTTGAAGGTACCGATCTTCATCCCGGCTGCTTCGCACTCAGCTGCGAATCGCTCCAATGAGAGCTGGAGGTCCTGACTTGATGAAGCCAAAAGGACAACATCATCCGCAAAAAGCAGAGATGAGATCCGATGGCCAGCAAACCAGAACCCCTCAACGCCTCGACTGCGCCTAGAAATTCTGTCCATAAAAATTATGAACAGAATCGGTGACAAAGGACAACCTTGGCGGACTCACAACTCCCACTGGAAAAGAATTCGACCTGTTATTGCCAATACGGACCAAACTCTGGCTCCGATCATACAGCAACTGAATGGCTCGTTGCAATGGGTCCGGAACGCAGTACTCTCGGAGCACGCCCCACAAGATCATTCGAGGGACATGGTCGAAAGCCTTCTCCAAATCCACAAAGCTCATGTGGCAGATTGGGCAAACTCCCATGCCCCCTCCAGAATCCTGTGAAGCGTATAGAGTTGGTCAAGAGTGCTGCTGCCAGGACGAAAACCACATTGTTCCTCCTGAATCCGAGGTTCGACTATTGGTTGGATCCTCCTCTCTAGTACCCCTGCATAGACTTTCCCAGGTAGGCTGAGGAGTGTGATTCCCCGATAATTGGAACACACCCTCCGGTCCCCTTCTTAAAAATCGGGACCACCACCCCAATTTGCCAATCCAGAGGTACAGCCCCTGATGACCACGCGATTTTGCAGAGACGTGTTAACCAAGACAGTCTTACAGCATCCAGAGCCCTGAGATATTCTTGGCGGATCTCGTCCAACCCAGGAGCTCGACCACCAAGGAGTTTTTTGACAACCTCAGTGACCTCCACTCCAGTGATGGGCGGACCCCCACCCAAACCCCCAGGGTCTTCCTCTAGTCAAACTATTGCAAAATTAGTTAAACGTTTATTTCATTCTGAATATATATATATATATATATATATATATATATATATATATATATACGGGGATCCTCCCACGACCACCGAATTCTGAGAAGTAGGATCAACCACCCTTGATGGACTTTTTCAACATTTTGCCATTTGGCATGTTTTGACCTCCTTCCAGCCCCACACCATGTTAGATAGCCTAAAACTGATGTTTCCAATGGATTAAACAGGTCATTATACCTTGGAAACAAAAGTTTCAGGTTAATGGTTTGGTTGGTTAAATTTGAATGAATTTTCAAAGATTGGTCATTTTCTGTCTTTTTTTTTCTGCGGCAAAAATTGTAGTTTGAGGCATTTTGGGGGGGGAACAATAACTTCAAAAGTGAGAAGAATTGGCCTCCAAAAATTAAAGTGGTTTAGTCTATCCCATTATCTTAAAAAATAGCATAATTGGGCTTTGTAGATGTCTAATTTTGAAAATATGGATGTCTAAAAATGCCATCATTGCCAATTTGGTGCTACCATAATTTGAAAAAATGTATTTTGAAATGGCTTTTACTACAAAACCTATTATCTAAGAGGTGTGAAACTCCACAAAGAATTAGCAGAACTCGGTTTTTTTTTTTTTTTTTTTTTTTTTTTTTTTTTTTTTTTTTTTTTCAAAATGGCGCCCGGGGACCTGCAGCCAGTTACAGGAGCTCTTCAGTTTTTTTTTCTTTTTTTTCTCTTTTCTATTGTATATAGGCGTGTTTCTTTATCTTTTTTCAAATTTTCTTTTTCTTTCTTCAATCCTGCATCTGGAAAACATACTTTCATGATGCTTTTGTTCTTCTGTGCACTTTTATTTTCACTTTTGGATCGGCGTCAGGAAATTCATTCACCGACGGCTCTGAGCAACGCAGGTCTTACACACGTGAGACCCTCCTCGGCCTGTGCGCCCCCGCCCTCCTTCACGCGGAAAAGCCCGTTGTTCCTTTGGAAATACGGAGGAAAAGGAGAGGCTGCAGAGGGGGACGAAAGACGCGGAGGACATGTGTTCCCTCTGTCATCATGGGAAATGTCCGCGCGATCGCCAACAAGACGGAGGAGCTGGCGGCGCTGACCCGGCAGCAGAGGCAGTACCGGGACTGCAGCCTCATGTGTTTCTCGGAGACGTGGCTGAATGAACTCACACCGGACTCTGTGGTTTCTCTTAACGGATTTACACTCGCGGCGTGCAGATCGGAGTGTAACGGAGAGCGGTAAGAAGAAAGGAGGGGTGTGGCGGTCTATGTGAATGAACGATGGTGCCACCCGGCAAGCGTGCACGTGAAGGAGCAGCTGTGCACGCGGGACCTAGAGCTGCTCGCGTTAAGCGCGCGCCATATTATCTACCGAGGGAGTTTTCACACGTGATTGTGTTTTGCGTGTACATTCCGCCCTCGGCTGATGCGGCGACGCGTGTGAGCGTCTACACAGCGCCGTTAATCAGACACAGACTCGTCACCCCGCGCCATGATTCTGATCAGCGGGGACTTTAACCACGCCTCTCTCCGCCTCTCTTCCGGCGTTCACGCACACGTGAAGTGCGCCACAAGAGACAATAAAACACTGGACTTACTGTATGCAAATGTGAAGGACGCTTACAGCTCCTCCCCCCTCCCCCCACTGGGACGATCAGACCACAACCTGGTCTACCTGCTCCCCCAATACACACCCAGGGTGCGAAAGGAACCTGCACAGAAGAGGTCTGTGAAAGTGTGGACCGAGGAGACCAATGAGAGGCTTAGGGACTGTTTCCAGACCACAGACTGGAGCATGCTCTGTAACTCCTTTGGTGATGACATCGACGGCCTCACACACTGTATCACCGACTACATGAACTTCTGCGTGGACAGCACCGTGCCAACACGGAGAGTACGGTGCTTCTCCAACAACCACCCATGGGTCACCCCTGAGCTCAAAGTCCTCCTGAACCAGAAAAAGAGGGCTTTCATCTCGGGGGACAGAGAGGAGCAGAAGAAGGTCCAGCGTGAGCTCCAGTGGAGGATCAGGAGGGCAAAGAAGGACTATGGGAAGAAGATGGAGGAGAAGCTGGCTCAGAACAACGTGCGGGACGTCTGGAGAGGACTAAAGACCATGTCTGGATTTGGGCAGAGTGTCAGAGGGACAGCTGATGGTGACCAGCGCTGGGCGGATGAACTAAACTGCTACTTCAACAGGTTTGATTCTCCCCCCTCCCCCTCTGCACCCCTCCCCGTTCCCCTCCCCTCTTCACACGTCTCCAGACCAGCTGACACCTCCCCCCTCCCCAGGACAACTTCACTTGACTGCTACAGCCCGACAGACACATCCCCCTGCCTCTGCAGCCCACCCCAGCCCCCCCTCTCCCTCACATCAGACCAGGTGAGGAGACAGCTGAGGCGACTAAATCAGAGGAAATCTCAAGGACCTGATGGCATCAGTCCCAGGCTGCTGAGGACCTGCGCAGACCAGCTCTGTGTGGTACTATGCTACCTGTACAACCTGAGCCTCAGCCTGGAGAAGGTTCCAGTCCTCTGGAAGACCTCCTGTGTGGTTCCGGTTCCCAAAACAGCACAAGCGAAGGAACCAGCCCACTACAGACCTGTCGCCCTGACCTCCCACCTCATTAAGATCATGGAAAGGCTCCTCCTTGAACACCTCCGCTCTATGGTGAGCCCCACCCTAGACCCGCTGCAGTTTGCCTACAGGCCCAACATCGGAGTAGAAGACGCCGTCATCTACCTTCTGCAGCGGACACTCACCCACCTGGAGATCGCCGGCAGCGCTGTGAGGGTCATGTTCTTTGACTTCTCCAGCGCCTTCAACACCATCAGGCCAGCGGCGCCTGCGGGGAAGCTGGAGGACGTGGGAGTGGACGGGCATCTTGCTGCCTGGATTATTGACTACCTTACAAACCGTCCACAGTGCGTGCGGCTGCGCGGCTGTAAGTCAAAGGTGGTAGTCTGTAGCACGGGGCACCGCAGGGCACCGTCCTCTCACCCTTCCTTTTAACATCTATACCTCGGACTTCATATATAACACAAACAGCTGCCACCTCCAGAAGTTCTCGGACGACTCCGCCATCGTGGGCCGTGTGTCAGAGGGGAACGAGCTGGAGTACCGGTCGGTCATCGTCGACTTCGTGGACTGGTGTGAGCGCAACCACCTGTGCTTGAACACTAGGAAGACGAAGGAGATGGTGGTCGACTTCAGGAGAAGCACTCAAACACACACACACACACATTTACTAGTGAACATCCAGGGACAGGACATTGAGACAGTGGACAGTTTCAAGTACCTGGGTGTTCACCTTAACAATAAACTGGACTGGTCCCACAACACCAACGCCCTGTACAAGAAGGGCCAGAGTCGCCTCCACCTTCTGAGGAGACTCAGGTCCTTCGGCATATGCAGACCTCTGCTCAGGACATTTTATGACTCTGTGGTAGCCTCTGCAATCCTCTACGCTGCCATCTGCTGGGCCCCGGGCAGCACAGAGCGGGACAGAAAGAGACTGAACAAGCTGGTCAGGAGGGCCAGCTCTGTCCTCGGCTGCCCACTGGACTCTGTGGAGGAGGTGAGTGAGAGGAGGATGGTAGCAAAGCTCACATCCATCCTGTCCAACAGCTCTCACCCACTGCACCAGACTGTCGAGGAGCTAAGCAGCTCCTTCAGTGTACGACTGAGGCATCCTCAGTGCAGGAAGGAGCGCTACCGCAGGTCGTTCATTCCCACCGCTATCAGACTGTACAACGCCACTTTGTAACTGTCTGTGAAAATACCGGTTATGTGCAATAAAAACCCCGTGTACTTTAATCAACCACATCTACCCCACTGACTGTGAACCATATCAACCCATCTACTCTGCACTCAGATACATTACACTTTAATATAGGCCAATCTATAAAGTTGCTCCATTCTTTTCTTTTATTGTTTAGTAATTTATACTATTTATGTATCTATTTATTTATTTACTTATATAATATATATGTACGTGTGTATGTTTGTACTTGTATCTATTTTTGCACCCCCTACTGATAGTACCTCAAGAGCCTGTAACAGTGAATTTCTCCATTGTGAGATTAATAAAGCTGTATCTTATCTCTTCTAGAAATAACTGAGACATGGCATTAACTGTTTGTAGAAAGTAATACTCCTTGTTTCATCTTCTTCTTCTTCTTCTTTTCCTTTCGGCTTTTCCCTTCAGGGGTCGCCACAGCGAATCATCTGCCTCCATCTCACCCTATCCTTTGCATCTTCTTCTCTTACACCAACGACCTTAATGTCCTCCTTCACTACATCCATGAATCGTCTCTGGTCTTCCTTTAGGCCTTTTGCCTGGTAGTTCCAGCCTCAGCATCCTATTACCAATATACTCACTATCCCTCCTCTGTACATGTCCAAACCATCTCAATCGAGCCTCCCTGTCTTTGTCTCCAAAACCTCTTACATGTGCTGTCCCTCTGATATATTCATTCCTGACCCTATAATACTCCTTGTTTCATAGACTCCCCAAAAGTGCTTCAACTTATGTCCGAGCCAGGTGCCTGAAGCAGGGGTAATGGAACAGGCTCCATCTCGGAAACCATTCAAAATAATTGCATAAAATTTGGACTGATTATTTTTAGCAGTTAACCCAACAAATAGAACCTACAAACCATCCATTTATGATGGTTTTAATTTTTTCGGTGATGGTACCTATTTCGAGTCAGGCGAATGTGGTGGAGGAGGATGAAGAGGATGCAAACGGAGTTTTCACAAATGGCAGAAATCAAACGTAATTTTATGAAACTAAATTTAAATGAATTAACCTACATAATTACAGCTGTACACTAAACACTGAATTTTTCCGAATTTTAATTTCAATATTTTTTTGTGGGTGTGCAGCTTATGTTTTATCTTTTGCACGTTTTTCTGTGTACTTTCACTGTTTTGCATGTCTCATCGCCATGACTGAGCATCATGGGGATTCTGGAGGTATCAGCTGGTTGGAAGATAACAAACAGGGGCCGGTTGTTCAAAACATGGTTATTTTAACCACCGGTTAACCCCTAACGGCTGGTTAAATTTTTAACCCACCATTAGCTAACCGACCGTTTAATATGCATATTAGCACTAAGGGGTCATTCAACATTTTAACATTTTCCTAAGCGTACATACCATCCGCTAGGGGGGAGGGGGTAAGATGTCTATGTACGCTTTTTAATATTATAAAAATGTTGATCAACAATATTTTTAATATATTTTTTTTTGTACGTTTGAAACTCTCAATGTGCGATTCGCCAACTGCCTGCGGTGGTGCATATCTGCAAAGTCTGCAATGAATACTACCCAATCCGGTATCAGCTGCTGAAACATCATTCAGAAACACCCTGTGCACCCCCCCCCCCCCCTCACCGCAGGACAAGAAATTATGTCTATTCACAATCTTATAAATAAACTTAATAACTGCTATTGAACAGAAAGTCGGAGATTAGTTCCGCATGACTAGAGTCAGGAAGTAAACCGAAAATTAACGTGTAACGGGCACTGCGTATGTGTACACCCGAGCTGACCAATCAACAAACATAATATTATCAGTAAGCAATAATAGCTTAACACTGTCAATCAAACAAAGTGCGAGTCTGAGAATAAAGCACAGTTAGTACCGCCTCCGGCTCCTGCACATGTGTTAGAACACAAACATTGACTCACAGTGAATGAATGGCTAAAATAATCATAAGCCATCCAGCCTGTATCTGCAGTCTAATGGTCAGTACTTTTATAAAATATATTTTAATAGCATATATAATAAATAAAAATAATAAAATATATAAAACATAGTATGTCTTCGTGCTGTAAATATATATGAAGATTTGTTTGTGCCTTTGAATAGATAAATAACTTTAGCTCAATTTGTAAATGTATTTAGCACATGTACTTGCAGATGTAGTTTGAAATATATTTGAGAATGTTTTTGGTTGAACTATAATATTAATAATATTTATAAGAATCCACCCCCGCTGATGCGGCATCATGAATGCAGCGTTAGCCATGAACGCCATCTTGCAAGTTAACCACACTGTTAAAAATTTAACGTCGGTCCATAGGTGTGTTAACTTTAACGTCAAGTTAACACTCGGTTAAAGTTAACCAAGTTTTGAACAACAAGATAACGGCAGCGTTAAATTTAACGTTCGGTTAACTCTACTTAACCAGTGGTTAGAAAATAACCGTGTTTTGATCAACCGGCCCCAGGAGAGTAGGTTGTATGGCGGTAGATTTAAAAATGTGATCACGTGATGCCTTCTGTTGGCCGTGCGATTTTAAATTATTTTTAAATACTGTATTCTTATTTTTGCCTTTATGTCCTGAATTTTTGGAGCTCTTCGTGGTCTGCCCCGTATCTTGAATTTTTTGTATACATAGGCTTTCATATCTCTAGGTATCACACACACACACACACAGACACATATATATATATATATATATATATATATATATATATATATATATATATATATATACACACAGTACATCTCTGAGCGAATAGGCTGTTGACAGAGTGCTGTATCAAGGAACCTGAGTGGGACGTCTGTGGGAAGGAAAAAGTGTGGCAGAGGTGACCGGACCCTGAGAAAGATTGTGGAGAAGGGCCGATTCCAGACCTTGGGGGACCTGTGGAAGCAGTGGACTGGGCTACAGGTGCCGCATTCCCCAGGTCAAGCCACTTTTGAACCAGAAACAGTGGCAGAAGCGCCTGACCTGGGCTACAGAGAAGCAGCACTAGACTGTTGCTCAGTGGTCCAAAGTACTTTTTTCGGATGAAAGCAAATTTTGCATATCATTTGGAAATCAAGATGCCAGAGTCTGGAGGAAGACTGGGGAGAAGGAAATGCCAAAATGCCTGAAGTCCAGTGTCAAGTACCCACAGTCAGTGATGGTCTGGGGTGCCATGTCAGCTGCTGGTGTTGGTCCACTGTGTTTTATCAAGGGCAGGGTCAATGCAGCTAGCTATCAGGAGATTTTGGAGAACTTCATGCTTCCATCTGTAGAAAAGCTTTATGGAGATGAAGATCTCATATGAAGATGCTCACAGTGCTAAAACCACTGGTAAATGGTTTACTGACCATGGTATTACTGTGCTCAATTGGCCTGCCAACTCTCCTGACTTGAACCCCATAGAGAGTCTGTGGGTTATTGTAAAGAGAAAGTTGAGAGACACCAGACCTAACACTGTGGACGAGCTTAAGGCCGCTATCGAAGCATCCTGGGCCTCCGTAACACCTCAGCAGTGCCACAGGCTGATTGCCTCCATGCCACGCCGCATTGAAGCAGTCATTTCTGCAAAAGGATTCCCGACCAAGTATTGAGTGCATAAGTGAACTTAATTATTTGAAGGTTGACTTTTTTGTATTAAAAACACTTTTTTTTATTGGTCAGATGAAATTTGCTAATTTTGTGAGATAGGAATTTTGGGTTTTCTTGAGCTGTATGCCAAAATCATCAGTATTAAAACAATAAAAGACCTGGAATATTTCAGTTGGTGTGCAATGAATCTAAAATATATGAAAGTCTAATGTTTATCAGTACATTACAGAACATAATGAACTATCACAATATGCTAATTTTTTGAGAAGATCTAGTTACTAGAAGGACTAGTATGTTACCGTGTTTCACATAACAAAGGTGAAACAAAATATTCATGATTTTTTTCGTCTTATGTAACAATTACAAAGAAAGTCAACAGCCACTATCCAACTATCCTGACATGTCGATCCATGGTTATCTCAAGGCTAACCAAAGCTTGCCTGTTGCTTTAAGCCACAAGCCAAAATCCTGTTTGTTTTTCTATTATTGTGTAGGCAGCCCCAAAACCTACAGAAAAATATATTTGCTTTTAACCATGACACCACTTTACACTCGAGTTGGCTTCATCAGTCCTATGGATAACAGTCAGGCCATAATCCTCAGGCTTCTGGCCTCACAGAAGCACAAAGAAAGTGCAATCAAGACCTGGAAGTGCTAATAGAAACGTAAAGGGCCTTTATGCAGTAAACTGCTGGATTACAGCTTGTCTGTACGAAAGCAGCTAATAACACCTGGGTGACAAGCCTACTGGACATGAGTACAGTGTATATGTGAGGCGCTCCACCGAATGTAGGTACTTGACGCAAGTGATGTATGGTGCTTGTGAGACAAAGCGCGGCTTATCCAGACTTCAGATATTTCAAGTGAGCAAGTAAAGGTTGCGTACTAAACAAGTATTTGTCTCACAACCACCATATGTCACTTGCGACAAGCGCCTACATTCGGTGGAGCGCCTCACATATATGTGTGTGTGTGCATGTATGTGTGTGTGTGTGTGTGTGTGTGTGTGTGTGTGTGTGTGTATATATATATATATATATATATATATATACCGTATTTGACGTGATAAGCACCCAGGGAGCTCTAAAAATCGGAGTGGGTGGGCGCTGATTAAAATGTTACTAGCGGAGTGGAAGGGTAACTGCTTATTACCATCGAGGTGGAAAACATGAATAATAACAGAACAATAAAAGAGTTTTACTGGTATTTGTATTATTCATTTTGTGGTATCAACCAAATTACTTACATGAAAGCTGAAAATAAACAGAAAACAGCATAAATAAATTAAAAAAAAGACCCCTTACTTTTCCCTCCCGGTGCTGTTGCTTTCAACATTTTCCCTGAAGTAAAATGAGCCAATCAACACGAATGTCAACTTTGGCACATGGCATGTTGAACCAATCAACATGAATATAAACAAAAGCACATGGCCAAGAACGTGCTTAAATTTATGAAGTTAGTGAGCAGGGGAGGCGGCATGGTGGCGTAGTGGTTAGCACGTCCGCCTCACAGCAAGAAGCCCTGGGCGTTTCTGTGTGCAGTTTGCATGTTCTCCCCATGCTTGTGTGGGTTTCCTCTGGGTGCTCCGGTTTCCTCCCACAATCCAAAGACATGCACAGTAGGTTAATTGGCCGTTATAAATTGCCCGTAGGTTCGCATCGTGCAGAAGGCAATGGCAAACCACTGCACTAATCCTGCCAAGAAAATCTCCATGAAGATGATAACCAGGGGCGTTATCCTTCATGGCCAGTCGCCAATGGTCGTCCTACGACTCAGGCACTAGATAGATAGTTTGCAGGAGAATCGGGTGAAAAATGCTCATCATCACTTTCTGATAGGTTCATATCTGGCCCACTGCTCCATTTATTCACAGCATCCCATAATTTTGCTGTCATCATCATCATCATCATTTGTCCTGCTTGTCACAAGCATTGACGGCCATGGCTCTCCACAAGTCTCTTTCAAGCGAGGCGCACAGGAAATCACAGTTATGCATATTTCCTGATGTTGCCCAGGTGTTCAAACAGTTTATGTAGGTGGCTCTTTGATGCCCTCTGCTTCTTTTCCCTTCAACCTTGCCTGTTAAGCTTAGACGTTCTAGTGATCCTCTTCTGTACACATGTCCAAGAAATTTCATCTGTCTTGCACATATAGTGTTCAATAGTGAGCGTTCCATTAATGCCATGGAGAGAACTTCTTCATTTGATATTTTGTCAGCTCAGGACATTTTCAAGATGCATTTAAGAACCACATTTCAATAGCCTCTAGTCTCTTCTGAATGATGTTGGTGATTGTCCAGCACTCACAGCCATACAACATAACAGACCACACGTATGCTTTCAGGACTCTAAATTTTGTTTTCATTGTGATGTTCCTATTGTTCAAGATAGGAAAAAGACTTTTAAAAGTGACTTTAGCCATGGCAATACGTTTTTGAATTTCTGTCAGACATTTACCATCGCTTGTTATTAAGCAGCCTAGATATTTGAATTTATTCAGCTGGTTGATTTGGTTGCCATTGGTTTGGAGATTGCACTTTGGGGGATGTTGTTTCTTTTTGTCATGCACTCTGTTTTGGAAAGTTCAGAGAAAGTGCCATGGAATCACTTTCCTTCACAACTGCATCAAACATTTCTTGAAGTTTTCTTTCCCCTTCAGCAATCAATACTGTATCATCAGCACATCTGAGATTATTGATGTTCTGACCACCAATATTTATGCCTTGGTTGTCTTTAATTTCCCTCAGTATGACCTCACTATAGAGATTGAACAGGTCTGGGGACAACACACACCCTTGCCTGACACCACGTCCAATTGGTCTTTCTTCACTGTGTTCACCTTCAACCCGAACAGTTGCTGTTTGTTTCCAATACAGGTTGGTTAGAATACGGATGTCCTTGCCATCAATATCTAACTTGTTTAGCAGGCAGAAAAGTTCTTCATGTCTCACTTTATCGAAAGCTTTTGAATAGTCAATGTGGCATAGATAAAGGTCTTTCTGCATTTCTATGCATCTTTCTGCTAGCATTGACATGGTGAATATTGTAGTTAATGCTCCTTTGTTTGCTATGAAACTAAATTGCCATTTTGATATTTCTGGTTGAAATTTGCTTCTTAATCTTGACAGCAGAATTTTCAGCAATATTCTCAGAGTATGACTCATCAAGTTAATGGTTCTATGGCTGCTGCAATTAGTTGTTCCAGGTTTTTTGGGAGGAGTGATAAAGGTAGAAGTGAGCATGTCTGTGGGGATGTTGCCTGTATCATATATTGCATTCAGAAGTTTAGTTAACTTTTCTATACCCCATTCTCCAAGCGCTTCATAAACTTCCACAGGGATCAAGTCAGGGCCAGCTGCTTTGCCTTTGTTCATTTCTGAGATGGCTTTTTCAACTTCAGCTTTGAGAATTGGTGATCCTTCCATGGGTTTTAATATTTCTGGAGGACTGTCTCGATCGTCACTGAAAAGATCTTCAATATACTCTGACCATCTTCTCAGAATGTATGATTTCTCCATCAAAATGTTTCCATCTTTGTCTTTAATGTACACGCTTTTAAATGATGATTTCTTGTTTGAAATGTCATTGATTTTGTTGTGCATGAATTTGCTGTAGTTCTTGCTTCTCATCTCAATCTCAGAGCACTGTTTGTTCAGCCACTCTTCCTTTGCTTTGTTGCACATGCTTTTTATTTGTCTGTCAATGGTCTTGTATTTAATTGGATCACCCTTAGATTCACGTCTTGTCTTCATGAGTTCAAGGATCTCTTGAGTCATCCACCTCTTATGTTCTTTCTTGGGTTAAAGTGGGATGTGTTCTTCTATAGCTTCTCTGATGCTTTCTCTAAGGTTTTCCCATTGTCTTTCTACTTCCGTTACTTGTTCCAGTGATTCATATTTATTTGTCACCTCTATGGAGAAAGTGCATTTCAGGTTGCTGTCTATGTTGAGTAGCCTGTAGTTATATGGTTTTTGGTTAACTTGTTTTTTAAGAGTTTTCAACTTGACATTAAAGGTACAGATTACTGGCACATGGTCACTGCCACAGTCTGCTCCTGGCATTGACTTGGATGAGGAGATTGAGTTACGGAAATGGGATTGTATTAGAACGTAGTCTATTTGGTTCCTCTGCCTGTCTCCTGGACTCATCCATGTCCACTTTGTTCTTGGGTGGGTCTTGAACCAAGTGTTTGTTACCACAAGGTCGTTCTCTTCACACCATTCTGCTAGTCTGTTTCCATGTTCATTGATATCACCAAGGCCATGAGGTCTAATGGGGTTTCCCAATCTGCTTGATCCTACTTTGGCATTAAAGTCACCCATTATGATCTTAACGTCGCAAGATTTCAATTGCTTCATGGTCTTATCAAGCGCTTCATAAAATGCCTCAATCTCTGCATCTTCATGATCACTTGTTGGAGCATACACTTGAATGACACTGGTATCAAATGGTTTTGTTTTTAGCGTTATCACAATTATTCTATCAGACACTGGCTAGTGACCTTTCAAGGATTTGGTTATGTGTTGTGCGAGGATACCCACTCCTCTTTGGTGTTCGTCACCTCCTGAATACACAAGTTTGTATCCGTCCGATGTAACCTCTCCAGCTCCTTTCCATCTAACTTCTGCGAGGCTGAGGATGTCAGTCTTCATCCTTTCCATTTTGATGTGATCAAATTTACCTTTTTGATATAGGCTACGAACATTCCATGCACCAATCCTTAATGGCTTAACACTGTTTATCTTTGAGAGATTTCGGGCAGTAACTTGATGACAATCTGGTGCCACCTGTCCAACATGGCGGACCCTACCGAACGAGGAGTTCTTTGACAGAGCCCCACTCATGCTGTTTCTTGATTGATTGATTCCTTGAATTTCCATGATGTTCTTCGCATACATATACAGACAGTAGGATGCAATTTTTTTCTGTCCGAGCAGTGCCTATACTAGGCGGTTTGTCCTGACCATTGTACCTGTGGGTCTCCTCTGCCTAGCACAACAAAGTCCAAAACTGGGATCCAGAATTATACTCTGTTTGCTTCTGTATTTCATCCACCACCTGCTTCCCATGGCTTCAACGTAACCCTGTCAGGGGGGCTAATTGAGTGCTCGACCTTGCCTAAGGGTCTCTCACAGGCTAGCGGAGGGAAGGATTGCCTTAATTTTCCTTTGACAGTAGACTGTCCCGCGACCCGCAAGATTTGCTGTAGCAGTTTCTAATGGTAACTAGTTTTTCTGTAGCAGTTTCTAATGGTTCATCAGTTGTTGGACATTTACCAAAAGAACACAGCAAACTATTTTCCTGTTTTTTAAAGCACGGGGGAACAATCAAATGTTTTGTTACTGATACACATTATAGACATTCCCCAGTGGCAGAGAGTCTTGAAATATCGTGTAAACTCACTTTTACAGGCAGTGAACACCTCATTTTACTGTTACAGAGACTGATCGAATAAAATTGGTAAGATTGATCTATGATTTTGCAACCTGTACACATGGGCAGTTATTAGACGTAAGATTAAAAAATGATTGGGCTTATTGGAGCAGGTGCTTATTATTACGTGGAATACGGTATATATACTAGATCTTCACAAAAAAATTAGCATATTGTGATAAAGTTCATTATTTTCTGTAATGTACTGATAAAAATTAAACTTTCATATATTTTAGATTCAATGCACACCAACTGAAATATTTCAGGTTTTTCATTGTTTTAATACTGATGATTTTGGCATACAGCTCATGAAAACCAAAAATTCCTATCTCAAAAAATTAGCATATTTCATCCGACCAATAAAAAAAAGTGTTTTAATACAAAAAAGTCAACCTTTCAAATAATTATGTTCAGTTATGCACTCAATACTTGGTCGGGAATCCTTTTGCTGAAATGACTGCTTCAGTGCGGCGTGGCATGGAGGTAATCAGCCTGTGGCATTGCTGAGGTGTTGTGGAGGCCCAGGATGCTTCAATAGCGGCCTTAAGCTCATCCACAGTGTTGGGTCTGGTGTCTCTCAACTTTCTCTTCACAATATCCCACAGATTCTCTATGAGGTTCGGGTCAGGAGAGTTGGCAGGCCAATTGAGCACAGTAATACCATGGTCCTTAAACCATTTACCAGTGGTTTTGGCACTGAGCAGGTGCCAGGTCGTGCTGAAAATTGAAAATCTTCATCTCCATAAAGCTTTTCAGCAGATGGAAGCATGAAGTGCTCCAAAATCTCCTGATAGCTAGCTGCATTGACCCTGCCCTTGATAAAACACAGTGGACCAACACCAGCAGCTGACATGGCACCCCAGACCATCACTGACTGTGGGTACTTGACACTGGACTTCAGGCATTTTGGCATTCCCTTCTCCCCAGTCTTCCTCCAGACTCTGGCACCTTGATTTCCGAATGACATGCAAAATTTGCTTTCATCTGAAAAAAGTATTTTGGACCACTGAGCTTCTCTGTAGCCCAGGTCAGGCACTTCTGCTGCTGTTTCTGTTTCAAAAGTGGCTTGACCTGGGGAATGCGGCACCTGTAGCCCAGTCCACTGCTTCCACACGCCCCCCAAGGTCTGGAATCGGTCCTTCTCCACAATCTTCCTCAGGGTCTGGTCACCTCTTCTGGTTGTGCAGCATTTTCTGCCACACTTTTTCCTTCCCACAGATGTTCCACTGAGGTGCCTTGATACAGCACTCTGGGAATAGCCTATTCGCTCAGAGATTTCTTTCTGTGTCTTACCCTCTTGCTTGAGGGTGTCAACGATGGCCTTCTGGACAGCAGTCAGGTCGGCAGTCTTAACCATGATTGTGATTTTGAGTAATGAACCAGGCTGGGAGTTTTGAAAAGCCTCAGGAATCTTTTGCAGGTGTTTAGAGTTAATTGGTTGATTCAGATGATTAGGTTAAGAGCTTGTTTAGAGTACCTATTCATGATATGCTAATTTTTTGAGATAGGAATTTTTGGGTTTTCATGAGCTGTATGCCAAAATCATCAGTATTAAAACAATAAAAGACCTGAAATATTTCAGTTGGTGTGCAATGAATCTAAAATATATGAAAGTTTAATTTTTATCAGTACATTACAGAAGATAATGAACTTTGTCACAAAAAATTACACAGTCTTTATATCAAATATAAAATTTCCTCTTTGCCCTCTTCCTGCAGGTTCAGGCCACACTAAAGAGGCAGTGGATGCAGTACAAGGTGCAATGGGGTCAGCGACGCCGTGAGCACTGGTCCATGCGCTCCACTTCATATACCACCACATCCATCACCGAGGTGCCTGCTTTCTTGTTCCACTACGATACCAACAGTGAACGCTTGAATGGCAGGCATACCAGTGACTCAGCATGAACATGTGACTCTCAAAGTGAATCAAACCTACAACTATAATGCACAAACTGAGAGAAAGTTATGAAAAACATTTTTTAAAAGACTGTGATAAGAAAGAAGGAAACCAAGGAAACTGGAGACTCTATAAATAGGAGTTCACATGTACAGTCCTTGCAGATTCTCCCATCTCAGGGCAATAACATGACACCCAGTACATGCGTGTTTTCCGTAAGTGTACACTGCTGTTCAAAAGTTTGGAATCATCTTCAAATTACCTCCTTCTATTTATTTAAATCTATAAATTACATACATACATACATTACATACACAGACTTATTTTTGAAGGTTTTATATATGTAGTATTTAAGATATTTTGGGAAAACAGTGTTTATTAATATATAAATATATTAATATATAAATTATAAATCATAAGGAAAGTATTTACGCTTATATGACAGCTTGTTGACTTCCCAAAATAGGTGGGTCACAAGGTGTTAATTAATTTTCTATTACTGCAGCTCTGAGAGTGCCAGCTAAAATTTAAATTCTAGGACTATCATATCTTTAATAACAGCTTCTTCACAGGGAATGGTGCTACATTTAATCTAGTGTAATACTAAATCACTAAATAAATGCATTATTAAAAAAGAAAAACATATTATCTTTGATATGGTGACACTATCTGGAAGGATTCTCCAGTATTTGAACAGGGTCAGTAAGTTGCCTGGAACAGAAAAAAAAATCTTCAGGAAACAAAACTGTGTGCTTTCCAGCTTCACTGTAGCCATGTGTGTTTGAAAAAAGAGAAAAAGACGCTGTTCAGGGAATGGGTGTCTATAGCTGCTAAAACATATCATAAACAGGAGCTAATGTTTATTCATTTATTCATTTTCTGAGCCGATTAATCCTAATTAGGGTCATGGGGAGGTTGCTGCCCATCTCAGTTCACTCTGGGCGAGCTTGGACAGCTCGCCAGGCCATCACAGGGCAGAAACACACTGACAGCTAGAGAACCACTGTGCTTTGGTGCACATAGACATTCATTTTCTGAAATACTTAATCCTAATTAGGGTTGCAGCCAACTCTGGGAGAGGGCAGAGTACACCTTGGACAGGTCACCTGGCCATCACAGGGTAGAAATACACTGATGCCTAGCAGCCTACTCTTTATGAAAGTCAGCAACAGTTCTTTTACATGCCGCTCACCATAGACAATGAGAAATGTGGCTGGCCTTTGATAACCCATTTAGTTGCACTGGGGTACAGCAGTCACAACCAAGCAGTGATAGTGGATCTTAAACCCCTGACCTTAGGATTAGTAATCCAGCACCAGACCAGCACTACTCAGGAGCGAATGTGTTTCACATTACAAAATATTAAACATAACCATACAGAGATTAAAAATAAGTATGAGCTGTTATGCTTTAATGAATGAAAAATCATAATCAATAGGAAATTGCTGTGATGTAGCACTGCCTGGTCAAAAAACAGGTACCGTCTAATATTTTGTTGATTGAAGTATGTAATCACTGTGGCATTATTTCAACAAACATAAACAACATCAGAACGTCTAGAGCTGGGCCTATCTTTCTTTTGATCTTTTATCTCGAATTGATGACAGGAAAATCAACCACTCCATAAAGTCTTCTCCAGCACATTTCAAAGACTTAATAGTGTGAAGGTTAGGACGACTCTGTGGTACCAGTTCATGTGTGAAAATGATTCATCCCACAACCAGCCTTTCACTATTCAAGCCCAAATATTAAATTATATATATATATATATATATATATATATATATATTAATATTATATATTATAATATATCAGTCCCATCAAGCAAGAAGAAAAATGCATTGATGGGACTGATTTCATTTTATAGCCACATAATGTTGCTGAGCCTCAACCTGACCAACTGCAATAACAATATCATGGTGAATATGCATTGTAATCAAAGCTAAAAGTGACCTAATTAAAATAAGAGTGTACAACCCCTCCCCACCCCCAATTTTCTCCATAATTTTAGTTGCATCAAATTCCCACCCATCAGGTATTGCCTTCCCTATAACATGACCACCACCAACCACGGAGGAGCAAAAGCATGCAGACGCCCCCTCTGTGACATGCAATGTCAGGGTGTACCCTACCTCTCACTGAGAGGCAGCTTGAATTGGCTCCAATTTTCCCATGAACCCACAAGGAAAAGCAGTATGAATAATGAATGAATAAATTCTCAATGCCACACAGATTTCTCAGAACTTTTTGAGCAATTTAAAATGTTCATTATTACAGCCATGGCTACCTTTTGATGTTGTGAAAATAAAACATAGATTGTTATTATGGTAGTAAAATATAACAGAGTATTATTTCCAAATTTTTGAATGGTACTGTACACTATGTATATATAATTTCATTACAGTTCTGCTGCTCAAAACAGACAAAACACTGAGACGGCATTCCTGAAGAATGTGACAGATTTTCGCTGCTCATGTCTCGCAGACATTTTTTGGACAAACACTTTTAAACACTTATGTTGCTTCACCGAAACCAAAGGGTTTGTCGGTTTGTTGGATGTCAAGATAACCTTGGAAAATTTAATAACTAAGATGATCCTTCAGAGGATATGTGACACTTGGTGAACGTCTTAAAAATGTGGAAAAGTTCCTCTGTGCCTACGTTTTGGATTCCTGTATATAAACTCATCAGGTTACATTTTCTTTTTCAAAGTATTTCAAAGTATGTGGTGTGGAGGAGAACTTATCGTTCTCTTTTTTTCCAGGTCAAAATCACATTATGTCTGTGGTGTGAGACTTCTGACTTTCCTGTTTGTAACAGCTGTGCTTTTTGTGTGCTGTCTGTGTCACAAGAGACAAAATAGAGGGACATTTATTTTAGTAGTGTTGATTTATAAGCTTAGATGCAATGCAAATGCATTCAAAAACATAACGAACGTTTAAACGGATATGTGATAAAAAAAGCTTTTTTTTTTCAGCTTCATGTTTAAAAGACATTTAAACTTCATATCCATATTATGCATAGTGCGTACACTATATGCGTAGTATTTCAGAAAGTATGTTATATATACACATGTTCTTCAAATACACATGGAACTCCAACTTTTAACATGCCCTTTGTGGGGTAATTACTTTGTCCAGCTGCATATCATGAAATATTAACTACAATATGTTGCACTTTTTTCACAGTTTGTTATTGCTCATTTCATCTGACTTGCAAGTCTACTTCTTTTTACCTTAACGTGAAGTTCAGCGTGTATATCTGTATTGTATTATTGTGTTTGGAGAGTTTGAAACATTCTTGACGGGCCAAATTTGTTTGTGAATTCTGTCAGTATACTGGACCTGATATTTACCATGTAAATGTTGATAGCGTAACATGGTGTTGGTTTAATTGTGATGTACATCCTGCCAGCAAATCATAATGTTACTTTAAAGTACATATCATATTATAAGGTGAAGGTTTTGTCAGATATTCATCTAATTCCTGTTACTTTTTCTATTTTTGTTCACTAAATATGCTGACTTTTTGACAATCAGACTTTAAGACTAACTAATAATGAACATATTATTGTGATCTTAAAGTAGTTAATCTTTTTCTTTATTTTTAATTCAAGGTTATAATTTATCTTTTTTTCCTGCTGAAAACAAAAATACATTTTTGCATATTAGACCTACTTTAATGGAACCTAATAATCAATAAGTAATGCAGTGATTCATTCATATAACACCTATAGTAAAATTAACACAATATAAAAATATTGGGGTATAAAATTATATTCTCCACACTAATAACACTAAAACCATTAACAGGTGAGGTAAAAAAAAATCTTGAGTAGCTTTTTGTAATGGCACCTGTATTGGGGTTATGGTATACTGTATTATGGAACAAGTGAACAGTCCGTTTGTAAAGTTAATTTATTGCACGTAGGGAAAATTGGCATGTAAGAAATGGAGCGACTTTGACAGAACGCAAATTTTTGATGGATAGATGACAGAGCATCTCCCAAACAACAAACCATGTGAAGTGCTCCAGGTAGGCAGTGATTATTATCTAATAGGCTATGTCAAAGCAAAGAAAACTACTGAAGCAGTGGTAGGGTCATTAGTGTGGGGAGAAATGGGTGTGAGATGTCTGGATGTCATGCATCCAGGGAGTGAGGGATAAATCATTTGTAATAATCAGGCAGAAAAGCAATTGATATAAAGGAATCTGAACACATTGCTAAGCATTGCATGTGGTGTTGCATTCCTGCAGGCTGGTCAGTGTTCACCACTGAAAGCATTTACAATGGGCCCATGACAATCAAAACTAGACCATGGAACAGTAGAAGCAGATGGTCTCTGACTAATCACATTCTCTTTTACATTTTGTTTGTGTGTGTGTGTGTGTGTGTGTGTGTGTGTGTGTGTTCGTGTAGCTTACCTGATGGCAGCAGGATGCACTATGGAAGAAGGCAAGCTGGCAAAGTCGGTGTAATGTTTTAGGTTATGTCCTGCTGGGTTACTGGACTTTACTGGGGTACTGACCCAAAACATTGATCCAGGATAATGTGCCACACAGCAAATATTTTAAGGAATGATTGGAGGAACATTGCAAAATTCAAGGTGTTGTTTTACCTAAATATCCAGATCTCAACCTGCTCAAGCATCATTATAATGTACTAGACAAACAAAAGTGGGACCTGTATTGGCTCACCTTTCAACTTTCGGGACTAAAAGGATGGTGCTAACATCACACACATCTTCAGAGGTCTGGTGTCTATGCCATGATGGGCCAGTGCAATTGTAGCGGCAGAGGGGGGAATGTACAAAATATTAGGCAGGTGGATTTAATTCTATGGCTGATCTGTGTTTACCAGTCTTTTTTTTTGTAAATAATTATATGCAAACACAACTGAAATGATATTTTGACTTTTGTCATGAGCCCTAATTTGGTAAATATATAAAAGGTAGCTTGGGTGAGGTTAGATATTAAAGAAACTGAAACTCAAGAATACAGGCAGGGAAGTTGTCTGTTTAAATTTTAATATAAATAAATGTATGAAGTTTTATTGGTACCCACACAGCGATTTATCACAGTTTGAAATTTCACTTTTAGCACCAAGATTGCATGATAAAACTAGATAGGATATATTACATTTGCAGAAACCTGTCTCCATCAGAAGAAAACAGACTTATACCATTTACGAAATGTGAAGAGTGAAAAAATAATTTGGCTTAAAATATCTCCTAATGGAATAAGTAGAATGTTAACTCCTCAAAATGAAGACATGGTTTCATATTATATATTCACAAAACATTCAAACATCTCTATATCCATCAGCATTGCAAAAGGATTTTTATTTCAAACCTTTCAGCCAACATATCATTAACTTTTAACTTCACATTCTGTGATACTTAAAGGAATAACAATCCAAAACTTACAGATTCATGAAGTCAAATCTATTAAATAACACATTATTGTACTTGTGTAAAAGACCCAATCCTTTCTCGAGCCTGATATTGGAGTGGGTGAATATTATTTTTACACAAGACCAAAGACAAAAATTTGGTTTCAGGACTTTACTAGAATCACTTCCTTTGAAACAGAATAATAAACTGCGGTTGTAATCAACATGTACATTTGAAACTTTTGACTGTAGCGTTAATGCATGGATCTGGTACTGTATGTATTCTCATATGTATGCAATACATTGCCGATGCCGGCGTCCATTTCTGTATGACTGAACATTCCAAGCCTGCAGAAAATGTCACCAGCCAAGTCACTTGCTCATTTCGGACTCGATTTCAACTGCAACTTTTATTTAGTTACTGCTTATGCACCTTCAGTGTGTTGAGAAGCACACAGCATTTAATCTCAGTATTACTTTTAATATATGAAGATCACTTATGTCCAAATGTTTACAGTCAGAAGTTTTGGCACCCAATTTCTATATGTACATTGTAATACATGTATTTTCCTGATGACTGGATTCTGGTGTGTCAGTAATTTTATAAAGAGTAAAGTAAATGCATTTACCACAAGAAGTGAGATTTATTAATGAAGGATTTGATATGGAAAATAGCATATTGCTTTAAGGAGAGAGAGACCTACAAGCTGATTTCTTGAAATAAAAATAAAAACTGCACTATGCCATATCGAAGACTACTGTTGTTAACATCTTCAGAATTTCTGTCTTTGTGTCTAAGACTCATAAAGCCAATTACTATGCAGTGTTTGGGTGAAAAGAAGCTATCAGAATAAAATTAGCAGATGATTTTTTTTTCATGGTATGCTTTTAGATGAATGTCAGACTGCAAAACACAGATGAAGATATTTTTGGTAAGGGTGTATAAGCATCTTCATGCACAGGTGCTGGATTCCATCTGTTTTCAGATCATCTGTGTTCAATTTGAACTCTAAATATTAAAAAAAAATCAAAGAATAATCAAAAAAGTAATAGGTCTTTATCTTTTCAGTGCTCGGCAGCTCTTTTCAAACTGAGGAACATATGTATTTGGGGGCAGTCTAATCCACTCAGAGGGAAAGCTATATCTGTCCCCTCATACGAATGAGCTCATATGTAACAATGATTGACTGGTGATTGCTGTGCATGGCAGGGAAGTGAGTGTATGCCATTCCTCCCTCCTGTGAGGGCTCAGTCAATTAGCTCCCATGGCCACGGATGGCTGTGGCATTAAACCCAATTTGAACTAGCGATCTCTGGGTTAATAGTAGTAAACCTTATCGATGCTCCACTCGAGAGCTCACAATATGTAGTATATCACAAGGGCATAGGCTGGTCTGACCGGGGGGGGGGGGGGGGGGGTGCACATCTTGGTTGACCGGAACTGAAGTCCCATGGGCTATAATTTTATTTATTATGTTACTAAGCACTTTGGCGGAACCAGGTACACCCGTGGGGAGAATTATAAAATTTCAAACTACATCTGCAAGTACATGAGCTAAATAAATTTACAAATTGAGCTAAAGATATTTATCTACTGAAAGGCACAAACAAATATTAATACATATTTACAGCACAAAGACAGACTATTAATTTTATAAAAGTACTGGGCATTAGGCTGCAGATACAGGCTGGATGTCTTATGATTATTTTAGCCATTCATTCTCTGTGCGTCAATGTTTGTGTTCTAACATATGTGCAGGAACCGGAAGTGGTACTTAGAAACTGTGCTTTATTCTCACATTCGCACTTTGTTTGATTGACAGTGTCCAGCTATTATTGCTTACCGATAATATGTGAGACACTCCATCGAAATAGGCACCTGTCGTTGATTGCTGATTGGTCAGCCCGGGCTTGCACATGCACAGTGCCCGTTACACGTTAACTTCTGGTGTTAACTTCCGGTTTCCGGTTTACTGCATGCTGAATTTATCTCTGACTTTCTCTTCACTAACAGTCATTAAATTTCTTTATAAGATTGTTAAGATTCTTTATAAGATTTATAAGCCATGAGGTGGGGGGGGCACTAACCAGAGTCTCTCCCCCTCATGCCGGTCCCAAGCCCGGAGAAATGCAGAGGGTTGTGTCAGGAAGGGCATCCGACGTAAAACCAATGCCAAATATTTATGATGCAAATCAGAAGTATTACCCCCATACCGGATCGGTCGAGGCCCGGGTTAACAACGACCGCCATCAGTGCTGTCAATCAACAGGGTGCTGATGGAAATTGGACTACTGTTGGTCGAAGACGTCGAAGAAGGAGAGGTGGGAGGTGTGTCCGTAGGCAGAGAGAGAAGAGGAAAGGCATGAGTCTAGGACTGAGAGTGGGGACTTTGAATGTTGGAACTATGCAAAGAAAAGGTAGAGAGCTGGCTGGCATGATGCAGAGGAGGAAGGTGGACATACTGTGTGTTCAGGAGACCAGGTGGAAAGGTAGCAAAGCTAAAAGCTTAGGAGCAGGGTTTAAGCTATTTTATCATGGTGTGGATGGGAAGAGAAATGGAGTAGGAGTCATCTTGAAGGAGGGGTTTGTCAGGAATGTTCGAAAAGTGAAAAGAGTGTCAGACAGAGTGATGATTCTCAAGTTAGAAATTGAAGGTGTAATGCTCAATGTTGTTAGTGCTTATGCCCCACAGGCAGGATGTGAGCTAGAAGAGAAGGAGGGATTCTGGAGTGACTTAGATGAAGTGATGCAGAGTACCCCCAGAGGTGAAAGAGTGGTCATTGGTGCAGACTTCAATGGACATTTTGGTACAGGCAACAGAGGGGACGAGGAAGTGATGGGCAGGTTTGGTATCCTGGACAGGAACGCAGAAGGACAGATGTTGATAGATTTTGCAAAAAGGATGGAAATGGCTGTGGTGAATACTTTCTTCCAGAAGAAACAATAGTGGGTGAGAGTGTTGCCAAACAGCATAGGATGGTGGTGTGCAGGATGACTCTGATGGTGAGAAAGGTGAAAAAGGCAAAGGCAGAGCAGAAGACAAAGTGGTGGAAGCTGAAAAAGAGTGTCGTTTTGTCTTCAAGGAGGAGTTGAAACAGGCTTTGGGTGGCCAGGAAGTGCTTCCAAATGACTGGACAACCACAGCCAATGTGATCAGGGACATAGGTAGGAGAGTACTTGGTGTGTCCTCTGGAAGGAAAGTAGATAAGGAGACTTGGTGGTGGAATGAGGAAGTGCAGGAGTGTGTACAAAGGAAGAGGTTAGCTAAGAAGAAGCGGGACATTGAGAGGACCGAAGAGAGTAAACAGGAGTACAGGGAGACACAGCGTAAGGCAAAAGTAGCAGTGGCTAAGGCCAAACAGAGGGTGTATGATGACTTGTATGATAGGTTGGATAGTAAAGAGGGAGAAAATGATCTATACAGGTTGGCACAGCAGAGAAATAGAGATGGGAAGGACGTGCAGCAAGTTAGATTGATAAAGGACAGAGAGGGAAATGTATTGACTGATGACAGAAGTGTGCTGGGAAGATGGAAAGAGTACTTTGAAGAGCTGATGAATGAGGAAAATGAGAGAGAAAAAAGAGTAGAAGAGGTGACCATTGAGGAGCAGGATGTAGCAAAGATCAGTAAGGGTGAAGTGAAAAGGGCATTGAAGAGGATGAAGAATGGAAAGGCAGTTGGTCCTGATGATATACCTGTTGAGGTATGGAAGTGTCTAGGAGAGGTAGCAGTAGATTTTCTGACAAGAACATTCAACAAGGTACTAGAGAGTGAGTAGATGCCAGAGGAGTGGAGGAGAAGTATGCTGGTGCCCATTTTTAAGAACAAGGGCGACGTGCAGAGTTGCAGCAACTACAGAGGGATAAAGTTGATGAGCCATACGATGAAGTTATGAGAAAGAATAGTGGAAGCTAGACTAAGGGCAGAGGTCAGCATTTGTGAACAACAGTTTGGCTTCATGCCAAGAAAGAGCACCACAGATGCAATGTTTGCTTTGAGGATGTTAATAGAGAAGTACAGAGAAGGTCAGAGGGAGCTACATTGTGCCTTTGTGGATCTGAAGAAAGCATATGACAGGGTGCCAAGAGAAGAACTGTGGTATTGCAGGAGGAAGTCTGGAGTGGCAGAGAAGTATGTTAGAGTGGTGCAGGACATGTATGAGAGATGTAAGACAGCGGTGAGGTGTGCTGTCGGTGTGACCGACGAATTCAAGGTGGAGGTGGGACTGCATCAAGGGTCAGCTCTGAGCCCCTTCTTGTTTGCTATGGTGATGGACAGGCTGACAGACAAGGTGAGACAAGAATCTCCATGGACTATGATGTTTGCAGATGATATCGTGATCTGTAGTGAGAGCAGAGAACAAGTGCAGGAAAATCTAGAGAGGTGGAGGTATGCCCTGGAAAGGAGAGGAATGAAGGTTAGCCTCAGAAAATCAGAATACATGTGTGTGAATGAGAAGGACCCAGGAGGAACGGTGATGTTACAGGGAGCAGAGATAACGAAGGTGGAGGATTTTAAGTACTTAGGCTCAACAATCCAGAGCAATGGAGTGTGTGGAAAAGAGGTGAAGAATCGTGTACAGGCAGGCTGGAATGGTTGGAGAAAGGTGTCTGGTGTGATGTGCGATAGGAGGGTGTCAGCAAGAATGAAGGGAAAAGTGTACAAGACGGTGGTGAGGCCAGCGATGTTGTATGGATTAGAAACAGTGGCGCTGAAGAAAAGGCAGGAGGCGGAGCTGGACGTAGCGGAGATGAAAATGTTGAGGTTCTCTCTGGGAGTAATGAGGATGGATAGGATCAGAAATTAGTATATCAGAGGGACAGCCCACGTAAGATGTTTTGGAGACAAAGTCAGAGAGGCTAGATTGAGATGGTTTGGACATGTACAGAGGAGGGATAGTGAGTATATTGGCAGTAGGTTGCTGAGGTTGGAACTACCAGGCAGAAGGCCTCAAGGAAGACCAAAGAAGAGATTTATGGATGTGGTGAAGGAAGACATGAAGGTTGTTGGAGTCAGAAAAGAAGATGCAGAGGACAGGGTGAGGTGGTGGCGGATGATTTGCTGTGGCGACCCCTGAAGGGAGCAGCCGAAAGTAAAAGAAGAAAGAAGAAGATAAGATTGTGAATATACATAATTTCTTGTCCAGCAGAACTCAAGTCCTGCTGTTGGGGTGGGGGGCACTCCCCCAGCCTACGCCCTTGTATCAGTAAAATACTCAACACAGCCAAAGTTTGCAAATACAAAATTTTATTCCTACTGGTTATATATTTACATTTAAGAGTGAATACACTGGCAGAAATGTATGACTTTTACCATAAAATAATTTCTCACCAGCGGAGTTATAAATGGCTCTATAACACTAAATAACGTATAGAAAAAAAAAAAAACTTTTGTCACTCACAATCATAAATGCAAACGTCTGGAGTTCACTAAGCGGTACTGGGACTTCAACTGGGAGTGTGTGCTTTGGTCAGATGAGACCAAGCTAGAGCTTTTTTGCAACAAATACTGAGTGGGTCTGGCGGAACACAAAAGATGAGAATGCAGAAAAGCATCTCATGCCACTGTGAGGTATAAGGGAGGATCGTTATGCTGGGGGCCTGTTTCTCTTACAGAGGAACTGGGAACCTTGTTAGAGTGCACAGCATCATGAACATTTTGAAATACCAGGACTTTTTAAATCGAAATCTGGTGGCCTCTGCCCATAAGCTGAAGATGAGTCATTACTGGGTCTTTCAGCAAGATAATGACCCTAAACATGTGGCCAAATCTACACAGAAATGTTTCACCAGACACAGAATCAAGCTTCTCCCATGGCCATCTCAGGCCCCAGATATCAACACCACTGAAAACCTGCGGCGTGAACTGAAGAGGAGAGGACCGAGGTCGCTGGATAATTTAGAGAGATTGTGCAAAGAAGAATGGTCCAAGATCTTTCTTTCTGTATTCTCTCATCTCTTAATGCACTTGAATTAAATATTGGATTTTCCTCTTTTCCCCCATTATAGTCCTATATTATTTAAAAATAAAAAAAAAAAACTGAATTTATTATAAGCTAAAGAACACATCTCAACCAGGGGTGCCAATAATTATAGATGTTAATGAGGGGAATATGGTTTTTCAAAAGATTAAAGTGGGGAAATTATGTGAGAAGAGGATTGCCCACAGTTGGCTGAGATGGGTGCCAGCCTCCTCACAACCCTAATTAAGATTAGGCAATTCAGAAAATGAATGGATGAACGAATTCATTCATTTTCTGAACTATTTAATCCTAATTAGGGTCACGAGGAGGCTGGCGCCCATCTCAGCCGACTCTGGGCGAGGGCAGGGTAAACCCTCGACAGCTTGCCAGGCCACCACAGTTTTGGCCCTGTGGTGGCCTGGTGAGGGCAGGGTACACCCTGGACAGCTCGCCAGGCCACCACAGGGCCAACACTCATACAACCATTTATACTCACACTCACACCTAAAGGTGATTTGGAACATGTTTTTGGACTGTGAGAGAAAACCAGACTACCCAGAGGAAACCCACACAAGCACAGAGAGAACACGCGAACTCCACACAGAAATGCCTGAGCCGAGAATCAAATCCTGGACCTTCTTGCTGTGAGGTGGACGTGCTAACCACTACACCACTGTGCCACCTGGATGAATGAATAATAACATGAATAAATAAATAAAATCAGTGACGAACGCCATGAACATAATGCATGTGCTTTTGTATTTGTCATTAAATTGGATTCTCATTTAAACTTGTTTTAATAATTATATTAGTCCATTAAAGTGAACATTTCTTATTAATTCATTTCCCCTTCCTTTTGCTGTTATTCATATAATTTGCCTGTTGTTTTTTGTTATGAAAGTGGTTTATAAAGCTATTCTGTTAAATTAACTCGTGAAAATTATGTTCACATTTTATGAACACTAAATTTATAATGATGACAGCCCAAATACAGTCCTTGTAGACACTGTATTTACCTAAATAAACTTGGATGTACTGTACATAGTTAATTGAGGACAACCAAAAACAGCACAGGCCTTTTATAAATTTAATTATTAATTTCTTTAAAAAAAATAGAGATAAATTGTTGATTCTTATTATGTATTTACATTTTGATGATTTTAACCCAACTCTCATAAGAACACCAAGTATTAACTTTGTACCATTTCCAGTTGGCCAGGCAGACATTCCATTTATGTTAGGTTTTAAGCTATACATGATCATGCATATCACTGATTCATTTTGTTAGATTGTGATTCATGGTCAAGTATTAACTGCTACCTAAAAACTGTTTATATTGTTTTTTTTCAAGGAGCCCTTGCCAAAGAACAGACATTTAGAATCTGGTATAACTTCAATCATTTAACAAAATAAATATACTGTAATTCTATATCATCTGAATGAAATCAGATATTCTGTTTGAATCTTGCGTAGCACGCTGGCATAGTGTTAGCATACCCATAGTATAGCATATGGGTTCAAGTCTGCATGTTCTCCCTTTGCTTGCATGGGTTCAGTCCAAAAATATACACATTAGGCTAATTGGCTGTTACAAATTGCCACTAGGTGTTAGTGTGAATGGTTGTGTGTGTTGCCCTTAGATTCACTGATGAGCTGTTCAGAGTGTACCCTGCCTTTGCCCATAGTTGGTTGTGGTATACTCCAGTTTCCATACAATCCTAGTAGGTTAAGGAGGACTTGCCATGTACAGTAAACACAAATAAACATGACACACCTTACCCCCCCCACCCCCCCAAAAAAGCGAGAGAAACACATTTGCCTCATAGCAAAAGTTTAATAAAACCATTCCATTACCCTTTTAGAAAAGTAAAGGGTAAGTAAATAAGTACAGTGGTACCTTGCCTTACGAAATGAATTCGTTCCGAGGGCAAGCTCATAAGTCAAAATGTTCGTTAGATAAAGCAAAACTTCCCATAGGAAAAATAGAAAGCCAATTAATCCGTTCCAACCCCCTCCCAAACTCATATAACCTGACACAAACACATATATTTGAATTACTATCAGAGATTTCCTTTCGGCTTTTTCCCTTTATCAGGGGTCGCCAGAGCGAATGATTCGCACGTTTGATTTGGCATAGGTTTTACATCGGATGCCCTTCCTGACACAACCCTTTAGCAAGGGACAGAAACACGCTGACAGCTATGCAGCGACTCTTTACGAAAGTCAGCAATGGTTCTTTTACATGAACCTCTCACCATAGACAGTGAGAGACATAGCTGGCCTCTGATCACCCAGTTAGCTGCACGGGGGGGGCAGTGACAACCTTGTGGAGAGTGAGACTCGAACCCCCGACCTTATTAAAGATAAACATGTAAAATCAATAAATATTTCATGCCCCTGTTGAACCTCCTTTTTTGCCATACTGTACTAGCATTAAGTGTAACTGTGCATCCTGTACAGTAGGTGGCGCTCTCACTGTGTTCCCTTTGGTGTAGGGAAAAGCATTGAGCAAATAATATGAAGTGCAGTAAACACTATTTATAGTCGCTCGAGAGGCGTTGGGACGGTGAAATGTTGTTTTTTTTCTTCCTATTGGTGGCATCACAGAAAATAATTGAGAACCACTGCACAAGGCATTCTCAGAGCTCGGAGGAATACAAGGCGAATTGGCCCAGAAAAGCCCCAGTACAGCTTGTAAATGAAAATTTTGTTCATTGGATGGGGAAGATTTTTGGTGGGATTGAAGCTTGTATCATGGTAAAGTCATTATAAAAGACACTCGTAAGTCAAGGTACCACTGTATGTGGAAGTGATTCTTACACATAGTCACCCAATTTCATGACAGGCTTAAAAGTATTGGAACAAAATGATGTGATATACTAGTATTTTTGTTTTTGCACATGGGTGCAAATTATTTTGCAGTCAATGACTGCCTGAAGTGCCATGGACATTATCCTCCTATGGGGTATTTTGCCAGGCCCTTTACTGTAGCCACATTCAGCTGCTGCTTGCTTGTGGGTGTATTTGCATTCATTCAGTGAAGAGCACACTCAGTTTAAGCCATTTAAGAAACTTCCATGTATTTGTTTTAAGGAGCTCTTGGGGTGCATTAAATGTGTGTTTTTGGCCATTATTTGCTTGTACTGTAAAATGTTTTCATATTCGTTTTGCAGCATTTGACTGAATCTGAGCAGAAAGCATAGTTCTATAAACTTCAGAGTTCATTGTATTTCGTCTATAAGCAGCCTTGACTCAGAACCTCATTCTTTCCTTCTCCATTTTCTTCCTTAATTCTGGTATAAAGTTAACCTTGTTTCATCTGTGCCAAGAAACTTGCTCCTAAACTAAACAGTCGAATTTGGCCTTTCTGTTCTTGTGCTACTAGTGGTTTCTATCCTAATATAAACCCATTCCAAATTGACAGTCCTTCATTATATACTTTTAAAATCATAAGCCTACCTTCTTGGAAGTATTTTAACTTGACTGGGTGCCGTGAATGGGTTATTCTTCATTCATTCATTTTCTGAGCCAATTAATTCTAATGGTTACGGGGAGGCTGGCACCCATATCAGCGGACTCTGAGTGAGGCACACCCAGCTCGAAAGGCCATCACAAGACAGAAACCCACTGAGAGCAATCCAGTGGCCAATTCTTTTTGAACAACAGCAATGGTTCTTTTATATGCCTCTCACCACAGATTTTGAGAAGCATGGCTGGCTTTTGATAACCCAGTTAGCTGCAATGGGGTGACAGCATTGACAACTTGGTGATAATCGGGCTTGAACCCTGACCTTTGGATCAGCTACCCAGCACCTTAACTGCTGACCAATCACCTCCCCAATTATTCTTCATTAAGGAAGGAATTCTATGATGATCCAGTTTAGTTCTCTTTCATGGTTTTCAAGGTCTTTTGGTGCTGCTGAGTTTGCCATTATATATACAATTTTTCTTTTTAAAGAAAGCACCACATTATTTATTTGTTTCGAGTCTTTATTCCTTATCAAACCTTAAAGGACCTGCTATTTATCTGAAAAGCCTGTTTTTTTCCATAGTGGTGGCCTTATTTATTTGTATTGACATCTCTGAAACACACATTTTAGAATATATTGAAATTCCATATAAAACAGCTGCTCCATGCAAATTTAATAAGAAATATTGTCATAAAACAATACAGAAGTAACTAACCCCTAACAAGCAACAAAACTGCTTATTAGTGAACTGTCTTATGACTTTTGAGCCTCTGAGAACAAGACTGTAAAAAATGGTTGTGATTTCAAATCGATTAATGTCATACTTTTGTTGAACCATTTAAATAAAAGTTAAAAGTCTACATTAAAAGCCACATTTCCTTGATAATCCATTTTGGTACATAATGTGGCTCATCGAAGAAGGAGAGGCGGGAGGCGGGTCCATAGGCAGAGAGAGAAGAGGAAAAGCATGAGTCTAGGACTGAAAGTAGGGACTTTGAATGTTGGAACAATGACAGGAAAAGGTAGAGAGCTGGCTGACATGATGCAGAGGAGGAACATGGACATACTCAGTGTTCAGGAGACCAGGTGGAAAGGTAGCGAGACTAGAAGCTTAGGAGCAGGGTTTAAGCTCTTTTTTCATGATGTGGATGGGAAGAGAAATGGAGTAGGTGTCTTGAAGGAGGAGTTTGTCAGGAATGTTCGAGAAGTGAAAAGAGTGTCAGACAGAGTGATGAGTCTCAAGTTAGAAATTGAAAGCGTGATGTTTAATGTTGTTAGTGCTTATGTCCCTCAGGCAGGATGTGAGCTAGAAGAGAAGGAGAGATTCTGGAGTGAGTTCCTGCACATCCCTGGTGTGCAGGATGACGCTGATGGTGAGGAAGGTGAAGAAGGCAAAGTAACAGAAGACAAAGTGGTGGAAGCTGAAAAAGGAAGAGTGTCTTCAAGGAGTTAAAACAGGCTTTGGGTGGTCAGGAACTGCTCCAGATGACTGGACAACTACAGCTAATGTGATCAGGGAGACAACTAGGAGAATACTTGGTGTGTCATCTGGAAGGAGAGGAGATAAGGAGACTTGGTGGTGGAATGAGGAAGTGCAGGAGTGTGTACAAAGGAAGAGGTTAGCCAAGAAGAAGTGGGACATTGAGAGGACCAAAGAGAGTAAACAGGAGTACAGGGAGACACAGCGTAAGGCGAAGGTAGCAGTGTCAAAGGCCAAACAGAGGGCGTATGATGACTTGTATGCTCAGTTGGAAAGTAAAGAGGGAGAAAATGATTTATACAGGTTGGCACAGCAGAGAACTAGAGATGGGAAGGACATTCAGCAAGTAAGAGTGATTAAAGACAGAGAAGGAAATGTATTGACTGATGACAGAAGTGTGCTGGAAGATGGAAAGAGTACTTTGAAGACCTGATGAATGAGGAAAATGAGAGAGAAAAAAAGAGTAGAAGAGGTGACCATCGAGGACCAGGAAGTAGCAGAGATTAGTAAGGGTGAAGTGAGAAGGGCATTGAAAAGGATGAAGAATGGAAAGGCAGTTGGTCCTGATGACATACCAGTGGAGGTATGGAAAGGTCTAACAGGTAGCAGTAGATTTCCTGACAAGAATATTCAACAAGGCCTTAAAAAGTGAGAGGATGCCAGAGGAATGGAGGAGAAGTGTGTGCTGGTGCCCATTTTTAAGAACAAGGGAGACGTGCAGAGTTGTGGCAACTACAGACGGATAAAGTTGATGAGCCATATGATGAAGTTATGGGAAAGAATAGTGGAAGCTAGACTAAGAGCAGAGATCAGCATTTGTGAACAACAGTTTGGTTTCATGCCAAGAAAGAGCACCACAGATGCAGTGTTTGCTTTGAGGATGTTAATAGAGAAGTACAGAGAATGTCAGAAAGAGTTGCATTGTGCCTTTGTGGATCTGGAGAAAGCATATGACAGGGTGCCGAGAGAGTAACTGTGGTATTGCATGAGGAAGTCTGGAGTGGCAGAGAAATATGTTCGAATGGTGCAGGACATGTATGAGAGATGTAAGACAGTGCTGAGGTGTGCTGTCGGTGTGACAGAAGAGTTCAAGGTGGAGGTAGGACTGCATCAAGGGTCAGCTCTGAGCCCCTTCTTGTTTGCTATGGTGATGGACAGGCTGACAGACGAGGTTAGACAAGATTCCCCATGGACAATGATGTTTGCAGATGACATTGTGATGTGCAGTGAGAGCAGAGAACAAGTGCAGGAAAATCTAGAGAGATGGAGGTATGCCCTGGAAAGGAGGGGAATGAAGGTTAGCCTCAGTAAAACAGAATACATGTGTGTGAACAAGAAGGACCCAAGAGGAACGGTGAGGTTACAGGGAGCAGAGATAAAGAAGGTGGAGGATTTTAGTCCTTCGGCTCAACAATCAAGAGCAATGGAGAGTGTGGAAACGAGGTGAAGAAGCGTGTGCAGGCTGGATGGAATGGTTGGAGAAAAGTGTCCGGTGTGATGTGTGATAGGAAGGTAGCGGCAAGAATGAAAGGAAAATTGTACAAGACGGTGTTGAGGCCAGCGATGTTGTATGGTTTAGAAACAGTGGCCCTGGTGAAAAGACAGGAGGCAGAGCTGGAGGTAGCAGAGATGAAAATGCTGAGGTTCTCTTTGGGAGTAATGAGGATGGATAGGATCAGGACTAAGCACATCAGAGGGACAGCACATGTAAGACGTTTTGGAGACAAAGTCAGAGAGGCTAGATTGAGATGGTTTGGACATGTAAAGAGGAGGGCTAGTGAGTATATTGGTAGTAGGATGCTGAGGTTGGAACTACCAGGCAGAAGGTCTAGAAGAAGACCAAAGAGACGATTCATGGACATGGTGAAGGAGGACATGAAGGCAGTTGGTGTAAGAGAAGAAGATGCAGAGGATAGAGTGAGATGTAGGCAGATGATTTGCCCTGACGGGAACAGCCGAAAGGAAAAGAAGAAGAAGAATGTGACACTATAAAAATACATGGAACCTCCTGTATATACACACTACATTCTGTTTTAAAAAGTGAAGCTCTTTGAAGAGCTGATGAATGAGGAAAATGAGAGAGAAAAAAGAGTAGAAGAGGTGACCATTGAGGAGCAGGATGTAGCAAAGATCAGTAAGGGTGAAGTGAGAAGGGCATTGAAGAGAATGAAGAATGGAAAGGCAGTTGGTCCTGATGATATACCTGTGGAGGTATGGAAGTGTATATGAGAGGTAGCAGTAGATTTTCTGACAAGAACATTCAACAAGGTACTAGAGAGTGAGCAGATGCCGGAGGAGTGGAGGAGAAGTGTGCTGGTGCCCATTTTTAAGAACAAGGGAGACGTGCAGAGTTGCAGCAACTACAGAGGGATAAAGTTGATGAGCCATACGATGAAGTTATGGGAAAGAATAGTGGAAGCTAGACTAAGGGCAGAGGTCAGCATTTGTGAACAACAGTTTGGTTTCATGCCAAGAAAGAGCACCACAGATGCAATGTTTGCTTTGAGGATATTAATAGAGAAGTACAGAGAAGGTCAGAGGGAGCTACATTGTGCCTTTGTGGATCTCTAAAAAGCATATGACAGGGTGCCAAGAGAAGAACTGTGGTATTGCAGGAGGAAGTCTGGAGTGGCAGAGAAGTATGTTAGAGTGGTGCAGGACATTTATGAGAGATGTAAGACAGTGGTGAGGTGTGCTGTCGGTGTGACCAACGAATTCAAGGTGGAGGTGGGACTGCATCAAGGGTCAGCTCTGAGCCCCTTCTTGTTTGCTATGGTGTTGGACAGGCTGACAGACGAGGTGAGACAAGAATCTCCATGGACTATGATGTTTGCAGATGACATTGTGATCTGTAGTGAGAGCAGAGACCAAGTGCAGGAAAATCTAGAGAGGTGGAGGTATGCCCTGGAAAGGAGAGGAATGAAGGTTAGCCTCAGAAAATCAGAATACATGTGTGTGAATGAGAAGGACCCAGGAGGAACGGTGATGTTACAGGGAGCAGAGATAACGAAGGTGGAGGATTTTAAGTACTTAGGCTCAACAATCCAGAGCAATGAAGAGTGTGTAAAAGAGGTAAAGAAGCGTGTGCAGGCAGGCTGGAATGGTTGGAGAAAAGTGTCCAGTGTGATGTGCGATAGGAGAGTGTCAGCAAGAATGAAGGGAAAAGTGTACAAGACGGTGGTGAGGCCAGCGATGTTGTATGGCTTAGAAACAGTGGCGCTGAGGAAAAGGCAGGAGGCAGAGCTGGAGGTAGCGGAGATGAAAATGTTGAGGTTCTCTCTGGGAGTAACAAGGATGGATAGGATCAGAAATGAGAATATCAGAGGGACAGCCCACGTAAGATGTTTTGGAGACAAAGTCAGAGAGGCTAGATTGAGATGGTTTGGACATGTACAGAGGAGGGATAATGAGTATATTGGCAGTAGGATGCTGAGGTTGGAACTACCAGGCAGAAGGCCTCGAGGAAGACCAAAGAAGAGATTTATGGATGTGGTGAAGGAAGACATGAAGGTCGTTGGAGTCAGAAAAGACGATGCGGAGGACAGGGTGCGGTGGAGGCGAATGATTTGCTGTGGCGACCCCTGAAGGGAGCAGCCAAAAGTTAAAGAAGATTCTCTTTTAAAAAGTCAAATTTGGCATTTTAGGAGGTGAAAAACCTTGATCAGCATTATCACAGTTCACAAGTGAGTATGATTAGAACATGAACAAATTCTCATTTGTAACCAGCCAAATTTAGGAGGCTGCATCCAGAGCCTATCCATTGAACACTGAGCATGAACCAGGAATACACACTCATTGAAACACACATTGTGTGCATTACAGGCCACATAAACATGCACACGCACAGTCACACAGTCATACAGGCCAATCCTGTGTAGCCAACCCACCTGCATGTTTTGGGAAAGTGACGAAAAATCCAATAACCCAAAGAAAACTTTCTTTAAAAAGTTAACGGTTAAAAAATATCGAACAAACAGTAAATAAAGCACAGAATTGAAGCAGGGGACATCTTCTACTATTCCAAACATCGCCTTGATTTCACATGTATCCACTTACAGACCCTTTCGATCTGATTTATTTGAGGGTACATACACATGGGTAATTATGAAATTTACAAAGCAAATCAGTTCTCAGAAATTCAAGAGGTAAGTGGACCCCTTAGAAACCCCTCTTGTATGTTTGATGCACAAAGGGTACCTTACAAATGTTTATCTTACATAATTTTGTCTATATCCTTTCATATGCAGACTCAGTTCAAGTACATTTAGCTGTTTATGCATTTTTATATTCACATAAAACAATCTACATGAGAACACAGACAGCAGGAAGGTGGGAAGGGGAAGAATCTACTTCTGTTTCATGGCTGGAAAACCATTTATTCAGAAAATCTTGAACACAGACGTCAAGTCGTGATAACTGGATAACAGTTATATCCAGAGGGAACAAAATAATCCATGGATGTAGCAACAGGATGCTTCTGGCTGACTGGCAAAGCAGATTATCTGAGCATGAATACTCTCTACCTGACATTATTATTATTATGGATGCTTGTATAGCACATAATTCATACACGCGCATGCTCAATGCGCTCATCGCCACTGTGCGGTGCCAGTTATTGCGTTGTTCTATCCTTTTGATGCTGAGCGCCAAGCAGAAAGCAACAACTCCCAAATTTTAACATCTTATGGTATGACGCAGCCGGAGTCGAACTCCGACCTTCCAGAGGATAAAGCGGACGCTCTACCAACTAAGCTAAATCCCCGTTTATATAGCAGGAATAAAGGGAGAACAGCATTTGAAAGACAAACCACAGAATATGTACAAAATGTTGTAAGGTGAGTGAAAAGTTAAAAAAAATATTGTATATCACTCATTGAAGATTTACAGTAACTACTACACAAAAACCCAAGTTTACCCAAACTGTAATGCCAGGTTCTACATAAAACCGACTTTAGATACTTTAGAGTGTACAATATCTCGGCTGATTTGCTGAGGAGAAAAATATCTCACTTCCCACACACACACACACACACACACATACACACACAAACATTTATTCACAACAACTAAACGCACACACACACACACACGTGTGTGTGTGTGTGTGTGTGTGTGTGTGTGTGTGTGTGTGTGTGTGTGTGTGTGTGTTTAGTTGTTGTGAATAAATGTTTTGGGACACATATTGTGGTGTGAGCACCAATGATTGATTTCGTGCTATTGCAATCAGTGATTTAAAAATCAATCAATCATTCAATCAATCTATCTGATGAACTGTCCAGTTTGGCCAACCTCTCTGCAGCCGTAATTACGTTGAAGCGTGCAATCAAAGAGTGCAATCAATGTCATGACATTCATTTAAAATCCACCCATAGCCATAGAATATCAACTACAAATATGGAAGTGCCAGAGGTGAAACATTTCTTTATTTGCTCAGCTGCTTAATCTAACTGGGGTCATAGGGATCTCCAATAGCAGGACCAACATATACACAACCATTCACTCTCAAGCCTAGAAATATGCTCCATATTTGGAGCTGTAAAGTAATCCAATGTGCATGACTTTGCAGACATGTGTAGTACCCCGTTTAAACTCACATAATCACAGGGAGAACAAGCCTGAGACTCGCACCCAGGATCTTCTTGCCGTGAGGTGGACCTGCCTCCAATACCACATCAGTGATGAAAAAGGCAAAAGATTTAAAAGAGCTGAGGACACTGCATGAAAATAAGGAAGAACAATTAATTGACAACAATTAAAGCTCCGAGATAAGCTAATTATACAATAAACACCTACTCAATCTCATCATTAATTTGCTGAACTGCTTAATCCTATTGGGGTCATGAAGAGACTCATACTTATGTCAGTCGACATCGGGCAAAGCCAGGATACACCCTGAATAGTTCGCCAGAACATTACAGGGCCAAGATACACAACCATTCACACTTACACCTCGGTTCAATTTGGAACAGTAGGAACTAGTAGGAACTAGTAAGTAACTAGTAATTGGCATGTCTTTGGACACGGAGAAAACTGGAGTTCCTGGAGAAACCCACACAAGCACATGGAGAACATGCAAACTCCACACAGAAACACTTGAGCCTCAAAATTAAACCTTCATCTGAGGTAACATGTTAACCAGTACACTCCCATGGCAACCCAAACCAACATTCAAAAGCTTATTTGCCAAGGTTTCATTCCTCCCATGCTGCACTGTTGTGCACAACCTTAATCTTTTCCTGTGACTTGCTATAAGTGTGTGAAACCATGTGACGAACAGTGGAAATGGTTGATAACTTCACATGATCTGAATGTTAACATGAAACCATTGTACAGTCCTCTGGAACCCTATGTAATTGTTCTACCCTGAGAAAAGTGCTGGCATTCCTTTCTTGTGTCGGTGCTCATACAACAAATTGGTGCAACACACTGTGACAATTTTAAATGACCGTACTGACAGAAACTCACAACTTGGAAAATGGAAGTAAATGTTTGGTCAAATGAGAAACATTGGTCAAGCAATTTACTTTGTGTTCTGCAGCTCAGCACCCAGGAGACATGTCAGAAAAAGAACATTAATTGAGTAGACTTTTTGCTAGGCATATAAATTATGCTGAATTAAGTTGACAATCACAGACAGAGAAAGAGAGAGAGAGGGGGGGGGGGGTTGTAGAGTATTGACAATATACCCACCAGAAGAGGAAATATAATTAGGTGCCTTCAACTCACACTGAGCCATATAATGTTCTTATTAATAAGCTGCTAAAATAAAATTTTATTCAGCAAGTCTATTTTTTCATGACTTACAAAAAAAAAGTTCAAAGAATAATGTTTATTTGGTAATTGCGTGGAGGCTTACTTCCTTTCATTCTGGACTGCCAGCATGATTTCCTTTGGAATTACTTGAATACTTTGACTGGTTTATTTAATTGCTGAGTACCAATAGCAAAGTCATCACCTCATCACTGGGACCATGACCCAACCTAGGTATCCTGTAAATGGTTTTTGATATGTCAGACTTGTTTATCATCCATTCTAATCTTGGGAGGAAGCTGAATCAGTGGATTCATTATGAGATCTTTTACATCATGCTTATTTCATTGTTCTCCAGTGTCTCTCCCCCTCACGCCGGTCCCAAGCCCGGAGAAATGCAGAGGGTTGTGTCAGGAAGGGCATCCGACGTAAAACCAATGCCAAACTTTTATGATACAAATCAGAAGTATTACCCCCATACCGGATCGATCGAGGCCCGGGTTAACAACGACCGCCATCAGTGCTGTCAATCAACAGAGTGCTGATGGAAATCGGACTACTGTTGGTCGAAGACGTCGAAGAAGGAGAGGTGGGAGGCGTGTCCGTAGGCAGAGAGAGAAGAGGAAAGGCATGAGTGTAGGACTAAGAGTGGGGACTTTGAATGTTGGAACTATGCAAAGAAAAGGTAGAGAGCTGGCTGACATGATGCAGAGGAGGAAGGTGGACATACTGTGTGTTCAGGAGACCAGGTGGAAAGGTAGCAAAGCTAAAAGCTTAGGAGCAGGGTTTAAGCTATTTTATCATGGTGTGGATGGGAAGAGAAATGGAGTAGGAGTCATCTTGAAGGAGGGGTTTGTCAGGAATGTTCTAAAAGTGAAAAGAGTGTCAGACAGAGTGATGAGTCTCAAGTTAGAAATTGAAGGTGTAATGCTCAATGTTGTTAGTGCTTATGCCCCACAGGCAGGATGTGAGCTAGAAGAGAAGGAGAGATTCTGGAGTGAGTTAGATGAAGTGATGCGGAGTACCCCCAGAGGTGAAAGAGTGGTCATTGGTGCAGACTTCAATGGACATTTTGGTGCAGGCAACAGAGGGGACGAGGAAGTGATGGGCAGGTTTGGTATCCAAGACAGGAACGCAGAAGGACAGATGTTGATAGACTTTGCAAAAAGGATGGAAATGGCTGTGGTGAATACTTTCTTCCAGAAGAAACAGGAGCATAGGGTGACCAAAAAAAACGGAGGTAGGAGCACACAGGTAGACTACATCTTGTGTAGGCGATGTAATTTGAAGGAAGTCAGTGACTGCAAGGTAGTAGTGGGTGAGAGTGTTGCCAAACAGCATTGGATGGTGGTATGCAGGATGAGCTGATGGTGAGGAAGGTGAAGAAGGCAAAGGCAGAGCAGAAGACAAAGTGGTGGAAATTGAAAAAGGAAGAGTGTCGTGTTGTCTTCAAAGAGGAGTTGAAACAGGCTTTGGGTGGCCAGGAAGTGCTTTCAAATGACTGGACAACCACAGCAAATGTGATCAGGGACACAGGTAGGAGAGTATGGTGAGAGTGTGACACATCAGAGTGTGTCCTCTGGAAGGAAAGTGGATAAGGAGACTTGGTGGTGGAATGAGGAAGTGCAGGACTGTGTACAAAGGAAGAGGTTAGCTAAGAAAAAGTGGGACATAGAGAGGACCGAAGAGAGTAAACAGGAGTACAGGGAGACACAGCGTAAGGCGAAGGTAGCAGTGGCTAAGGCCAAACAGAGGGCGTATGATGACTTGTATGATAGGTTGGACAGTAAAGAGGGAGAAAATGATCTATACAGGTTGGCACAGCAGAGAAATAGAGATGGGAAGGACGTGCAGCAAGTTAGATTGATAAAGGACAGAGAGGGAAATGTATTGACTGATGACAGAAGTGTGCTGGGAAGATGGAAAGAGTACTTTGAAGAGCTGATGAATGAGGAAAATGAGAGAGAAAAAAAGAGTAGAAGAGGTGACCATTGAGGAGCAGGATGTAGCAAAGATCAGTAAGGGTGAAGTGAGACGGGCATTGAAGAGGATGAAAAATGGAAAGGCAGTTGGTCCTGATGACATACCTGTGGAGGTATGGAAGTGTCTAGGAGAGGTAGCAGTAGATTTTCTGACAAGAACATTCAACAAGGTCCTAGAGAGTGAGCAGATGCCGGAGGAGTGGAGGAGAAGTGTGCTGGTGCCCATTTTTAAGAACAAGGGAGACGTGCAGAGTTGCGGCAACTACAGAGGGATAAAGTTGATGAGCCATACGATGAAGTTATGGGAAAGAATAGTGGAAGCTAGACTAAGGGCAGAGGTCAGCATTTGTGAACAACAGTTTGGTTTCATGCCAAGAAAGAGCACCACAGATGCAATGTTTGCCTTGAGGATGTTAATAGAGAAGTACAGAGGGAGCTACATTTTGCCTTTGTTGATCTGGAAAAGCATATGACAGGGTGCCAAGAGAAGAACTGTGGTATTGCATGAGGAAGTCTGGAGTGGCAGAGAAGTATGTTAGAGTGGTGCAGGACATGTATGAGAGATGTAAGACAGTGATGAGGTGTGCTGTCGGTGTGACAGAAGAGTTCAAGGTGGAAGTGGGACTGCATCAAGGGTCAGCTCTGAGCCCTTTCTTGTTTGCTATGGTGATGGACAGGCTAACAGACGAGGTTAGACAAGATTCCCCATGTACTATAATGCAGATGACATTGTGATCTGCAGTGAGAGCAGAGAACAAGTGCAGGAAAATCTAGAGAGCTGGAAGTATGCTCTGGAAAGGAGGGGAATGAAGGTTAGCCTCAGTAAGACAGAATACATGTGTAATAATGAAAAGTACCCAACAGGAACGGTGAGGTTACAGGGAGCAGAGATAAGGAAGGTGGAGGATTTGAAGTACTTTGGCTCAACAATCCAGAGCAATGAAGAGTGTGGAAAAGAGGTGAAGCGTGTGCAGGCTGGTTGGAATGGTTGGAGAAAAGTGTCCAGTGTTATGTGTGATAGGAAGGTATCGGCAAGAATGAAAGGAAAAGTGTACAAGACAGTGTTGAGGCCAGTGATGTTGTATGGTTTAGAAACCGTGGCCCTGGGGGAAAGACAGGAGGCAGAGCTGGAGGTAGCGGAGATGAAAATGTTGAGGTTCTCTTTGGGAGTAACGAGGATGGATAGGATCAGGAATGAGCACATCAGAGGGACAGCACATGTAAGACGTTTTGGAGACAAAGTCAGAGAGGCTAGATTGAGATGGTTTGGAGAGGAGGGATAGTGAGTATATTGGTAGTAGGATGCTAATGTTGGAACTACCAGGCAGAAGGCCAAGAGGAAGACCAAATAGAAGATTTATGAATGTGCTGAAGGAGGACATGAAGGTAGTTGGAGTAAGAGTAGAAGATGCAGAGGATAGGGTGAGATGAAGGCAGATCATTTGCTGTGGCGACCCCTGAAGGGAATAGCCGAAAGGAAACGAAGAAGAAGATATATATGTGTGTGTGTGTGTAACCTTCAACTCAAGTGAATTTTAAGGGGGAAAACCCCTGACGAAGAAATAATTATTTCTCATTAAATCACATGTTCCACAATTATCGGTACCCCTAACAATTCATAGGAAATAAATGTAATTGAAGTATTTGTGCCATTTCTACAGTAGTTTACAAAGTTGATCAGAGTATCTAGGAACATTAATTCGTAATTCATCACTTCATGTTTCCCTGGGGTCCAAATATGACGTGACACAGGGGCAAGGGAACAGCCGAAAGGAAAAGAAGTGTCCGAGAATTAAGTGTAATTGCACCTCCACTCCACTAGTTGGCAGTGGCGCTCTTATTGTGTAGGTTTTTTTGCACCAGCAAACAATGTGAAGGGCAGTGAACATTCCCTCAAGAAACAACAGATTTTCTAACAGGAATGAAGAGAATGGTGGAGAGAGAGACGGAGATATTAAGACATGAATGAGTTAAATGAGTTTAAATAAGGATGTATTTTTTTATTTCAGGCACATCGGTGCACATTAAATATTTTCTATTACAGATTAAAAAACAATGTTAATGAAGTTTTTATTGTAAGCTAAACTATACTAGTATTTCTCTTTCTGTTTTTTTAGTGTTAATAAAGATACAATGTTATGCAGATGTGTACTAATATCTTTATAAACAATTAATAATGTTTATAGTAGCTCAGTGGCAGTGGTGGTGGGGGTGAAATGTTTTTTTTTTTCCTTCCTGGGGGGTGGCACTGAAAATAATTGAGAAACACTGCCTTAGGTGGAAGTGTGAATGGTTGCATGTATTTTGGCCCTGCAATGGTCTGGTATCTTCTCCCTGTGCTGTTATCTTGTCGTGGTGGAGAGGCTTGCATGTCTCAGAGATTCTGGAGGCTAGGTCGGGGAAGGATATATCCTTCGACAGGTTCAACCATACCAAATTAGTTCCAGATGAGAGACCAGACAAAACACAGCACCCGGTCCTCCAGGTTGGGGATTGGACATAGGGCTAACAACCCTACTCCTTGAAAAGAAACTCTGTTACGGAAACTATGATGATAAGCAATCCTATGGACTTTGATGTGGACTTGAACCAACATGTTGGTTTTATGAACACCCCTGATGAAAGCCTACTACAGGAAGTTAGGAGTGAGCGATCACGTCTGCTCAAGGCCAAAACAAAGATACAAATTGGTACATGGAACACACATACAATGTTTGAAACATCCAAAACAGCTCAGGTCATAAATGAGATGAAGCGATACAAGCTCGACATCCTAGGTATCAGTGAATGCTGTTGGACTGGTACTGGTCGCAGAAGAACGAGAGATGGTTCAACTATCCTATACTCAGGACACGGAGACCATCATATCCGTGGAGTAGCCTTCATCATATCCCAGAAGTATCGTAACACCTTGTTGGAATGGGAGCCCCTTGGGGACAGAATGATTAGAGCCAGGTTTAACTCCAGGCACTGTAAGCTATCCATCATACAAAGCTCTGCACCAACTAATGATGCTGATGAAGGAGATAAAGATGAGTGGTATGAGAAACTGCAAGAAGTAACAGCAAAGGTTCCAAAACACAATGTTTTACTAGTGATGGGTGATTTGAATGCAAAAGTAGGAGAGGATAACATCAACTGTGAGAGAGCAATGTGCAAACATGGGTGTGGTACAAGAAACAACAACGGTGAGCGCCTGATTGACTTCTGTCTTGACAACAATCTCATTGTTGGAGGAACACTTTTCCCCCATAAGAACATCCACAAATGGACATGGAAGTCGCCAGATGGTACGACAGTCAACCAAATCGACCAAGTTCTCATCTGTAAGAAATGGTGCAGGTCACACTGGATGTCCGTGTATATCATGGAGCTAATGCAAACTCCGACCACTACCTTGTCAATGCCACACTCAAGCTCAAACTAAGAAAGAAAAAGAGAGATGGTAACATCAGGAAAAAGTTGGACATCGCTAAGTTAAAATGCCTTAACAAAAACAAAGGCTTTGTGATGGAGCTTCGGAACAGATTCACTGCCTTAACAGAGACCGATAATGAAAACCTGAACATCCAAAACAAATGGGAAAACATCAAAAATGCATATGTTGAAACTGCAACTAAGAGCCTAGGCCACTGTGAAAGAAAGAACTGTCTTCCTTTCGGCTTTTCCCTTTTACTTGGGAGTCGCCACAGCGAATCATCTGATTCGCACATTTGATTTGGCAGAGTTGGTTTCGTTTGTATGTTATTTGGTCGGGGTTTCTTCGAGAAGTTGTATTGACCAGATCTTCACATTGAAGAACATCCTTGAACAATGTGTGGAATGGAACACACCATTGTACATCAACTTTATTGACTTCCAAAAAGCTTTTGACAGCCTGCACCGTGACACCTTATGGAAGATCTTGCAGTCATATGGAATCTCCACAAAAATCATAAACCTGATTCAAATGTTCTACAAAAAGTATGAATGTTCTGTGATCATAGATGGTAGACTCTCCGAGTGGTTCCCAGTAAGTTCAGGTGTGAGACAAGGTTACATAATTTCTCCAATCCTCTTCCTTGTTGCACTGGACTGGATCATGAGAAAAACAACATCTGACAAACCAAGAGGTATACAGTGGATCCTCTTTTCCCAGCCAGAGGATTTGGATTTTGCAGATAACATCGCTGCACTCTCAGCAAATGTAAACCACCTCCAAGAGAAGACCAACCGACTGTACAGCTTTGGAAAGCAAATTGGCCTACACATCAATGCCTCCAAAATTAAAATTATGAACACTGGAGCAGAGAGAGATGTAACAGTCAAAGTTGATGAACAACCTCTTGAAAATGTTGATAAATTCACATACCTAGGAAGCAAAGAAAACTCCACCAGTAAAGATATTCAGTCCAGACTCTCCAAAGCTCGATGTGCCAGACTTCGTCCCATCTGGAAGTCTAAACAGTACACTCAGAGGACAAAGGTATAGCTGTTCAACAGCAACGTCAAATCTGTCTTACTATATGGCTCGGAGTGTTGGCATGTGGTGCAGAGTGACATGAAGACAATCAAGACCTTCTTCAACAAAAGCCTGAGGTACATGTACGGCATATTCTGGCCAAAAACCATCTCAAACTATGAACTGCCCAAGAAAGCCAAATGTACAAGCATTGAACATCAGATAAAACTCCAACACTTAAGATGGCTTGGACACGTGCTCAGAATGGATAACAACAGGATTCCCAAAGTGGTTCTCAGATGGACGCCACCTGGAAAGAGAAGCAGAGGATGACCAAAAACAACATGGAGAAGAATGATAACATCAGAGCTGAAAGAGATGAACCTGACATGGGGAAAGCACAAAAGGCAGCACAGGATAGGTCCAGATGGAAGACAATCATCATGGCCTTGTGTTCCACTGGGAACGAAGACAATTAAGTAAGTAATGGTCTGGTATGCTGTTCAGGGTGTACCCCACCTTTGTTCGGAGTCATCTGAGATAAGTGCCAGCTTCCCTGTGACCTTAATTCGGATTAAATGGCTTAGAAACATGAATACTGAATGAAATTCCCAAATGTTGTGGTGAATTCTTGACCACTCGCAAACTCCTATATTCAGGGCAGTATTTTAAACTGCTGCATGGCGTTAGATTATGCAATGCCCATACTGAATAGAATGTGTACATTCTTTCACAAGCAAAGAGAGCCTTGTCACAACTGTGGCATGTATCTGATGTGCAATGTGTAGGCCATATAAATACTCCTGAGTAATAATTTTCCTTCCTGTGATGCTGCATGGATGTAGTAGGGAGTAAGATGGATAGCAGACAAGGCTCTAGAGATTTCTAAAAAGAAAAATAGTAAGACACCTTTTGTTGCAGTGATGGGCAGAAGCAGAAATTGATGAAATTCTTAGGCGCTCCCTCTGGGAATGGGAAAAATTGGTACCTTAAGGTAAGCACTGAGATTAAGAGGAGACAGCAGCACACATCAGGGAAATGTTTAACACCAACAGTGAAATTGCACACAGAACCAGATCAGAATGTATAGTATCTCAGTCTCCCAATATGAGCCCAGTTAAATGAGCTGAAGATTGATTTCAGGACTGCCTTATTGAAACTAGATATACTTAATAAAATGCCTGGTCCAATCTATGGTATAGTTGGTGAAGTAACAAACTGATCTAACCAATGCAGTAGTTTCATTACAGATGCCTTATATTCCGAAGCACATGAAATGCTGTACAAAGGCATTGTGTGTTTGAAAAATAAGAATACAGCTTTTATATATACATACATGATTAAGTAGATGACAACCATGACCATTTAGGTCATTTAAGTTGGAAAAAAAGGACTCTGAGGATGACAGTGTTACATGATAATGACTTTGTTGTTAATATCTTCTTCTTTTCCTTCCGGCTGTTCCCTTCAGGGGTTGCCTCAGTGAATCATCTGCCTCCATCACACCCTGCCCTCTTCATCTTCTACTCTTACACCAACTACCTTCATGTCCTCCTTCACCACATCCATAAATCTTCTCTTTGGTCTTCCTCTAGGCCTTCTGCCTGGTAGTTCCAGCATCCTACTACCAACATATTCATTATCCCTCCTCTGTACATGTCCAAACCATCTCAATCTAGCCTCTCTGACTTTGTCTCCAAAACGTCTTACATGCTGTCCCTCTGATGTACTCATTCCTGATCCTATCCATCCTCGTTACTCCCAAAGAGAACCTCAACATTTTCATCTCTGCTTCCTCCAGCTCTGCCTGCTGTCTTTCCCCCAGGGCCACTGTTTCTAAACCATACAACATCACTGGCCTCAACACCGTCTTGTATACTTTTCCTTTCATTCTTGCCGATACCTTCACATTCTGTATTCTCACAAAAGTTTAACACCAGATGCCCTTCCTGTCGCAACCCTCTGTATTTTTTCCAGGCTTAGGACCGGCGTGAAGACGGACACTGGTTTGTGCCCCCCCTCACAGCTGAATTGATAATGACTTTGTTGTTAATATGTGTTAAGGAAATGAGCAAATGGGAATACCCCACTACTCCCAAGGGAACTCACCCTGGCAAACCTACAATCAGTCAGAATGCACACTCAACTTCCTATTTTCAGCACTGATATCACTCAGTCAGTCATTCATTTGCCAAACCATTTAATTCTATTAGGGTAATGCTGAGGCTGACGCCCATCACAGCCAACTCTGGGTGAAGTTAGGATACACCTTGAACAGCTCGGCAGACCATTGCAGGGCAATACATACAACCATGTACACTCACACGTAGTAATGGTTTGAAACAGCGAATTCGCCTAATGTGCATGTCTTTGAATTTCGAGAGGAAAGTGAAGTACCCACAAGAAACCTACGCAAGCACGGGGAGCCCATGCAATCTCTATACAGAAATGCCCAAACCAAGGAATAGAACCCAGGACCTTCTGGCTGTGAGGCGGACAAGTTAACCACTATGCCACCATGCTGCCCAATACTGATATCACAGAAACAAATTATCATCTGATTATTTGCTGGCTACAGATGTCTATGCGCTACATAAAGAAATAATATAGAATTCACACACACACACACACACACACACACACACACACACACACACACACATGTGCAAGACGCCAAGCACACACACACACACACACACACACACACACACACACACACACACACACACACACACACACAAACGCACGATCAAAAAAAGCAGGTTTTAAAAGAGAACAAAGTAAAATAATACAATAATCAAATTATAGTTTTGGAACTTTGCCTGATTTGGAGCTCAGTTGCTCAGTGACAGTTTTGGCATAGTGCCATATGGACCAGTAGTTCAATTCAGTCAATCCGGTAGCTCTTTAAAGTGTTCTTAATCGATAAAAGTAATCACTGCAGAGATATGTGGTGCACCTACAACTGTAGAATGCAAGGAATACAAAATCTGAAATGCAAGTACCACGACACGAAACATTTCCTTGCATGGGTTGACTGGCGAAATGTATGACAACTTTTGCTTTTATATGTGAATCAGTAACCTCAACTAGTCGTTTCCTGTAATCAGTCCTGTACATCAGCTTGGAGGAATGTTTGTCCATTTCTACATACAGGACAGCTTCCTATCTGGAATGATTTTATTCTTCTTTGCCCATTGCTTGTTTGAATGACTTGTGGGCTTGGGCCATTTGTCTTTCTGAATAACACACTTCCTCTCAACATTCACTTTAAGGACAAATGCCCAGAAATTTTCCTTTAGAATTCATGAATTAAGATTTCATTGTTCCACCAGCAATCACAAGCCTTCCAGATGTAGCTGCAGCAAAACAGGCCCAAACCATGATATTACCGTCTCCACGGTTATGTTTGGAGAACATAACACTGAACCTAAAAAAAATTATATTTGCCCTCAACCCCCCTCCCCCCTCCACCCACAGATCACACACACACACACACACACACACACACACACACACACTTTAGATATGGCCCAATCCCATCTATCAAGTATTGCTTCCCTCCCACACGATCACCTACAAGGTACAGGTAAAATGCCTATAACATATGATACTTATACCCACATCTTCACCAACATCTGCACCTGCATGTTCAAGAGCAGTCCACACATTCTGTGGGAAAGCACGGTTTCATACTCATAAGCATCCATAAATGACTGGTGATCACTGCAAGTGACAAGGAGGTGAACACATGCCACTCCTCCCTCCCACGAGAATTCGTTCAATTGGCTCTCATGGACACCCAGCAGTGGATGGCTTAGTTCATCAACCTGTATTCAAACTTGCAAATCTAAAGCTTGGTACTTGCACACCTTGTCCACATACCACTTGCGTCATAACACTTTTCTTTTTAAACCAAGAGGTTCAATTTTGGACTCATACAACCACAGAATTTTTCCAACAAACTTTTGGCATAGGTATTTACATAATCTTTAACAAACTTTATATGGGTAGCAATGTTCCAGGCAGTGGCGGTCTAGTGGGAGGGGGCAGGATCACTGATCCTAAGGTTGGGGGTCCAAGTCCCCACAAGGTTGTCACTGTCCCCCCCAGTGCAGCCAACTGGGTTATCAAAGGCCGGCCATGTCTCTCACTGTCTATGGTGAGAGGCATGTAAAAGAACCATTGCTGACTTTGGTAAAGAGTAGCTGCAAAGCCGTCAGCGTGTTTCTGTCCCTTGCTAAAAGGGTTGTGACAGGAAGGGCATACGACGTAAAAAGCAATGCCAAATCAAACATGCGAATCAGATGATTCACTGTGGCCACCCTGAGATAAAGGGGGAAAGCCGAAAGAAAACAAGAAGATATGGGCAGCAATGTTCATTTTGTAAAACAAATGTGTTTTTTTCCTTTGAACATCCTGTTTTTTTCAACCATCCTATACTGTCAGCCACTTACTGTTGCATTTCTAGAGGTTCACATAGTTTCCTACTCACACGTATGTAGTATTGGATGATTTTCCTCAATAAAAATATGATTGCATATTTGTGTTGTTTGTTTTTTACAGCCACTCTTAGGACACACAAGAATCTGATGAAGTTTCAGATCAAATATACAGAAATCCCTCACTACTTTGCACTTCAATTCATGCGGCTTCAGTGCATCGCGGGTTTTTTCTTAATATTAATCAAATTAAAAAAATAAGGAAATTAAGGAAGAATAGGAGAAAAAGTTAAGGAAAATACCTGAAAAACAAGGCCAATTATGCAAAAAAAACCCTAAACCAACACAGTATAAAACACAACCAAAACCTCCTATCAAAACTACTTACATTTTTTTGAGGTGCACATCTGCGTGTGTGCGTGTCTGTATGTGTGTGTCTTTATATTTTATGTACATTTTATGCATTATTTTTGAATGTTTAATTGTTATTATAAGCATTTATAGCATTGAATATGTATTTATTGATATTATATACACATATACATGCATAAATGCAGCCGTGAGTTGGGGCACAAACCAGTGTCGCTCCCTCATGCTGGTCCCAAGCCCGAATAAATGCAGAGGGTTGTGTCAGGAAGGGCATCCAATGTAAAACCAATGCCAAACTTTATAAGGCAAATCACAAACATTACTTCCATACCGGATTGGTCGAGACCCGAGTTAACAACGACCGCCATCAATGCTGTTAACCAACAGGGTGCTGGTGGAAATTGGGCTGGTGGAAAGAGTAGACAAGGTGACTGTTGAGGAGCAGGAAGTAACAAAGATTAGTAAGGGTGAAGTGAGGAGAGCATTGAAGAGAATGAAGAGTGGAAAGGCAGTTGGTCCTGATGACATATCAGTGGAGGTATGGAAGTGTCTAGGAGAGGTAGCAGTAGATTTTCTGAAAAGAACATTCAATAAGGTCTTAGAGAGTGAGAGGATGCCGGAGGAATGGAGAAGTGTGCTGGTGCCCATTTTTAAGAACAAGGGAGATGTGCAGAGTTGTGGCAACTCTGAGGGAGGGATAAAGTTGATGAGCCATACGATGAAGTTATGGGAAAGAATAGTGGAAGCTAGACTAAGGGCAGAGGTCAGCATTTGTGAACAACAGTTTGGTTTCATGCCAAGAAAGAGCACCACAGATGCAATGTTTGCTTTGAGGATGTTAATAGAAAAGTAGAGATGGTCAGAGGGAGCTGCATTGTGCCTTTGTGGATCTGGAGAAAGCACATGGCAGGGTGCCAAGAGAGGAACTGTGGTATTGCATGAAGAAGTCTGGATGGCAGAGAAGTATGTTAGAGTGGTGCGGACATGTATGAGAGATGTAAGACAGTGGTGAGGTGTGCTGTCGGCGTGACCGAAGAATTCAAGATGGAGGTGGGACTGCATCAAGGATCAGCTCTGAGCCCCTTCTTGTTTGCTATGGTAATGGACAGGCTGACAGACAAGGTTAGACAAGAATCTCCATGGACTATGATGTTTGCAGATGACATTGTGATCTGTAGTGAGAGCAGAGAACAAGTGGAGGAAAATCTAGAGAGGTGGAGTTATGCCCTGAAAAGGATGGGAATGAAGGTTAGCAAGTCAGAATACACATGTGTGAGTTAGAAGGACCCAAGAGGAATGGTGGGGAGCAGAGGTAAGAAAGGTGGAGGATTTTAAGTACTTGGGCGCAACAATCCAGAGCAATGGAGAGTGTGGAAAAGAGGTGAAGAAGCGTGTGCAGGCAGGGTGGAATGGTTGGAGAAAAGTGTCCGATGTGATGTGTGATAGGAGGGTATCGGCAAGAATGAAAGACCAAAAAAGAGATTTATGGATGTGGTGAAGGAAGACATGAAGGTCGTTGGTGTAAGAGAAGAAGATGCAGAGGACAGGGTGAGATGGAGGCAGATGATTTGCTGTGGTGACCCCTGAAAGGAACATCCGATAGGAAAAGAAGAAAGAAGAAGATATACACATATAAATGTACGTATACATCAAGGGGTGAGCCTACTTTGCGGAATTCGGTGGCCACGGGAGAGCTCGGTCCCAATTAACCACAGAAAGTGAGGGATCCTTGTATGTATGTAGATAGGTTCACCAAGTTTCACAAAGCACCACTGTAGGCTAAATACATCAGAAGGTTTTGTATGTGTTATTTTAAATTCTGCTCATGTTTTAGCACATGATTCAGAGAGTATTATTTAAAATAGAACAGGGCAGATGATTAATTGCATGGCAAATGTATTATTTATGGAAATTGAGCAGTTTGTTGCAACCATGACAAAATCGTGTCTTTTTTTTATTATACTGTTTCACTTCCTTATTTAATTGGCCTGCAGGGAAAAAATTAATAGTTGGAAAAACTTGTATATTATCACAAAATAATAATATTGTCGTCAGATTTTGGTCATGAAGGTTAATTTAATTTCCGAAAGGTATCAGGAATTCTTTCTGCAGTATTACCAGGAGACTGTTATGACAGAATCTACAGAAACTGTACAAAAGTAACAGCTCTCTGTCTTAAAATAAAGTAATGGAGAGCCTTCTGATTAATCTTATTATTATGCACTGTATTTATGGTACGGTCGAAAGCACATTTGCCTCACAGCAAGAAGGTCCCGGATTTGAGTCTCATGCTTGACGAGGGCATTTCTGCATATACTTCCTCCCACAGTCTAACGACATGCACATTAGGCTCATGTGATATTCTCAATTTCCCCTAGGTGTAAATGTAAGTGTAAATAGTGTTTTGTCTTCATTGGCTCAGTGATTGTCTGTATCTGGCCTTTTCCTGGAGTCAGCTGGGATGGGCTCTAACCTCCCCTGTGACCCGAGAAAAAGGATATAGTGATTTTCAAAATTAAATCATTGAAACAACAACAATAATAGAATTAATGAAAAATGAAAATAAGAGCCAAGAGACTGTAAAACTCAGCTTGATACAGCTATAAATACGTCAGCATTCATGAAAGCGTATACCTCATGGATGACTGATCCCATAGAAAAATAACGAAAATGTCAAGGGAAGATCTGTTCTTTTCTTTTGGGAAAAGTGGAATTTATTAAGCTTTGATAATACTGACGGACCAGAACCAAGCATCTAATGTGTGTGTGTGGGGGGGGGGCATATCTGCTGGTAGTTTATTTAAGGATAATGGTGTTCACGTAGCAAAGGGTTAAACATTTAAGACTGATGATTTCAGAAAGACGGCACAGTAGCATACTCGCAGCAGGAAAGTACTGGGTTGGATTTCTGGGCTCAGTAGTTTACGTGTAGAGATTGCACGATCTTTATGTGCTTCCATGGGTTTCCTCTGGGTAATCCAGTTGCCTCCCACAGTCAAAAGACATGCACATGATGCTTATCTTTTAGCTCGAAAATGCCTCTAAGTGTGAAAGTAAGTAGATGTGTGTGTTGGCCTTGCTACAGTCTGGTGAGCTATGCAGGGTGTACTATCTATTCACCTGTTGTTGGCTTAGATAGATACTAGCCTCCCCGTGATACAAATAGAAATAAATGGTTCGGCAAAAAAGAGGCAGTGAGTAAGAGCAATTCCTCTGCCTCTTATGTTTAGGTTGTTTTAAATGATCTTGGAAATATCAAGTCTATGATTTGCTGCTTCAATAAATTACTATTCAGATGTCATGTTGCTACAATAATATTTCATCGGTAATGTAATTCATGGTAATGAGCATGTGCAAATCAGGGGCTGGAGAAGCCATTAAAATGCAGTTAGTGATAGCAAGTCAGCTTCTTGAGGATTTATTAATCTCATCCACAGAGTGTGTATTGGTACAGAGGAAAATCTGTGGCTGCCCTGAGGGAACCATAGCTCGTCACCAACAGTAGTCAGTGAAATAAAGTCAGAAATGGAAACTCACTGATTCAGACATGTACAGATGGATAGCAGGTTGCATCATAAAATAATCTGACTATATAATGGATTGCAGAAGGGAAATCTTGAGCAGTTTGTTGCACCGTCTTGAGCTAATGCATTCAGAACTAATCTGCTGTTCTTTTGACCGCTGACATTTGTTTAAATCAGTCAAATTTTTATGAATACGCAAGAAACACTCTGACAATAGAACTTACATCAGCACCTGCATTAAAAAAAAGGGGGAAACTTTTTTTGAATATGCTAATAATTTAAAATTAGCATACTGCACTTTGAAAGAAAAGGGGAATGCAGCCATGAGGCGGGGGGGATTAACCAGTGTCTCTCCCCCTTATGCCGGTCCCAAGCCCGGATAAATGCAGAGGGTTGCGACAGGAAGGGCATCCGCGTAAAACTTCTGCCACATTTCCAATGCAAATGATCAAAACAAAATTCATACCGGCTCGTCAAGGCCCGCATTAACAACGACCGCCATCACTGCTGTCAACCAACAGGGTGCTGATGGAAATTGGACTACTGTTGGTCGAAGACGTCAAAGAAGGAGAGGCGGGAGGCATGTCCGTAGGCAGAGAGAGAAGAGGAAATGCGTGAGCCTAGGACTGAGAGTAGGGACTTTGAATGTTGGAGCTATGGCAGGAAAAGGCAGAGAGCTGGCTGACATGATGCAGAGGAGGAAGGTGGACATACTGTGTGTTCAGGAGACCAGGTCGAAAGGTAGCAAGGCTAGAAGCTTAGGAGCAGGTTTAAGCTGTTTTATCACGGCGTGGATGGGAAGAGAAATGGAGTAGGAGTCATCTTGAAGGAGGGGTTTGTCAGGAATGTTCTAGAAGTGAAAAGAGTATCAGGCAGAGTGATGAGTCTCAAGTTAGAAATTGAAGGCGTGATGGTCAATGGTGTTAGTGCTTATGCCCCACAGGAAGGATGTGAGCTAGAAGAGAAGGAGAGATTCTGGAGTGAGTTAGATGAAGTGATGCAGAGTACCCCCAGAGGTGAAAGAGTGGTCATTGGTGCAGACTTCAATGGACATGTTGGTGCAGGCAACAGAGGGGACGAGGAAGTGATGGGCAGGTTTGGTATCCAGGACAGGAACACAGAAGGACAGATGATGATCAGTTTTTCAAAAAGGATGGAAATGGCTGTGGTGAATACTTTCTTCCAGAAGAAACAGGAGCATAGGGTGACTTATGAAAGCAGCGGTAAGAGCACACAGGTAGACTACATCTTGTGTAGGCGATGTAATTTGAAGGAAGTCAGTGACTGCTAAGTAATAGAGGGTGAGAGTGTTGCCAAACAGCATAGGATGGTGGTGTGCAGGATGACGCTGGTGGTGAGGAAGGTGAAAAAGGCAAAGGCAGAGCAGAAGACAAAGTGGTGGAAGCTGAAAAAGGAAGAGTGTCGCGTTGTCTTCAAGGAGGAGTTGAAACAGGCTTTGGGTGGCCAGGAAGTGCTTTCAAATGACTGGACAACCACAGCAAATGTGATCAGGGACACAGGTAGGAGAGTACTTGGTGTGTCCTCTGGAAGGAAAGTAGATAAGGAAACTTGGTGGTGGAATGAGGAAGTACAGGAGTATGTACAAAAGAAGAGGTTAGCTAAGAAGAAGTGGGACACAGAGAGGACCTAAGAGAGTAAACAGGAGTACAGGGAGACACAGCGTAAGGCGAAGGTAGCGGTGTCAAAGGCCAAACAGAGGGCGTATGATGACTTGTATGATATGTTGGGCAGTAATGAGGGAGAAAATGATTTATACAGGTTAGCACAGCAGAGAAATAGAGATGGGAAAGACATGCAGCAAGTTAGAGTGATAAAGGACAGAGAGGGAAATGTATTGACTGATGACAGAAGTGTGCTGGGAAGATGGAAAGAGTATTTTGAAGAGCTGATGAATGAGGAAAATGAGAGAGAAAAAAGAGTAGAAGAGATGACCATCAAAGACCAGGAAGTAGCAAAGATTAGTAAGGGTGAAGTGAGGAGGGCATTGAAGAGGATGAAGAGTGGAAAGGCAGTTGGTCCTGATGACATACCAGTTGAGGTATGGAAGTGTCTAGGGGAGGTAGCTGTAGATTTTCTGACAAGAATATTCAACAAGTTCTTGGAAAGTGAGCAGATGCCGTAGGAATGGAGGAGAAGTGTGCTTGTGCCCATTTTTAAGAACAAGGGAGGTGTGCAGAGTTGTGGCACCTACAGAGGGATAAAGTTGATGAGCCATACAATGAAGTTATGGGAAAGAATAATGGAAGCAAGACTAAGGGCAGAGGTCAGCATTTGTGAACAACAGTTTGGTTTCATGCCAAGAAAGAGCACCACAGATGCAGTGTTTGCTTTGAGGATGTTAATAGAGAAGTACAGAGAAGGTCAGAAGGATCTGCATTGTGCCTTTGTGGATCTGGAGAAAGCATATGACAGGGTGCCGAGAGAAGAACTGTCGTATTGTATGACGAAGTCTGGAGTGGCAGAGAAGTATGTTAGAGTGGTGCAGGATATGTATGAGAGATGTAAGACAGTGGTGAGGTGTGCTGTTGGTGTGACAGAAGAGTTCAAGGTGGAGGTGGTACTGCCTCAAGGGTCAGCTCTGAGCCCCTTCTTGTTTGCTATGGTGATGGACAGGCTGACAGACAAGGTTAGACAAGAATCTCCATAAACTATGATGTTTGCAGATGACATTGTGATCTGTAGTGAGAGCAGAGAACAAGTGGAGAAAAAGCTAGAGATGTGGAGGTATGCCCTGGAAAGGAGGGGAATGAAGGTTCGTCTCAGTAAGACAGAATACATGTGTGTGAACGACAAGGACCCAAGAGGAACGGTGAGGATACAGGGGCAGAGATCAAGAAGGTGGAGGATTTTAAGTACTTAGGCTCAACAATCCAGAGCAATGGAGCGTGTGGAAAAGAGGTGAAGAAGCGTGTGCAGGCAGGTTGGAATGGATGGAGAAAAGTGTCCGGTGTGATGTGTGATAGGAAGGTATCGGCAAGAATGAAGGGAAAAGTGTACAAGACGGTGATGAGGCCAGCGATGTTGTATGGTTTAGGAGACAGTGGCCCTGGGGAAAAGACAGGAGTCAAAGTTGGAGGTAGCAGAGATGAAAATGTTGAGGTTCTCTTTGGGAGTAACGAGGATAGATAGGATCAGGAATGAGTACATCAGAGGGACAGCACATGCTAGATGTTTTGGAGACAAAGTCAGAGAGGCTAGATAGAGATGGTTTGGACATGTACAGAGGAGGGATAGTGAGTATATTGGTAGTAGGATGTTGAGTTGGAACTACCAAGCAGAAGGCCCAGAGGATGACCAAAGAGAAGATTTATGGATGTGGTGAAGGCAGACATGAAGGTCGTTGGAGTAAGAGTAGAAGATGCAGAGGATAGGGTGAGATGGAGGCAGATCATTTGCTGTGGCGACCCCTGAAGGGAACAGCCGAAAGGAAAAGAAGAAGAAGAGACTTGGAAAGAAAAGGGGACAAATGTGAAACTAACAATTCAGTGCAGGACAAACACACAGGGATCCCTCGCTACTTCAAGCTTCAATTCATGTGGCTTTAGTGCATTGCGGGTATTTTTTTTTTAAATTAAATAAATAAATATTCATCAAATAAAAAAAATAAGGAAATTAAGGAAGAATAGGGTAAACAGTTAATGAAAATTACACGAAAACAAGGCCAATTATGCAACAAAACAAAAAACAACCCAAAATCTCCCATCAAAACTACTTACATTGTTGCATCTGTGCGCGCGCGTATGTATGTGTGTTGTGTTCTTCTCATGCAATACTATCTATATGTGTGTGTGTATTTATATTTTATTTACATCTTATGTTATTTTTTAATGTTTAATTGTTATCATAAGCATTTATAGCATTGAATATCTATTTATTGATATTATATACACATATACATGCATATATACGTCAGTCAGTGGGGCTGGGGGTGATCCTTCTTCGTGGATTTCGATGGTTGCGTTGGAATCTCGGTCCCAATTAACCACGGAAAGTGAGGGATCCCTGTATTCACTCACTTTCACTCATCACTCAACTACGCATTCCTATTCGGGTGACAGGGCAGCTGAAGCCTATCACAGCAACACTGGCTGAAGGCTGGATACACCCCAAAAAACTCATCCAACCATCCCAGGACCAACACACACACACACACACACACACCTAGAGGCAGTTTGAAACACCTAATTCCACACCCAAACATCCAAACCCAGGGCTCAAACCCAGAACTTTCTTGCTGTGAGGTGGACATGAACACCATGCCACCCCAAGAGATTGATAATGTAAAACTTTCAACATAATAGTTTCTGTTTTTCAAATGTCATTACATTTATATATACTTTCAGCAAGTTCAGGAAAAAAATATGAAATTGAGGAGAGAATTAGCATCTTATCATGCCATGTGCGACATGTGAAAATCTATAAAATGCTCAGCAGTCTCAATTGATAGCAAGATCCCAATGAGTTTGAAAGATTGCACATTATTAAGTATGGTAGGGGAGCTTATCTGCCTGTGCTTCAGTTGAAGCAATTCCAAAAGGGAGATCTGTACTTTAATCGATGGGAAAAATTTTCAGTAAATAGGGTCACTGTGGTCAACAGCACACGATCAATGACTCATGCTAATGTTGTAAATTTTTCTGTGCATGTTGAACATTTCTATTCTGAAAAATGAGGTCTCCTCCACACGCACTTACTGAAGATATAAATTATATGTTATATGGCTTTCACAGGACCAGATCCCAATGTACTTGACAGTACTTTTGACCGCCATCATCAAAACATCAACTCGAAAAATATTTTTTTAAAGAATTCTATTTATTCACACCCTCCAGTACAACTCTAAAGAATTGCAAATAACAAGGCAGTTTGCAACTATTCATTGAGCACTCTAATTATATGCAAATCAGGTTGTTGTTTGTTCCTCGCACCTTGGAAATCTTTTACTGGTATCTTTTGTCATATTTGTTTTTGGAAAAATTATCAGATCAGCTCAAATTATTGACTTTTTTTCTTCAAAGTGGTTTATTACTTCATATCCATTTTCTTTCCAAATAGAAAATATATTTTTAATGTTTTTATTGTTCACCATCTTTAATTTGGATAAATTCAAATTCCACATTTCACACACACACACACACACACACACACACACACACACACACACTTGACTTAGACTTAGTCCTCTTCGCTCCTAGTGGAACATAGGGCCTCAACAGTAGCTCGCCACTTCCTGCGGTCTCTGGCGTTTTTCTTGGCTGCCTCCCATGTCATGCCAATGGTCTTCAGTTCGGCAATGCCGGTCCTTTGCCAGGTCTGTTTTGGGCGCCCTCGCCTTCTTTTCCCCTGCAGGTTCCAATCAAGTGCTTGGCGTGTGATACTTGAAGGTTCCTTCCTCAGTGTATGACCAACCCATCGCCATTTCCTTCTTTGGATCTGAATGTCCATAGGCTCTTGGTTTGCCCTTGACCACAGTTCCATGTTTGGCACTCTGTCAAACCACTTCACACGCAGGATCTGCCGGAGGCAATTGTTGATGAAAGTCTGGAAAAAAAGTCTTCTTGTAGCTGCTGTGGATGACTCTCCATGTTTCCAGGCCATACATAAGGACTGATTTGACATTTGAACTGAAGATGTGGAGTTTGATGCGAGTAGAAATTGCAGTGGCCCTCAACACCAGTCGAAGGATGCCGCGCTTTCTTGATTCAGGCCTGGATGTCTTCGTCGGTCCGCCCTGTCTGGCTGATCTTACTGCCCAGGTAGACAAACTCTTGTACATCTTCTGTTGCCACTCCTTTGATGGTGATGGGGTCTTCTTGTCTGTTACTGGTGCGCAGTACTTTTGTCGTTTTCTGGCTGATATTCAGTCAGACTCGCAACGAGGCTTTGCTCAGGGCGTCTACCTTCTTTTGCATGTCTTGCAGGCGGTGTGAAGGTAGAGCCAGGTCAGCTGCAAACTCCAGATCTTCTAACTTCCTTGTTAGTGTCCATTGGATGTCTTTTCCGAAGCTGGCATAGGCTGTTCAGGTGACCCAGTCCAGCACGACAAGGAAGAAAAGAGGCGACATCAAGTAGCCCTGTCTGACGCCGGTGGTTACCGCAAACTCTTCTGAAAGTCTATCGTCATGGAAAACTTGGCAAGAGTAGTCCTCATAGAGTTGGCAGATGATATTGACAGCTTTCTCTGGTACACCTTAGTGTCTCAGGTTCTTCCAGATGGTCTGCCTGTCCACGCTGTCAAAAGCCTTCTCAAAGTCCACAAAGCATATGTAGAGCGATGTCTGCCACTCTATGCTCTGCTCCATGATGACTTTGAGGGTTACGATCTAGTCAGTGCAGGATCTCTCTTTCCTGAAGCCCACCTGCTCATCCCGGAGTTCCCGGTCCATTGCATACTTCATTCTCTCCAAGATGACTCTGGTGAGCACCTTGCTTGGTATGGAAAGAAGGGTGATTCCTCTCCACTTGCAGCACTGGGGCAGATCTCCACTCTTGGGAAGTTTTACCAGGAGGCCTTTCTTCCATCGGTTGGGATCTCCTCCTCTGTCCATACCAGGTTCAGCAACTTGTGCAGGCTGTCCACTATCTCATCTCCTCCCTCCTTCAGAGCCTCTGCTGGTATGTTGTCCACTCCAGCCACCTTCCCGTTCTTCAAGCTCCTCAATGCCTTGCGGACTTTCAACTTAGTGATCTCTCCAGTGTAGATGTTGAGAGGAGGACCTGGCTCCAGCTCTGGTGGGTCTTGAGGTGGGGGTCAGTTCAAAATCTCTTGGAAGTGCTCCTTCCATCTTGCTAGCTGGTCATCAATGGAAGTGAGCAACTGTCCTGCTTTGTCTCTGACCTGTCTGTTGGAGTTGCGCCTTCCACCACTGAGGAGTCTTGTGGTTGCATACAGGGCCTTGAGGTCGCCTTTTCCCGCCGCTTCTTCTGCTTTGTCTGCCATCTTGTTGTAGAAGGCTCTCTTGTCCTTTTTCAGCTCCACCTTGACATCCTGTGCCACTTTGCTGTACTTTCTAATTGCGGTCTGCTTCTGCTGGCGAGTTCTGGCTTAGTTTAATGCCTGTTTCCTTTTCTTCCTCTCCTCCACCTGCTGCTAGGTCTCATTGCTGATCCAAAGCTTCCTGTTCACTGGGGGTCTTCCCAGCACCTCTTCACAAGTGCCGACAGTAGCCTCTCTCAGGCTACTACATGACTGTTCCACTGTCTCCGCATCTTCTGTCTGAAAAACCTGGAAGAGATTGTGGAGAGCTAACTGGAAAGCTTGCTTGGTCTCTTGTCTTTTCAGCTTCCCAACATTAAACTTCACTCACAGGTTCTTCTGCCTTTTTCTTGATGTGAGCTTGGCCCTGAGCTTTGCAATCACCAGGTGGTGGTCTGATTCTATGTCATCTCCTCTATTGACTCGGACATCTTGTAGGGAGCTCCTCCAGCGCTGGCGAACTACAATGTGGTCAATCTAATTTTCTGTCTGATGGTCAGGTGACACCCAGGTGGCTTTGTGACAATGTCGGTGTGGGTAGAGTGTGCCTCTGATCGTGAGCTGGTTCGCAGCACAAAAGTCGGCAAAGAGCTCACCATTCTCGTTCATCCCCCCTAGTCTATTCTTTCCCATCTGTTTTTCCCTGCCGATGTTGTTGCTTCCCACCTTGGCATTCACATCTCCCATGAGGATCAGCATGTCTCTGCTGGGAATCTTGTCCATCACACACACACACACACACACACAATATATATATATGATTTTCTGAGTAGATCCTTCCGTAGGAGAGTGCTCAATACTTTTTGGTAGAGCAAATAATAAAAATAAGAGGACAGGACAAAGACTTTCTATTGAAACTCCAATTATCACTGTGATAAATGGAGTTTCAATAGAAAGTCTTTGTCCTGTCCTTTCATTTTTATTATATATATATATATATATATATATATATATATATATATATAAAAGGCGGCACGGTGACGTAGTGGTTAGCACGTCCGCCTCACAGCAAGAAGGCCTGGGTTCGATTCCCGGCCTGGGCGTTTCTGTGTAGAGTTTGCATGTTCTCCCCGTGCTTGCACGGGTTTCCTCCGGGTGCTCCGGTTTCCTCCCGCAATCCAAAGACATGCACTGTAGGTTAATTGGCCGTTCTAAATTGACCGTAGGTTCTCTCCTGCAACGGCACCGGAACCCAGTCATATCGGCACTTGCCCTTCCATTGGATCCTTCCGGTGGCGCCGAGATGGGGGACTTGCTGCTTGGGTAACAGCCTGTCCCTCATTACTCCCTACCCGGGCTCTGCGCACTGGGGAGTATCACCAGCCGGGATACCAGCCAGAGCGCAGCCATAGTCCTTCGGGACTGACGGAGGCCTACCATACCATATATATATATATATATATATATATATATATATATACTCACATGATGCAGAGGAAGAAGGACATGATGCAGAGGACGAAGGTGGACATACTGTGTGTTCAGGAGACCAGGTCGAAAGGTAGCAAGGCTAGAAGCTTAGGAGCAGGGTTTAAGCTGTTTTATCATGGTGTGGATGGGAAGAGAAATAGAGTAGGAGTCATCTTGAAGGAGGGGTTTGTCAGGAATGTTCTAGAAGTGAAAAGAGTGTCAGACAGAGTGATGAGTCTCAAATTAGAAATTGAAGGTGTGATGCTCAGTGTTGTTAGTGCTTATGCCCCACAGGCAGGATGTGAACTAGAAGAGAAGGAGGGATTCTGGAGTGACTGAGATGAAGTGATGCAGAGTACCCCCAGAGGTGAAAGAGTGGTCATTGGGGCAGACTTCAATGGACATGTTGGTGCAGGCAACAGAGGGGACGAGGAAGTGA
>CM045728.1:78889849-78919849 GCA_024760905.1 Plotosus lineatus | reverse complement strand
CAGAGTATCTAGGAACATTAATTCATAATTAATCACTTCATGTTTCCCTGGGGTCCAAATACGACGTGACACAGACGCAATTTCTCCTATCCACTCTTCAACACGGGAAAAGCGAAGGAAACCCCAAGCAGGTCAAGTAAGATAAGCAGATGTGTGTCGACCTTCACAAGTCAGGCAATCTTCTTCTTTTCCTTTCGGCTGTTCCCTTCAGGGGTCGCCACAGCAAATGATGTGCCTCCATCTCTCCCTATCCTCTGCATCTTCTACTCTTACACCAACGACCTTCATGTCTTCCTTCACCACATCCATAAATCCTCTCTTTGGTCTTCCTCTGGGCCTTCTGCCTGGTAGTTCCAACCTCAGCATCCTACTACCAATATACTCACTATCCTCCTCTGTACATGTCCAAACCATCTCAATCTAGCCTCTCTGACTTTGTCTCCAAAACATCTAGCATGTGCTGTCCCTCTGATGTACTCATTTCTGATCCTATCCATCCTCGTTACTCCCAAAGAGAACCTCAACATTTTCATCTCTGCTACCTCCAGCTCTGCTTCCTGTCTTTTCCCCAGGGCCACTGTCTCTAAACCATACAACATCGCTGGCCTCATCACAGTCTTGTACACTTTTCCTTTCATCCTTGCCGATACCCTCTTATCACACTTCACACGAGACACTTTTCTCCATCCATTCCAACCTGCCTGCACGCACTTCTTCACCTCTTTTCCACACTCTCCATTGCTCTGGATTGTTGAGCCTAAGTACTTAAAATCCTCCACCTTCTTTATCTCTGCTCCCTGTAACCTCAAAGTTCCTCTTGGGTCGTTGTCATTCACACACATGTATTCTCTCTTACTGATACTGACCTTCATTCTCCTCTTTTCCAGGGCATACCTCCACCTCTCTAGATTTTCCTCCACTTGTTCTCTGCTCTCACTACAGATCACGATGTCATCTGCAAACATCATAGTCCATGGAGATTCTTGTCTAACCTCGTCTGTCAGCCTTTCCATCACCATAGCAAACAAGAAGGGGCCGAGAGCTGACCCTTGATGCAGTCCCACCTCCACCTTGAACTCTTCTGTCACACCGACAGCACACCTCACCACTGTCTTACATCTCTCATATATGTCGTGCACCACTCTAACATACTTCTCTGCCACTCCAGACTTCCTCATACAATACCACAGTTCTTCTCTCGGCACCCTGTCATATGCTTTCTCCAGATCCACAAAGGCACAACGCAGCTCCTTCTGACCTTCTCTGTACTTCTCTATTAACATCCTCAAAGCAAACACTGCATCTGTGGTGCTCTTTCTTGGCATGAAACCAAACTGTTGTTCACAAATGCTGACCTCTGCCCTTAGTCTAGCTTCAACTATTCTTTCCCATAACTTCATCGTATGGCTCATCAACTTTATCCCTCTGTAGTTGCCACAACTCTGTACATCTCCCTTGTATAAATAATTTTCTCCCTCCTTACTGTCCAACCTATCATACAAGTCATCATACGCCCTCTGTTTGTCCTTTGACACCACTATATAATAATAATAATAATAAAAATAAAAGAATTACAACAAATGGGAGCATCTCAGGGTCACAAAGTCTCCAGAACAACATGAGGTGCCATCTACATGCCAACAAGCTGTTTTGGAGGCATGCATGGAAAATACTTTTTTCACTCACAAACAAACACAAACATCTGGAGTTCACTCAGTGGTACTGTGACTTCAACTGGGACTGTGTGCTTTGGTCAGATGAGACCAAGCTAGAGCTTTTTGGCAAAAAAAAATAAAAAATAAATAAATAAAACACTCAGTGGGTCTGTTGGAGCACAAAAGATGATTCTGCAGAAAAGCATCTCATGCCCACTGTGAAGTTTGGGGGAGGATCACTGATGCTGTGGGTCCGTTTCTTTTCCAGGGGGAAATGGTCCAAGATCTCGCTTTCTGTATTCTCCCATCTTGTGAAACATATTGCAGAAGATTAAGTGCTGTTTTGTTGGCAAAAGGGGATACACAAAGTATTAACATCAGGCATGCTAATAATTGTTTCACATATGATCTGATGGAAAAGAATTATATCTCAGTATGTCTTCATGTATTTTTTTCCCATTGAATACATGCACTTGAATTATAGGTTGTATTTTCCTATTTTTTCATTGTGGTCCTATATATTAGTTCGTAAAAAAATAATTTATTACAAGCATATAAATAAAAGCCGTACCTCTCACCATGTGTATATCATGCACCCTTTACATATCATTCACCCCTCTGTGTCAATATATGAATACTGTATATGTATAGTCTATAAATGTGTGAATAGATGTACAGTTGTGTTCAAAATCAGAGCAGTCAGACATCACTCACCTGATACAAATGATATTTCTACATGGCAAATAATTTACTAGCTGGTGTAGTAGAGTAACTGTAATGGCCTGGCGAACTGTCCAGGGTGTACGCCACCCTGACCCAGAGTTGGCTGAGATGGGCACCAGCCTCCCCGTGACCCTAATGAGAATTAAGTGCTGCTGATTCTGTGCAATTAAATCACTAATTGAAAGGGGCGTGTTCAAAATAATAGCAGTGTGGAGTTCAATGAGCGAGGTGATTCCTTTTTTGGAAATAAGTAGCAATTATAATCCTTATTTAATAAAGGAAGGGCGCAAATGCTGTACGTGTTGGTTTTTGAGGATTTCTCTCTGAAATTCTGAGGAAAATGGGTCATTCCAGACATTGTTCAGAAGAACGACATACTTTGATTAAAACATTGATTTGAGAGGAGAAAACATGTTGAGAAGTGCAGAAGATGCTCAGCTGCTCAGCTAAAATGATCACAGATGATTTAAAATGGCAACCGAAACCTGAAAAATGTGAAAGAAAGTGAAAAATTACCATTCGAATTGATCGAAGAAGAGTCAAAATAGCAAGGAGTCAGGCAATAATCTGCTTCAGGAGGATCAAAGGAGGTCTAATGTTACCTGTGAGTCCTGTTACAATTAGAAAACGCCTATGTGAAGCCAAGCTATTGGCAAGAAGAACCCATAAATTCCCAGTGTTGACAAAAGCCATGTTCTGAAGAAGGTACAATTTGCCAAAGAGTACATGAACTGGCCTAAAGAGAAACGGCACAACTTTTTGTGGACTGATGAAAGAAAGATTGTTCTTTTTGGGTCAAGTGGTCCCCTAGACGACCCCAAACACTAAATTTTAAACCCACTGTGCAATGTAAACACAGTGGGACATGGTGGCGCAAGAATCATGATATGGGGATGTTTCTCGTACGACGGTCTCGGGCATATTTTTCACATAGGAATCATGGGTCAGTTTGAATACATCAGAATACTTGAAGAGGTTGTGCTGCCTTATGTTGAAGAGGAAATGCCATTGAAATGGGTTCCAAGAAGACAACAACTCCAAACACACCAGTAAACAGGCAACATCTTGGTTCCAGTGGAGCAGCGGCCCGATCCCCGGACCTTGATGCAATAGAAAAGTCGTGGGGTGACGTTAAAAATACAGTTTCTGAGGCAAAACCAAGAAATACAGGAGAACTGTGGAATGTAGTCCAATCATCTTGGGCTGGAAAACCTGTTCACAGGTGCCAGAAGCTGGTTGACTCCGTGTAACACATATGTACAGCAGTTCTCAGGAACAGTGGATATACAACTAAATATTAGATCAGTGATTCAATGGAAAGAATATAGATTAAGTGCTGCTGAACTTATTCTCATTGTTCATGCAACAGTTGACAATAAATATCTCTTATGTGCATGTGCATGTGTGTGTATGCAGAATGCAGATTTTTTTTTTTTTTTTGGATAAACGCATTATAGACACAACATGAAACGCTTCTACGATTCGCTCAGGTGTGTATTCGGACCACCAACATCAGACAGCTCCCCTTTACTGAGCGCGGACGGAGCAACACTCATCACCGACAAAAACAAGATCGTAGAGAGATGGGCAGAACACTTCAACGAGGTTCTAAATCGTCCGTCGTCCATCAATGACGAAGCCGTTCAACGCCTTCCCCAGGTGGACATACACTCAGACTTGGACATAACTCCATCAGAGGACGGGGTTGCCAAGGCAATCAAGCAGATGTTGACTGGGAAACCCCCCGGCTCTGATGCCATCCCTGCTGAAGTGTTCAAGACAGGCAGCCCTTCTCTCCTACACAAACTTACAGCGCTGTTTCAATCGTTTTGGGAAAGTGAGACCCTCAAGATGCCACAATCGTTCACATCTACAAGAGAAAGGGAAACAAGCGATCGTGTGACAACCACCGAGGGATATCACTTCTCTCTATCGCCGGCAAGATCTTTACCCGAGTGCTCCTCAATCGTCTCCTGAAACATCTATCTCGAGCAATGTCATCTCCCCGAGATGCTGCCCGTCAGATTCAGGAGAAAAGTGTGGAACAAAGTCAAGATCTCTATATCACTTTCATAGATCTAACAAAAGCCTTCGACACTGTGAGCAGAGGGACTGTGGAAGATCATGTCGAAGTTTGGCTGCCCGGACAGGTTCGTGAAGATTGTCAGACAATTTCACGACGGAATGATGGCCCATGTTCTTGACAATGGAAACGTCTCCGATCCGTGTCAGGTGTCAAATGGAGTTAAACAAGGCTGTGTCCTCGCCCCGACACTGTTCAGTTTGATGTTTTCGGCGAGGCTGACCGGTGCCTTTAGGGAGACTCCCCTCGGCATCCCCATCAAGTACAGGTGTGACGGAAAGCTGTTCAACCTCCGTCTGTAGGCCGTCACTAAAGTCAAAGAGACTGTGATTCGTGATCTGCTCTTTGCTGATGATTGTGCCCTCAGTGCCATCAATGAGCAAGAAATGCAACAGGAAATGGACACATTCTCTTCTGCCTGCGACAACTTCGGCCTCACCATCAGCATCAAGAAGACTGAAGTGATGTATCAGCCCGCCCCAGGAAAACCATATCAGGAACCAAACATCACAGTGAAGGGACAGCGACTTCAAGATGTGGAAAACTTCACCTACCTCGGCAGCACTCTCTCTCGCTACGCCAACATCGATGCTGAAGTCAGCAACTGCATTGCGAAGGCAAGCAGCGCCTTTGGGAGATTGAAGAAGTTAGTCTGGGAACAAAGAGGTATCTCACAATACACCAAGATCAAAGTGTACAGAGCAGTCATCTTCACTATACTTCTTTATGGCTGTGAATCTTGGACCATCTACAGAAGACACGAGAAACTTCTCCAGCAGTTCCATCTCTTAATATCCGCTGGCAAGATAGGATCACAAACACCGAGGTTCTGGAGAGGACAGACCTCCCCAGGGTTATTCCCATCATGCGCAAAGCTCAGACACAATGGGCAGGACACGTCTGCCGTATGTCAGACTCCAGGATACCCAAGCAGTTACTGTACGGTGAACTCAGTCGTGGTAGCAGGAAAGTAGGAGGCCAGCGCAAACGCTATAAAGACTCCATCAAATCATACCTGAAGGACTTCAACATCGGACTTTGCAATGTGGGAAACCGCAGCATTTGACAGACCGGCTTGGCGCAACCTGATTCACAAAGGTGCCATCCACTCTGAGAATAAACGTTCGAACGCAGCCAAAGATAAACGTCAAACACGCAAGGCTCGAGCTGAACAATCTACAAACACGACCTCCTCTCACTGGTGTCCAACTTGTGGGAGGGGTTTTTACGCCCATATTGGCCTTACAAGCCACCTGCGGACACATCGCCCCGCCTCTTAGACACTGTGTTGTTTGTGTTGCTATGGTCATACTCGATATCGAGAGTCGACGAACATCATCATCATCATCAGATCGGTGATTCAATGGAAATAATACAGATTACGTGCTGCTGAACTTGTTCTCATTTTTTTATGCAACGGTTGACAATAAATATCTCTTATGTGCATGTGTGTGTGTGTGTGTGTGTGTGTGTGTGTGTGTGTGCGCAGAATGCAGATTTTTATTATTATTTTTTTTAATATAATTTTAATTTTGTAAAATACTATCACTATCAACAACAATAATAATAACAACAACAAGCATGTGGATTTTTGAATGTCTTTGACACAAATACATTTTGGACCGATCTGTTCGCAGTCGAAAATAGTGTGTGGTAAGTGTATTGCACGTAGCGGTTTGATGTTAATCTCATGGCTTGGGATCAAATTTGTTTCAAATTCAGAATTCAGGCATTAAGATGGTTTTGGTCAAATACACACCAAACTACTGAAAGGATACCTGAATAAAGCGTGCACTTGAAATCAAGTTGCATCTTGTGGAATGTAAGCCACTGTGTTTGTAGAATGTAATTCCTATGAGTTGCGGATGGGCTGGTGACTATTACAATTGACTCTTGGTGAAGACAAAGTACACCCTGAACAGCTCGCCAGACCATCACAGAAAAACACACACAGATTCAACTATGAATAGCCCATTAGCCAAATGTGCTTGTCTTGGGACTGTGGGAGGAAACTGGCGCACCTGGAAGAAACCCATGCAACATGTCAACTTCACACAGAAACCGTCGAGCTCAAGACCCAATATGAAAAAAAGAACCTTCTTTAGTTCTAAGTGTGGTTGCTTTACCAATCTTGGAAACTCCCGAACACTGTGCATCCCAAACATGCACAGCCATTCAAAACTTGTTCTTCTCTATAGAACACAATTTAGACTGGAAAAATCTGATAAATATTTGTGTCGGTGAAGTCATTCATTCGTTTATGTTCTGTAACCGCTTAATCCTAATTAGGGTCACAGGGAGGCTGGTGCTCATCCCGACCGACTCCGGGCGAGGGCAGAGTACACCCTGGACAGCTTGCCAGGCCATCGCAGGGCAGAAATACACTAATGGCTATGGAGCCTACTCTTGATGAAAGTCAGCCATGGTTGTTTTACAGGAACCTCTCACCATAGACGATGAGAGACATGTCCGGCCTTTGATAACCCAGTTACTGCACGGGGGTGGGGCGGTGTTGTGTGAAGTGCGAGTCCTAACTTTGAACATGTCCTACTTGTCTCACATTTTATCGTTTGTTATATAATTTCTGTCTCCGCAGAGGTATTTGGACTATGGTACTATTGTGTTCTGTCTCTGTCTCCTGTACATCATACGTTATGCTGGTACCTCCCATTGAATTCTACTTTTGCAACTCTCTGGTCAGAAAGTTTTCTTACTGGGTTGTCTGCCAGCTCTTTTCCCTAACCTTGCACAGCACCGTCATTCCCAGGTAGACTCACATCCAAGTACTAACCAGACCCGATCCTCCTTAGGTTCAAAAATCAGATGAGATTGGCCACTGCAGGGTATATATATATATATATATATATATATATATATATATATATATATAAGTTATATATCATACTGTATATGATTACTCTAAACTTTAAACTTTAAAAACAGGCCATTAAAGTAATTCAAACACTTGCCCACAGAGAATATCAAACAGTATATAATCCAATATTTCCATCTGAGAGGTGCTTGGACAGCAAAACCTTAATTTTCCCTCCACTTCACCTTTTTATCCTCCCTGGACGAACAGGCAAGGTCATGGATATTTCACCTGCAACATGGAGCGAACAGGGAAAACTCAGAAGCGAAAGGCAAACAGATGCCAAATTGTTCAGCTGTGACCCTAAAGACAATACCAAGTCCCTTCTTCCTAAGCCCATTTCTACTGGAACATCACTCACTTCGGCGTCCCCAAGGGTGCGGTTCGTTAACACATACTACATTTCCTTGTGTCAGCAGATACCCAAGAAAGGGTTGACATGAGGTAATTATGCAACAGTTCACAATAGGCTTAATTTATCCCATACACAGTACATGCAAAACTATTAAACACTCTACAAATAAATGATGTTTGATTATTAATTAGTTATGCCGGAGTAAAAATAATAACTAAATGCAAGCTTATTTGAAAAAAAAAGTAATGATTTTGGAATTTGAAGGGAAGCATATTTTCCCCTATTGACCTTTCTGGTACCATTCAGAGGACAGTGCTTTCTGCATCACACCAGGCAAGATAGCAAGTTGAAGACCCATGCCCTGTTCTCTTTTGTCTCATCAATCACTCAGCGAGAAAGGAAACCATTAGGTATATTTTTCACTCTGAAACAGGGATTAATCTTTACTAAAGCATAATGTGGAAGAAAAAGAATGTGTTAAATATGAATAGAAATAATAATAAAAAAAAAGCTTGGCCATTTGGTTGAGATAAGAATCGATATACTGTAGGGCAGTCGTTTAAATAAAAAATATTTACAAAAAAATAAAATAAAATAAAATTGTAATAAATAAATGCATAAAACATGCACGCCTCTATTTATTTATTTATTTATACCAAAATGGGTTTTATTTAACTGGAACTCATTGCAACAGACATGCGAAGCAGGGGTGGTACATTCTGAAAAGCTCACCAGAACGTCACAGGGACAACACACACACACACACACACACACACACACACACACACAGGGGCAATTTTGAATATCTGATATTTTAATATTCATGTCCTTGGAGTAACTGGATGGAACCCATGCAATCACATGGAGAACATGGAAACTCTACACAGAAATGAGCTGGGACTCAAACCCGGACCTTCTGGCAGTGAGGTGGACATGCTCACCACTACACCATCACACCGCCTTAGCTGAGGTTGAGGAACTGTCAGGAAAAATGCACTCTCAAATTTGGAACACCTGCAAGATGTACACCTTTTCAACTCTTTCTAGAGTTTTAATGTTTCTGGTGGGGTGATGTTCTCTGTCGGACCGTGGCTATTAAACAGATCTGGTGGGACAGGTCTTAAAAAGAGTTCTGAAAGAGCCATATGAAAGGAATTTGAGGAAACAAATCTCATCCTGGTGCAGAAATGGATAAAGTTTCATGGATTGAAAGCTTGCTTTAGAAAACAAAACTAACCTTTTGAAGGAATAGCTTTTTATGAAATAGCTTTTTATCCCCAGGAAGCTTCAGACATAGTAATGTGTATACCTGCAATTATTAATGAGTACTTACTCATTTAAAGAAGATAGATTTTTTTTCTCAAAGCAATTATCCTCTCAAGCGCAGATCAGTGTAAGAGCCTCATTACATCTTTGAGAATCTCAGGATATTTTTGTTTCGCTGAAAAACAAGTAGTTTCTACCGTATTGTTACTTTGTGGTAGAATAAATCTTGGATTAAATTATACAGGGTCTTGGTCTCTGCCATTGCTCTGAAGCATATGTTTTTCATTTTATTATTATTTTTTTATTTTCACATTCTGATTTGACTGCCTGAAAGCTTATAAACCTGTGCACAGAAAGACTGCACTTCACTGACATTGATACTGTACATGGTACCTGCTAAGCAATGCAGAGTTTCAGAAAACCATGCAGTCCGTGTCCGATCTGCAAATGTTGCAATTCAATCTCTGTCCAGTAAAATTCACAAAACTTGAGAGTAGTTTAGCACACAGCAATAGATGCTACCTCACAAGCTCGGATGCCTTTTGAAACATGAATCTTATTCCCTAAAATGAAGGCAGGTGGATTTCCAGCTCACTCCTTTTCCATGTCTGTCGGCTAGAATAGTTTTGTATGCAACAAGTGGGTATTTATTCTGCAAATAATAATAACCATGACTGATTTTACAGGTCTCCTTTTTGCACACTTACCAGTCCTGGTTGTGGCGTTAAACTCTCAGCTAAAGCAGCTTAAGTGGAAAAAAGCCATTATTAGCTCTTGCGCCTGCCAAGTTATAGTCACAGGAGGCTATGAATCAAACCAAAACCAAACACCAGTGATACCGAAATGGTTTTAAAATCAAGAATAAACATGTAGGATCCTATCTAAAAAACAGATCACATTTTCCATTCTTCAGCAGAACAGTGGATAAATCCACGATTACCTGAGACTCATAAAGTTTAATCACTTGTCAATTCTGCTGATTGTAGACATACAGGGAATGTTAGTAAAATATTCTTAATGAAATCCTAGCAACTTGTGAAATCTATACAAAAATAGAAAATATTTTTTTGTATTACATTTACAATCATCTGTAAATTTAGTCAGTTGGAAGCGCCATGATGCTTAAAAAAAACAAAAACAAACAAAAAAAAAAACTGGTGTAATACTGTTTAACAACAATAACAACTGAAATAGCAATAATGATATCATCATCATCATCATCAATAATAATAATAAGGCGGGGCACTAACCAGTGTCTCTCCCCCTTATGCCGGTCTCAAGCCCGGAATAAATGCAGAAGGTTGCGACAGGAAGGGCATCCGGCGTAAAACTTCTGCCACATTTTAAAAATGCAAATGATCAATAATAATAATAATAATAAATTTAAAAATCATTTTGATGTTAGGTGACCAAATCAGATAACTGTAGAAATAAAAATAAATATATTGTTTCTAATGAATAGTAATAGATGATCTGGCCCATCAAAAAGTTTGCTCTTATATGCAGAATTTAATTTAATCAGTCATCGAGTCCAGCAAAAAGATTCTTTGTGTTTCTATGTGAACAGTATTTTAATAAGTCAACCTCCATTGTAAGTTTCCAAATACCATGTGTCTGTACATGGCCTCCAAATCTCTGGATTTGTACTGCAGGGATCTTCTTCTTTTCCTTTCGGCTTTTTCACTTTTTGTTTCCAGGGGTCGCCACGGTGAATCATCTGATTGGCATGTTTGATTTGGCATAGGTTTTTACGTCGGATGCCCTTCCTGACACAACCCTTTAGCATGGGACAGAAACACGCTGACGGCTATGCAGATATTCTTTACGAAAGTCAGCAATGGTTCTTTTACATGAACCTCTCACCATAGACACTGAGAGACATGACCCGTCTTTGATAACCCAGTTCGCTGCACTGGGAGAGGATTTGTACTGCAGGGATAAACACAGGTATTCCAGAACACATTCCCTCAGTTAACGTTTTGATGGAATTGCTGAGATGTGAATTATGACTTACTTAATTGGTAATTTATGTTCTGTTATACTTTCATTCGAGGGTTAATTAAAATTCTGTTTAGTTTTATTGAGTGATATAATTTATCTGAACACACACACACACACACACACACACACACACACATATATATATATAGTAGGTTATATTGTAATACTATGTGATCAGGACATTCCATAGAACAGAGGGAGGGGGAGGGGGAAGGAGGGGGACACCCCCTCCCCCAGTGCTTTCAAAACCACCTCAGTTATAATGACACATCACCGTACAAACACATCAGTCCCAAATAAGATCTTGTAATGTTGATCAGATGGGATACAATCTGGCAATATAAAGGTGGCAATGTTAGTATGGGGCCCGTGACATAGTGGTTAGGGTGCTACGCTCATGGTCGGGAGGTTGTGTGTTCAAATCCCAGTGAGACCCTCACTGTGCTAAGACCCCTGGGCAAGGTCAACCACATGTGTGCCTCTGTTCACACAGCAGTATAAATGGGTACCAGTAAAAATATACTGGGAATCTAACCCGTGATGGACTAGCGTCGCATCCAGGAGGAGTTGAGCTCCTAGTCGCTTCACGCTATGGAAACCAGGGATGAGAACCGGCCTTATGAGCCACTATGGCTCGGGTGTAAAAAGCCCAACAGGACTTTGCTTTACACCCATCCATTATAATTTCAAAAACTTTCCATTAATGTGTTTCCTCTGCGTCATATTTATTCTTTCATTCATTTATTCAGTATTGTAACGTTTAGTGCTCAGTTCCAAAGAGGAAACTGGAGAACAATTCCAGCTGATTCTGATCAATGGTTTGGGTACAACCTGAACAGCTTGCCTGACCATTATGTAGCCAACACAGACAAACACCTCATTCACTTAGTGGCAAGCCAGCATGTCCAATTAGCCAAATGTGCATGTCCTTGGACTGTGGGAAGAAACTAGAACATCTGGAGGAAATCCACGCAAGCATGAAGAACACATGGAAACTCCACATAGAAACGGGGGCTCAAACCGAGGATCTTCTTGCTGTGAGGCAAGCAATGTAAGATGATGAACTGGTGGATATAATTTGTTTTTTCCTTGCCTCAGGCCCAAAATCATTATAAATGCAGTACACACTGTGATCTGAATTAGCTACTTAGCATACACAACCAAAATGTTCAAAAGCACTGTTAAGATAAATTAAATGATCTTTTCTGTGCTTACACAGCAACAGATGGTGCTAAAACAACCTCAGCACTAAGTGTAGCTATCCAAAGCACACAGGGCTGAAAAGATGTCCCTTTCATCATGTGTCCACGTCTGACAGGGAGTAAGAGATAATGCTCTGGCAGGGAATTATTTCATACTGGCAATAGCAGGAAATACAAAATACTGGACAATGGACCCAGTGGAATGCTTGATGTATGCACAGAAGTGATTAGTTTTATTAATTTACATGTATGATGATAGAAATAATGAGTTATTTTTTCAATAAGTTTTAAATGTCTACACTAAGACTTGCCTTTACATACCTAGATGGTTACTTTGCAGGGTTTCTAAAAAACAAAACAAGACAATGTGTCCTGCACTCTGCAACTAGAGAATCCATACCTCTCCTCTTCTTCTTATCTTTTCTGCTTTTCCCTTTTTCAGGGGTCGCCACAGCGAATCATATGATTTGCATGTTTAATTTGGCATAGGTTTTTACGTCGGCTGCCCTTCCTGACACAACCCTTTAGCAAGGGACAGAAGCACGCTGATGGCTATGCAGCTACTCTTGTTGAAAGTCAGCAATGGTTCTTTTACATGAACCTCACACCATAGACAGTGTAGACAGTGAGAGACACGGCCTGCCTTTGATAACCCAGATAGTTGCACGGGGGTGGGGTGGGGGTTAGCGACAACCTTATGGAGAGTGGGACTCGAACCCACAATCAGCGATCCAGTGCACTTCACTACCAGGCCACCACTGGCCCAGAATCCATACCTCTCCATTTTACACATAATATATGGTATTTTAGTTACTCAATAGCAAATCTACAGGAAGAGGAAAAGCTTAGACAGGGATTGGATGCCTCTCAAGTTGCTGATTTTGTAACTTCATCATGAGGAAGTGAAGAGCTGGCAGTGATTTTATGCTACTTATGAATTTATCATTTAATAGTTGTATAAGAAAAAAGTTTACCACATTCACGGCATCTGGAAGACACCCTTATCCAAAGCAACTAAGAAATGTTTTTTTTTTTTAACACTACTGAGCAACTGAGGCTTAAGGGGCCTTGCTCAAGGGCCAAACAGTGGCAGATTGGAGTAGTGAGTAGTGAACCCTTAGGTCAGTAGCCATATCCACTGAGCGACTGCCACCAAATGCTGTAAATGTAAGAAATTTATTACATCTACTTTTAAGCAGCAGCATAATATACCTTCAGAGAGGACTTAAATATGTGTGAGATTTGATGGGGAAAAAGTCCTGGGTGTGTGTGTGTGTGTGTGTGTGTGTGTTATTATCTGTGGGTCGTATGTTGTCTCTTTAAACTCTTGAATAATGGCACCTTAACATGACAACAACCAAGGATAAGATAGTGAGAAGGATTTTTCCCTTGTTCCTGAGACTAGTGCTGCCAAACATCTTGTGTTGTCATGTGGCCACCTCAGAACTTTCAAAACATCACAAAGAGTGGCATATCAGAAGATACAGCTAGGTGGGGTTACAAAGGACAAATAATTCTTTTGCACCTTGTCCTGTTGTTCTACAGCATGTCGTAGCACCATAGAGGTGAATGCCAATTAAACACATGTCCACCACAATGTTTGGTGGCTTGTATCGAAGATATTCACATAAAAGTTGATGTCTTAAGCAGTGAAAGCCCTCAATGATCAGACTGTATATGAAGGAATTCAATCAGCCAGTGGAATGCTTGCAATGATTTCTAACTTTTGTGTTACCTTCCAATTTGTCACTTCTGCCGTCTATTATTGAATGTGATACCTCATGTAATACTGTGTAATGGTTAGTCTTTGGTAGAACTGTAGTAGAAAACCCCAAAGGGAGGAATCGGATTGTTGACATAGTTATTTTCAATGCTACAATTTATTCTATCTCAAATTATTTCATCTTGTAGTTATCAAATCAGTTGCTTGGCTATGTTGTGGTATATGTTACCTTCAAGACCTGTCTCCAGTAATCTGAATAAACATATCTATAAGGGCAGGTAATGTAAATGGACTACTGGGGCTATGCTTTTCAGAGAAAAACCAAGGTATGAGGTTGAATTTCTGGCATCCACATCAGAAATTTCACCAGATAAATGTTAAAAACAAACACAAACAATCCCCATTTATTTGTCCTTTTTCTTCTCATGGCCAATTCCATTCCACTAATTAGGTTGCTCGTATAGCTATAGAACACTTTCTTTTTTAGATGCTTTATTAAGCACGAAGCAGAAACTAGGCTCTGCCTTTAACCCATTCAAAGCAGAGATCAGTGAGTGCACACACACAAATATATAAACCCACAAACACACACACATACATACATACACACATTTATATATATATATATATATATATATATATATATACACACACACACACACACACACACACACAGATATATATATATATATATATATATATATATATATATATATATATATATATATATATATACACATACACACACACAAACACTGCAGCGTGTGAGTCCAGTAAAATTTGAGTTTCAAGGTATCGGACCCGCCCACACAGAAAGGATTGGCTCTCAGCTTTGCCGCCACAGTGGTGTGGCATTGAAAGTCGATGACTAGATTTGCTCTGAGCAGTTAGAAAGTGAAGCTGCATCATCTCCTGCTTGGCCTTTTAAGATGCTGGTGCTGCCAGCAGCACAAACAACTGTCGTACGCAACACTCGCACTGCCATGAATCATGCTTCACCACTTTTGCGGTCGTAAAGTCGATCAGACGTAACTCGCATAGGTCGTAAGTCGACGACGTACTGTTTTTTTTATATATATATATATATATATATATATATATATATATTCTGTCTTCCTTTCGGCTTTTTCCCTTTTACTCGGGAGTCGCCACAGCGAATCATCTGATTTGCACATTTGATTTGGCAAAGGTTTTTACGTCGGATACCCTTCCTGTCACAACCCTTTTTAGCAAGGGACAGAAACACGCTGACGACTTTGTGGCCTACTCTTTACGAAAGTCAGCAATGGTTCTTTTACATTCCTCACACCATAGACAGTGAGATACATGGCTGGCCTTTGATAACCCAGTTAGCTGCACTGGGGGACAGTGACAACCTTGTGGAGAGTGGAACTCGAACTCCCAACCTTAGGATCAGCGATCCAGTGCCCTATACCACTAGACCACCACTGCCCTACACATACTGGTCCTTCTCAAAAAAGTAGCATATTGTGATTAAAGTTCATTATTTTCTGTAATGTACTGATAAAAATTTAACTTTCATATATTTTAGATTCATTGCACACCAACTGAAATATTTCAAGTCTTTTATTGTTTTAATACTGACGATTTTGGCATACAGCTCATGAAAACCCAAAATTCCTATCTCAAAAAATTAGCATATCATGTTCAGGTAGTCAAAACGAGCTATTAACCTAATCATCTGAATCAACCAATTAACTCTAAACACCTGCAAAAGATTCCTGAGGATTTTAAAAACTCCCAGCCTGGTTCATTACTCAAACCCGCAGTCATGGGTAAGACTGCTGATCTGACTGCTGTCCAGAAGGCCATCATTGACACCCTCAAGCAAGAGGGTAAGACACAGAAAGAAATCTCTGAACGAATAGGCTGTTCCCAGAGTGCTGTATCAAGGCACCTCAGTGGGACGTCTGTGGGAAGGAAAAAGTGAACGAAGGGCCGATTCCAGACCTTGGGGGACCTGTGGAAGCAGTGGACCGAGTCTGAAGTAGAAACATCCAGAGCCACCGTGCACAGGCGTGTGCAGGAAATGGGCTACAGGTGCCGCATTCCCCAGGTCAAGCCACTTTTGAACCAGAAACAGCGGCAGAAGCGCCTGACCTGAGCTACAGAGAAGCAGCACTGGACTGTTGCTCAGTGGTCCAAAGTACTTTTTTTGGATGAAAGCAAATTTTGCATGTCATTTGGAAATCAAGGTGCCAGAGTCTGGAGGAAGACTGGGGAGAAGGAAATGCCAAAATGCCTGAAGTCCAGTGTCAAGTACCCACAGTCAGTGATGGTCTGGGGTGCCATGTCAGCTGCTGGTGTTGGTCCACTGTGTTTTATCAAGGGCACGGTCAATGCAGCTAGCTATCAGGAGATTTTGGAGCACTTCATGCCTCCATCTGCTGAAAAGCTTTATGGAGAAGAAACTTTCATTTTTCAGCACGACCTGCCACCTGCTCACAGTGCCAAAACCACTGCTAAATGGTTTACTGACCATGGTATTACTGTGCTCAATTGGCCTGCCAACTCTCCTGACCTGAACCCCATAGAGAATCTGTGGGATATTGTGAAGAGAAAGTTGAGAGACACCAGACCCAACACTGGATGGGTTTAAGGCCACTATCGAAGCATCCTGGGCCTCCATAACACCTCAGCAGTGCCACAGGCTGATTGCCTCCATGCCACGCCCCATTGAAGCAGTCATTTCTGCAAAAGGATTCCCGACCAAGTATTGAGTGCATAACTGAACATAATTATTTGAAGGTTCACTTTTTTGTATTAAAAACACTTTTTTTATTGGTCGGATGAAATATGCTAATTTTTTGAGATAGTAATTTTGGGTTTTCATGAGCTGTATGCCAAAATCATCAGTATTAAAACAATAAAAGCCCTGAAATATTTCAGTTAGTGTGCAATGAATTTAAAATATCTGAAAGTTTAATTTTTATCAGTACATTACAGAAAATAATGAACTTCATCACAATATGCTAATTTTTTTTAGAAGGACTAGTATATATATATATATATATATATATATATATATATATATATATATATATATATGTATGTATATGTGTGTGTGTGTGTGTGTGTGTGTGTGTGTATAAGTAAAAATAAAAGGACAGAACAAAGACTTTCTATTTAAATCTTAATTTTCACTACAGATCTGTTTCGAGGGGTGGTGAAACCATCCTCTCTCTTCAGGTGATTAGAGAGATGAATCTAAAGATGATGAAGAAGATGAATTCTGTAATCAACTGAACAGAGAGGATGGTTTCACCACCCCTTGAAACAGATCTGTAGTGAAAATTAAGATTTAAATAGAAAGTTTTTGTTCTGTCCTTTTATTTTTACTTATATTTGTTCTACGAAAAAGTATTGAGCACCCGCTTACGGAAGAATCGACTCAGAAAATCCTCTCTCTCTCTCTCTCTCTATATATATATATATATATATATATATATATATATATATATTTATTTATTTATTTATATACACACATCTGTAGCAGTAGGCAGCCACACCGCAGGATGAAGGTTAGATGCTTTTCTCAAGAGCACTTCAGCCATACATGTAGTAGAAGAGAATAATGCACTGTTCATTCACTCCCTCTACAAGCATGTATTTTCCTACTGGGCCTGGAAATTGAACTGGTGACCTTATAGTCTCAAAGAAAGTTATCATGGCAGAGCACTCAAAATTAACACATCCTTCTTTCACAACATTCAAAGCCAACAAAACTCATCTTTTCACATTACTGCTTCTGTTGTATCACAGAGCAGCCAAACTAATTTTAAGGAAATGTTATCTATCCATTTCTTTATATATTAACTTACAAACACCCCTGACTGGCTCGTGCCACTGTGCTCGGTGGTGTAAAAACACTTACACTGTAGATTCATGAAGGTTACTAGGGGCAGCTATGCCACATAACATACAGGAGACAAATTAAACACATACACTTAACTGATGTACTCAATCAGAGAGTAGTGTTTACGTGCACAGATAAGGTCAGAACTACTGTATATGAGAACTTTGTACTTTCTGACTTTATGAGTACACAAATGTCCGCATGATGTAAATTTCATGATACAAGTGTATCCAAGACTCTGCATGGATCTCCATATACCCACAAATCTTTTGTACTACAAGAGCAGTGTTGCATTTGTGAAATTGACATTAAAAAAACTAAACAACAAAGACAATTAAATGTACATGAATTAATGCTGGAAAAAGCATACAGTATGCACATAGTATTCTGTTGTGGGTTTTTTCAGGTTTGAAAGGGCTGCAGTTTTTCTTCTCCTATCTAGTTTGGGATTCAGAGAACATTTTAAATTAAAACCATGGAAAATTTGAAATTAAAATGACTCCTCCCACACGACCAGCTGTTACTGGGTATGTAAATAACCCTTAAAACATTAGCATACTGACTTGAGAAAACTCCAAACAACTCCACAAATTTCACAATTCCACCCCAGATAAGAGTTGACTACAAGTTTAAATTTAGTTGCTAGTTCTGTTCGAGGATGAGTCGAAGTAGAGATTTATTTTTAACTGCAGAAGTAAGAAATATTTATCTTCCTAAATAACCAATGCTAAAATCCTGATATACTTACTAACATTAATTTTCTTAATTTTCAATCGTGACTCAATTTTGTACATTCATTTTTAAAATAAAAGTCAAAATATGTTATTTTTTTGTTCATGCTTCAAAAATACACGATAGTGGAATCTGTATTATTTTGAATCCTAACATCAGACTCTTGGATCAAGGCCAGCATTGATAGTGGCCTCTGTCTTCGTGATGAGGTACAAGTGCTGAAGATTGTCTCATTATAATTTTAGGCAGTCAACTATTGCTGAGAACAGAACAAAATTACAAAACACCAGAATGTTTAGTCTCTTGTTTACCCAAACACAGGAAAGTTCAAGTGTCTGACTGGACCACATGCACTGGTGCTTAAGTCAAAATTATTTGCCAAAGGCAAGGTGGATGTCACTGAATTGTCTCACTCACTAATGGACTGTTTAATCCTACTACGATGATGGGGAGACTGGAGTGAAGACAAGGTACACCCTGGACAGCTGGCCAGTCCATTGCCAGGCCAACACAACCACAAACCTGTGGCAATCTGGAACAGCCAGTTTCATCACTATATGTCTTTGGACTGTGAGAAAAAAAACGGAGTACTCTGAGGAAACTGATGCAAACTCCACACAAAAATGCCCAATCCCGGGACTCAGTCTAGGACCTTCTTTCTGTGAGGCCGACATGGCGGCACGATGGTGAAGTGGTTAGCACATCCGCCTTACAGCAAGAAGGCCTGGGTTCGATTCCTGGCCTGGGTGTTTCTGTGTGGAGTTTGCATGTTCTCCCCGTGCTTGCATGGGTTTCCTCCAGGTACTCTGGTTTCCTTCCACAGTACACAAAAACATGTACAGTAAGGTTAATTTGTCCGTAGGTTCACATCGTGCAGAGCTTATGATATCTGGCCTATCACCACAGGGGCCCGGGTTCGAATCCAGGTGGAGACACCAAAAATTTGTGACCTGGGCCTGAAGCTGTGTTGTGTCCCTGGGCAAGGCACTTAATCCACATTGCACTCAGTCCACCCAGCTGTTAAATGGGTACCTGAATAACAGGATGTATGGACCTATATGGTCGTGCTTGGCGCTTAGTAGCGGCCTCGAAGTACATTTCTGCAGGGTAATAATGTACAGCCAGTGAACAGCTCTAGCTGGATACAAGGCTTAAAAATTGTCGTCATCAAACAACTGCCACCGTGCCGCCCAAATATTCTAAGAGAAGGTATATGAAGGGCTGTATTCAGTGCAGTGACATCTTTTTTTTTTTTTTAATTTTATGCACTAATGTTTTCAATTGCCAGATACCAGATCGCATTATTCCTGCATAGTGCATACGAAATATTTTTATTTCTTTGTAAAAGTAAATAATTTCAAAAGAAGTTGACCAGCTTTGAACTAAAGCTCTGTACCCAGTAAAGCTCAGAGTCCTGATGGAGAAGTTAGTGCTGAGCCGAGCAACCAATCATGTGTTCAGGGAAAATTACAAGCATGTGATGAAGGCTTCTGAAGTTCAGCAGGGTTTCCTGACTGAATTTCGTGCACAATGTCACACAGGACTAATTAGTTAATTCCCATTTCCTCTCCCAGCAACCTACAACATGTGATTATAGGCAAAAAAAATTACCAAATTGAAAATATCTCACTGATGATATGTGATCAATCATCACTGATAAATCAATCAATCACTGATAAATCATGATTACTTCATGATTTCATTTTTCATGCAATTAAAGAATTATAATTCAGGTACAGGCTCCACTCTACAGAACAATCAGATGAAAACAATCACTATATTTAAAAATACAGACTAAAGATCGAACAAGCACTCATTCAGAATGTTAGTGTATTTATTTTAGGGCTCTGAATTTCATCAGGTTACAGTAAAGTAATAATATACCTAAAGTAATATTCTAGTCCACACAACTACACACTAATTCTGTTTTAACACTCCGACTCTGTTTTGATGAACACTACGACACCGAGTAGCTGGAATAAATAAGGTGGTGCTTTGACATTCACATGTACAGTATAAACAGTGTGTCACAAATTGCATGCCAAGTCCTTCAATTGTTTTAACCCCCCCCCAAATATACAATGAGAAATACATTTTTCAAAATGCCATAATCAATCAGCCATGTTTACGTATGTTGTATGATTGGTAGAAATATTAAAATCAGTATATAAAAAAGAACAAGAACAAATAGAGTAATTACGTGTAACAGGGTTAAAGCAACATACACTAAGACCACATAATGAGGGCAAATGAAATGTATTGGTTACCAGTTCTAAATTCTACATGTAGCGTATTTGAAAATATAGACCTCATCTACAGACGGAGTGTTTCAGTTTCCAGATATTTCTTATAGTAAAGCATATTATTACTGGGCAGCTTTGTACAGTTTATTTATTTATTTTTAATTGCCCAGGATAACCTTTTATGGTATTATTTAACCTTTTGGATTTATGCATTACTCTTGAGCACATTCAATGAACCGTTACTGACGCAACACTAATATTATACAGTTTTTCTTAAAGAGTATAACCATGAATCACTTGCATTCGTACAGAAATGGACAGAGGCAGCGGATATATGTCAGGAGTGAAATCCTGCAAACTCGGTAGGTGTAGCAGGTTTCCACTGTGATCATACTTTCAATTTGGGTGATCTGCTGTCATTTATCTTTTTGGTCGGTCAATGTCATCAATGGCTGCAAGGAGTTTCTGTCTGGCCTTCTTGTTGATGTGAGAGCCCAGGCAGACGTTGACCAGGTTAGCAAGCTGCTTCATGGAGTATTCCTGATCAAACACAACACACAGCTTGAAACAACAATTACATTTCTTCATGGTGAAGGCCTTCACTTAAAAGCCACAAATGACAAAAGTCTTACGTACATTCTGCAATTATACAGTATGTTGTTTTTGAAAATGCATGTGCCTGTATTATTTAAAGGTTCTGTCATAATCACAACTGCACCTGTCCCAGCTGCTTAAGTGTAAACTTTGAATAAATGCAATTTTCCTTTGTGCTTTATTTTCTATACTGTCACTTTCTGACATTATGCCAGGTGAAAAACAATTGTTGGAAATACAGTGGCACCTCAATTTACGAAAATAATCCGTTCCGGAAGTGGTTTCATAACCTGGATTTTTCGTAAATTGAACCGCATTTTACATTAAAACTTGTGATTCATTCCAAGGCCCCCAATACTACCCCCTAAACCCTTTAAAAATTATAAAAGTATACCTTTTTAGGCCTTGTGTGTGTTTGTGTGTGCGTGTGTGTTGACCATGTCTTCTTGGCAGAGTTAATAATCTTACAAATGTTTATGCAAGGTTAAAAGCTTGAGCCAAAAAAGAAAGTTGCAATGAGAACACTCGAAAAACACACGAAACAAGCTGCTGCTCAAGGGAGCTGCGTCATCCCTCTTAGCCAATGGGAGGCCAGCGGGGCGGGATGTTGGGAGATAGCTAAAGGGAGGGAGCTGCGTCATCCCTCCTAGCCAATGGGAGGCCAGCGGGGCAGGATGTTGGGAAATAATCAATGGGAGGGAGCTGCATCATCCCTCCTAGCCAATGGGAGGCCAGTGGGGCGGGATGTTGGGAGATAGCCAATGGGAGGGAGCTGCGTCATCCCTCCTAGCCAATGGGAGGCCAGCGGGGCAGGATGTTGGGAGATAGTCAATAGGAGAGCATTGTTCGAATTTTTGAGATGACTCTTTTGAAACATGAACTGGTTTCGTATACAGAGACAAAAAATTTAGGAAAATTTTTTTCGTAACCTGGATTTTTCGGACGTTGGGACTATCGTAAGGCGAGGTTCCCCTGTATAATGTAACATTTACTCTCAGATAATGTAGGTTGGGGGTCACCTGTTACCTTCATGCAACTGGCTTTAATAAGAATTATGCCTTCATGGACACTCACCAATACATCCTCATAGTTAAAATATGTTTTCATCTAAGAAAGTTCACCATATGCAAAGTTATATCAGGCACTGAGAGCATTTATTACAATAAAAAAGGCTGTCCTGTCTCAATACTTCAAATATCAAACAGAGAATGGTTTTGCTATTAATGCATAATTCTCCTGACAGTCCAAGAACCAACCAGCCCTGAAAAAATGCTGACAGTGGATCCATATTGACCATTTATGAAAGCAAACACATACATCTGCCAAGTTTAATCACTGTTTGTCCTCACAATGCAAGTCCAAAACAAACTCCATTCATTGGTGCATGAAAATTTGTGAGTGAATATCTGCAAACATATAATCCAATTTTCATACAAGTTCTAAAACTAGATAAACAGACCCCAATTAAATGAAGAAAAATATTACACTTGGTTATTTATTAGTGAGGAAAATGTTTCGGGATTGTATCAATGAGCACCGGAAGTACTGTATGTGCACCATTACAATTTGCAGTTAATGTGAAGGTGGAATTAAGGTCAGGTATTTTTCACAATAAATTGAATGGCAATCAGGTGTTGAGTGGGATATATACAAGGTTCATTCAAGGTAAGTGTTTCAGGGCAAGAACAAAGGTAATTTAACACTTCAGAAAATGAGTTGCTGATACTCGTTAGGTTGAAAAGGGTTATAAAAGTATCCCTTCAAAATACAGACACCACCAATTGTCAGTCAGACAGAAGGAAGAAATTCAAGACCAGTGTGACCCACCCTGTGAGAGGTTGACCCACAAGATCACTTCATACATCATCAGGAGAATACTGAACAGTAATGTTGTACATGGCAGGACTGCAAAGTATTAACCACTGCTCACCAAAAAGAACTGCCAGATTAAAGTTTGTTAAAAAAATTATGCAGAGAAGTCAGAAGACTAGCAGGGGAACACTGCTTTTATGACATTAAAACAGAATGTTTTCTTTAAATGATCTGTTATGAGACAGAAAATCATTGTACAGCAGCATGAAAACCTTTTCCCCAATGAAAGATATTGAGAGGGATGCATCATCATTTGGGCCTGTTTTGCAGCATCTTGGCCAGGACGGTTTGCCATCACTGATGGAACAAATAAAATCTGAACTACACTACTGAACCCTGAAGAAAAATCTAAGAACATCTGTGCCTGAACTAAATCTACAAAATAAAAGGAAAATGAAGGAAGACAATGGCTCTAAGTACACAAGTTGTTCTACCAAGAATGGTTCAAGAAGAATAAAATTCATGTTTTGGAATGGCCAACTCGATCCTGATCTTCATCCAATCGAAACGTTGATGCATGTGAGGAAATCAACCCATACCCCATAGTTGAAGCTGTTCTGTGTTGATGAATAGAACAAAATGTCCATGAACTAATCAACAGTTACTGGAAATGTTTAGTTGAGGTTATGCTATACAAGGGTGCCTGAAAGTGAAGCTTTGAATTCTTTGCCACTCACAGATTGAATTTTGTATAATTTTGTTTACAGAAAATATTTACAGAAATAACCAAGCATAATATTTTAAGTTCACTTTATCTAGTTTAAGAGCTTGTACACAAATGTGATAATGGATATTATTATTTATAATGGAATATATATTATTATTATATTGATGTAAAACTATAAGACATTCTGAAAGGTTCACAATCATTATTGTGACAATGCCAACTTTTACTATAATTCAGAAAAGAAACTGTCCTCACCCTGTGGTTCTTAATAAACTGTTCCATGTCATTCTCAGTAAGGTAGTAGGCTTTAATGTAGATCTCAACAAACTCCTTATCAGGTATGGGTCTGAGGTCGGTGAGCTTCTCCAGCTTCATGAGGAACTGTTGGAAGTCTAGTTGCATCAGCGCTCGACCCTCATTACTGCACTTCTTCACATTGGCATAGCTGGAAGATAGAAGTATGAGTTTCAGACACACATACTGGACCATTTAGTACATTCATGAACTTTACACATTTTTACTCATCACCCCCCCCCTCCCTGGGGGGGGGTTATGTCATTGTGTTTCAACATACTGGGGGAAAACAAAGTAAGAGAGACCTCCAGTACAATAATAGGCAAGAGATTTTAAACAAAATTTTACTGGATTAGCTGAATACATGTAAACAGAAGCGGAACTTTACCACACTTCAGTATTATGGTATTGTTTTAATGTAGTGCAGTACATAAGCCAATCTTCCATAACTTTAAAACTACTGAGAGATAAAGTGAATAATAGTGATTAGTATATACACCGGAATGGTACAATCTGATTAGTTAACTACCCTTAGGTGAACAAACACTATCCAGACAAAAATCTCAGGATTCTTCACTTTCACTGAAATCCCAGAAATTCAACATAACGATGTCCCCCAAAAATAAGAAGAAAGCTAAGCAACCTGGCCTATGTGTTTTCCAAGTTTTGGGGGTAAAAGGGGCTCCATATTCAAATTTCATTAAGTTTTTAAAAATGCCACCATAAAGCATGTTGAGCATTGTGCTGGAGCAAATGGCATAATCATTGTCAAAATTATAAAAATATAAACGTAAACCAGGGCAGTGGTGGCCCGGTGGTATGTCTTGGATTGTCGATCCTAAGGTTGGAGGTTTAAGGCCCACTGTCAACGGTTGTCACTGCAGTCCCTCCAGTGCAGCTGACTGGGTGATCAAAGGCCAGCCACGTCTCTCACTGTCTATGGTGTGCGGCATGTAAAAGAACCATTGCTGACTTTTGACAAGTGTAGCTTCATGGCCGGCAGTGTGTTTCTGCCCTGCAATGGCCTGGCGAGCCGTCCACTGTGTACTGTGCCCTTGCCCAGAGTTGGCTTAGATGGACACCAGCCTCCCCATGACCCTAATTAGGATTAAGCAGTTCAGAAAATTAATGAATGAATAAATGTAAACCATATAAAATATTATTTTAGGTTGGCTTGTCTCATGTTCTTGTGTAGTATATACTTAAACAATTAAATGCACCAGCCTTGGTAGATGGACCTGAATTGTCTGCGGATCTGTCAGATGCCACTGAAACTGGTTAGCTGTATAGAGATTAGCTGTTGTCAACTCAATGTATATGCACCATGAAGATATTTAAGATTATGGCTAGAAATGTTTCAGAATGAATTTGAAATTGTAAAAAGTCAAATATGTCTCACAAGACACCTTACACTACTTGTTTATGTGTACACACTGTGAGAACAGCCAATAAACATTCTGAAGCCTTTGCCTGACAGGTGCTCAAAAGGTATCTGATGCTCAGCGAGTTGGAGTGGTATGTCTATTGATAAGACTATGCTTCATGAAAGCTAGATGGTATTTAAGGATGGTCGAGAATCTACAGGAGTCCTTCAGTGTGTAGTCTACTACTGGTTTGCAAACATGTTGCCTTGAGGCATTTAGATCTATGTTTAGTGTAAATATTCGCTTCTCTGGTCTGTAAATATTCAGTGAACATTGAGTGAAGCTATCACTGGAGCAGAACAGCTTGCTGGGAATCACTGCAGAAATATACAAACCACACAGACAGCAGGTTGGTTATAGAAAAAAAGAAGGGATAAAAACCCAAAAAACAAATACAAACCAAAAATATTACTTATTTTGATTTTCTTCAAAAATTACATGCTAAATGACCCCCCCCCCACCCCCCCGTATTTTTCAGCTGGATGTGCAACAACAGAAAACGGAATACAAATAAACTGTAACAAACTAATGTCTAAATGTCTTATGTTAAAATCTGAGAAATTATTCATTCATTCATTCATTTTTTACCACCAGGCCACCACTGCCCTTCTGATAAATTATTGTATGAAAAATTAGAGTCAGGACATCGTGGCCAGGTGGTAAGCGTCTGGATTACCGATGTCAACGTCGGGGTTCAAGCCCCACTATCAACGGATTATATTATCATTGCTGTCCCTCCAGTGAAGCTAACTGGGTTATCAAAGGACAGCCATGTCTCTCACTGTATGCGGTAGAAGGTATGTAAAAGAACCAGTGATGACTTTCGACAATGTGTTTCTGCTCTGCGATGGCCTGGCAAGCTCTCCACTCGTCCACAGGTGTACTCCGCTCTTGTCCAGAGTCAGCTAAGATGGGTGCCAGCCTCACCGTGACCCTAATTAGGCTTAAGTGGCACAGAAAATGATGTTTCCTCCACATTTCCCAGTTTTCTACAACATACCCCTCCCTGTGAACAATTACATAAAATAAAAGTAAAATAGAAATTGTGTGCAAATAGTTGAAAGTAAATTACTTTTGAAGCAAAGCTAATCCAATTACGGTTGTGTGAATCAAATTTGTATATAATAAGCTTAAATCCTGGCACAAACGTTTCTACGTAACAAACCACTAGACCACAAAGTGAGCTTCTAATGCTAGTTTTTATTTCCTCAGGAAACTCCACACTTCTTCCCTTCTCTGTGCTCACACAGACCTCATCCATTAATGGCTAAGTGTCATGTTTACATAAGTCAAAAAGAACTAAAATCTACTTCGGATTTATAAAGTTTAATAGAATTATTAAAAGCTTTATTTTTGCATGGCAATAAATAATCAACGGAAAACTACTGGCCATATACAGCTTGTGGTGAAATTTAAAGTACTTTTCATTCATGTCAACAAAATTAAAATGTTAAATGTTAAAATTCAATAATATGACCAGCTGAAAATGGCAGAAAAATACTGGAAGTAAATTTGGTTTCCTTCATAAAGCGCCAAACACAATGGTGTAACTTAATGGATTCCAGTAACAATGCCATTTGCACCACCATTCCCCAGCTTCACAATTTCCCCAGAGCACTTTCCTTCTTTATACTCATGTGATCTAACTTTAGATAGACATCATCTTAATTGACAACTAGAGAAATTGTTCTTAAAATTTACTTGGGTCAGCTCACTGAAAAAATAAGAGTTTGATGTCCACCGTGTAATTTGTACAGAAAAATTAAGCAACTTTTTTTGCAAATTGTAACATAAGCAATTCAATCTGAGGTACATTAGTTAATCGTCTGACTAACTCAGATAGGCACTGGAGCGGAATATGGATCTTTAACCCCCCTAACAGACAAGATTTTAAAAAATTTGGGGTGTTCCCAATAAAACACCTATACAAACATTCACACAAATTTATATCTAGCTTGAGAAACCCTCTCTGGACACAATAACGCTGAGGTAATTAATGTGGAGAATTAATTGCTTTGATTCATACTCATCCTCCTGACTTTCTCTACAACTTACCATTTAGAGCAATTTGGATATTTAATGGAATCTCTGTGACATCAAATGTAGACAAAGTGAGACCTTCATATTATGTATGTCCAAATTAAAGGAAGAAAGCAAAATACATGAAGGCATCTAATTCTGTACTGAGCATTCTGAAACCCTGAAGCCTGGCTGTGGCCATATGGAGCAGAAGAGTGAAGGAAGTGAAGAGTAAAGTGTAAGGAAGTGTAAAGAACTCTGGCAGCACTGTGGACTGTGCAGCTTCTTAACCGCATGCCTAACCACTCCCTGGGCTCGAAAAAGGGGAGCTTCAACTTCGACAAGCAGATGTTTAAACAACTAGATGACAAAAAAGTAATAAAAATGAAGCCGTCTGCAAGGCAGGAGGAGAAGAAGAATTACAGGAACTATTTTCTTTATCACTGAAACTCCTGAGCTCGTCAATGTCTGTATAAGCATTTACAACCTAAGCTCAAACGATAAGTGTTATACCTTTTCCTGAAACCGCAAACTAGGCCAGATAAAAAGTTCAATGAAATTCAAGATGATGGAAGCAGCTAAAACTTGGCCATTACTGAAAGACAGCTGTCTAAAAATAAAATATTCCACAGAGGAATTGTTCATGATATTTAATCCCACTACTTTACAAACACAATAAAATGAAAAGAGGCAACAGTTCTTTTTATCCTGTACACAAAACGTATAAAAAAATACAGCTAACCCATCAATGGGCCGTTCTTTGAATGGCATTTCTTTTTTCCTCTCTTTTAAAATTAATAGCAATAAACACTTTGCTTGTTGTGTTACTACTAAGTCCTCTGGCCTGAAAACTTTCCTGGATAGAAAGCACAGAACTGGATATGCTCTCTTGGTGGGACGGATGGTATACACACCCTCCGTTATAAATCAGAGACACTAGCCATCTGTGGTGGTTGTGAGCAGGGCTGAAAGTAAGATAAGATTCTTGCAGGAACTATGCAACTCAAATTTTAAAAAAAAAAAGTCTGCTCTTTTCTGACTTTAATTCTTAAATCTGGTGTACATCCTTGAGTGATTAATGTAAGATGGCAGACTCAATGTAATACATGGGAAAACATTTATTTTAACGTGGTAACATGCAAATAAAGTACTTCTGTAGGGGCAACACAACAACGTCAATAAAATGAAAATGTATTCAGAATCTTGCTTACAGCCTCGGATGAAAGTAAATTCAGACTACACAAAAAATAATGGACAGTGGTGGCCTGGTGTTAAAGGTGCTGGATCACTGGTCCCCCCCAGTGCAGCTAACTGGGTTATCAAAGGCCGGCCATGTCTCTCACTGTCTACGGTGTGAGGCATGTGAAAGAACCATTGCTGACTTTTGACAAGAGTAGCTGCATAGCTGTCAGTGTGTTTCTGCCCTGCGTTGGCCTGGCGAGCAGTCCACTGTGTACTCTGCCCTTGCGCAAAGTTGGCTGAGATGGGCACCAGCCTCCTCATGACCCTGATTACGCTTAAACAGTTCAGAAAATGAATTAATGAATAAATGTAAACCATAAAAATATTATTTTAGTTGGCTGGTCTCATGTTCCTGTGTAGTATATACTTAAACAATTAAATACACCACCCTTGGTAGATCGGCCTGAAAAGTCTGCTGATCTCTCAGATGCCACTGAAAGTGAGAAGGGTGCCAGCCTCCCTGTGACCCTAATTAGGATTAAGCGGTTACAGAAAATGAACGGACGAATAAACAAAAAAAATAATACAGCCTAGTATTGTGTTCTGGTCTAGTAACATTGTCAGCCATTCATGGCACATCTCTGGTCTACTGCATTGCCTACCTGCTCCATGAGCTTTCTCGATACTTTCTGCTCTCTGTTCCTCTACTTGCTTGTCATCCCTCTTTCTCTTAAAGATTAAATCCAAATTTCTTTGCACTTTTTGATCTTCAGTTGAGTTATGCTGTGTTTAGGTACCGTTCCCTCTCAAAAGGATGCATGCGACCTCCAGGTGACCCCCACCCCCCACCCCCAGCACTGTCTGGGGTCCTTAAATCCAAGGCATCCAGTCATCCAATGAAAAGAACACATTAAGTTTTCTCTCTTCCATGTGTGTTTTGTTTGCGGAAGGGAGTGGTGGTGCTCCTTGCAGAGAGTATTTCACAACGTGTAAAACCTCACAATTTATTACTTGTGGATTTTTGTTCTTTATTTTGTAGAAATGACTACCCTGTGGTCTACCCCCCCCCCCCCCCAAAAAAAAAAAAAAAAAAGAAAAACAAACAAACAGAAACACAGCATGAGTGGACATTGGGACATTGGATTAACGTTATGCTACAGCGAGGGACTGCCGACTACAAGTTGTAACCTATCGTGTTAAGCGAGTACCGTAGCCT
>CM045728.1:78817349-78884849 GCA_024760905.1 Plotosus lineatus | reverse complement strand
TCCAAAGGATTTTTGCAGATAAAACAAAACAAACAAAAAATGTAAATAACTATATAAAGAAAGGGAACAAACCAAACACCATCTTTATAGGCACCAACGAAATCTAAGTTAGAGACATTTGGTTTTGTGTTTTATTAAAAAAACAAACAATTATTTTATGCCAATCCTTCTTTCAACCATGACATAATTATGATACTCACAGTAGCCTATTGCCTACATAATTTTACAAGAATTACAGGAACATGGACATAACTTTGTTTATTTTCTACTTGGTTAAACCCAACCTTTAGCAAAGCAGCTTTAGCCTGTCTATGACTCTTTTCCTTATGTCTGAAAATGAAGACATGGGGTCTGGCTGTACAAAAGTAAGACAATGTACTCATCAGCTCACATAAAATCCATTCACCACACAACACATTACCTTTAAAAGGACATCCACATAGACGTTGTGCTGTGACATTATCTCTTTAATGTCCCATTTCACTCCTGCCATCAGCAGCAGCATCTGCTCATAATCAATGGCTTTGGCTGCCACTATCCAGTAAGTGGGCTTGCGTAGCTCACTGGCTGTGGACACAGTCTGCAAGAGAGCACAGTATTCAACATAACAGTTCGTAATATGGTATACATGAAGATTAAGTGAGAAAATGATTTTTCCATGGAAATATTACAACTGACTGCAAAATTAGAATTGGGCTAAGAAAACAGTTATATAAAGTGGAAAGTGAATGGCTGATTTCATAAGCCACATGATGGATAAAGTAGGTGGTGATCAATCATTTTCGGACAGAATTTTGGACATATGATAACTTTTCTTAATAATTCTGTGCTTTTGGATTACAGAAGGCCAAGGTTAATGATTTACAGATGCAAGGGGTTATGAAGGCTGAGAATAATAACATTTTAACATTTTTTTGAACATTTACATTACGGATGCAAACGGGGGAAATGTAATTATCCACTTGAGGCAACTGTCACATGATTAGGATAAAGAAATTGCATTTATAATAAATTTAGATCTGCTAGGTTTTACTCCCAGGAGAAATGGTGAAATGATATATGTATTAATAGTGGAAACAAAAACAAATCAGTACGATGCCAGTTTGCAATTTTCAATTTCATGTGAACACAAAGGTGCAAGGATTGCTAACTGGGAAAAATCCTGGGTTGCAAAAATAAAAAAGTGCCATCAAATGAGTTAGTAGACAAAACAACTAATTTATTTTCAGTATTTTACAGAGATAGATCAAGTATTGATTTTTACAAAACTACTATGCTAAAAATCTGGCAATTTTTCTGGCTTAATTATTTATTTATTTTTTTAAATAATAAGTCGCTCATCCAAAATGTTAATAAGCAATTATAACCACTCATGTTCTAACCTTATTGGTGATCCATCAAAGCAAAGTGGATATTTATGAATTGTGAATTACTGGTACCATTTTGTAGCTGATATCCTAAGCTTTAAAATGATACCAAATGTTTTGGAGTAACTAACCAAAACTTGCTGGGAATTTTCAGGCTTTTATCCCTTTGGACACCAGTGGCTGGTTTACGGGTAAACCAGTCACTCGGTTAGTGTGGCATATCATCCAGAGGCCGGTTCATTCAGAGTATAATAATACATAACAACAATACAAAAAGGTAAAGTATATTTTTGTTTTATTAATTGTAAAACACTTCCTAGGAAGCTGGTGTGTGTGTGTGTCTGTGTGTTTGGGGGGAGTCAGGGGGCTGGTGTTCAAAGGGTTAAGCTGCAAGTCTGGAAAAAAAAATCACATTTCAATTTCAATAGAGTATTAAATAATTTCCAAATTGCCAAAGTTGACCTGAAAGTGAACTTACCAGTGGTAAGCAAAAGTAACCGATACTGCTTTGTAAAACTGACTTTTCTGCTGAGTGAATTTATTTGTATTTATTCTGATCACTACTTAAACTTTGTTGTAATCATAAATAAGGTGCAATCTAACCCTTTAAAAAATATGCATTTGGCTATATGAAAGTTTGATTATATATGCAATAATTAAGGTTATTAAGGTATTCAGTTAAGGAAAAATCTTAAACCGACCAGAAAACCGTTGCTATATATATCATATAGGTGGAAAAAAGAATGGGAGCAAGTAGTTGCAATTTAAAGTTCAGATAACAAACGTCACTATGCAGTGAGGCTCCACTACACAGTGAGAGATAATTGAAAAGTTTTTGTTTTGAGGGGCAGAAGGAGTTGAAGGAGGCTGACCTGGGAGTAGAATTGCTGCAGGAAAGGCTTCTTGGCTGGAGGCATCATGGTGTCCAGATGAGGTTGGAGGAGCTCAAACTGCTCAGCCAGGAACACTCTGCAGAGGAAAACAGGGTCACATCACTAGAATCTTTTTATCTGTCACTTAGAAGCTGCACTCATGGTTTAAAGCCACATTAACTATGTTCAGAGCTAGCCAGCTAAACCATGACTCCACATTCCAGAAATACACTTTACCAGCTATATAATCATTAAGCCTAGACTGATGTGTGTAATAAATGAGTTTTATATCGTGCTTATTTGCCTGTAGCTGTAATTATACCGGGAGCACCTCTTAAACTGGTTCAGTAATATTAGGAAGTGAAACAGTAAAGAAGAAGAGAGAACGACAGGCTTATTTTATTGATTCATTATGAATATTCAAGTTAATAAACAAAGACACAACCAAATAAAAAACAGAGGGAAAGAAATAATACATTAGTGTGTGTGTGTGTGTATATATATATATATATATATATATATATATATATATATATATACACACACACACACACACACAGTGGGTACATCACCTTACAAAATTAATCCATTCCAGACCTTTTTTCGTAACCTGCATTTTTCGTAAGTTGAGCCGTATTTTACATGTAAAATGTGTGATTCGTTCCAAGGCTCCCAATACTACCCCCTAAACCCTTTAAAAATTAGAAAAGCATACTTCTTAAGACCTCCTTCTGCTTCAATATCATAACGATGGTAGATGGGTTTGACCATATTCCTTTGTGATATCACTCGAGCCCGTTTCTTCTTCTCACTTGGACTGGAAATCACACGCGCATGCGTGCATGTGTGTGTGCGCGTGTTGACCATGTCGTCTTAGCAGAGTTATAATCTTACAAATATACACACACACACACACACACACACACACACACACAGGCAAACCTCGGTTCTCAAACACTTTAGACGTCGAACAAATTGGTATTCGACCAAAAAAATTCGGAATTTTTTTTGTCCCAGAAGTCGAACAAAATTCGGAAGCCAAACGTGAGAAATACATGAGAAAAGTCAAGAAAAAATGAGACCAAGAGGGAGGGGAAATGCATGCTTTACAGAAGTCTGGAAGTACAGAAGTTGTTGAGCTGTCTCACCCTGATAAAACTAAAGCTAGCAGAGCTCATGAGCCATTTCTGTAAGGTTTTGAAAAGAAGGCAGAAACAAGCCACATTAGAAATGTTCTTCAAGAAGAGAAAGGAACATCCTGAAGAAGAGTCATCTACCACAAAGCGAGCAGCAATAGAAAAAAAAACACCTTTGGCTGATTCACCTGAAGCTGTTATGGAAGGTAATTCCCTTTCTAAGCAGAAACATTCATCCTTCTCCTCTCTCCCTCTCAGAAATTTACGTATGCCAACTGCTCACCACTACAAAGGTAAAAATTCTTCTCTTTATTGTTCTTAGGCTTTAAATGTACTGTGGTTTTTATTTTAGTGTACTGTATTCAATAATTTTTCACTTCATTTGCATACTTATGATGTGAGTTATGGTACCGTTAACTTCTGTTCAAAAGACGATGAAACGAATTAAGACCATTTACATTATTTGTAATGGGAAAAATAGATTCAGAATTCGAACAAATCGCTATTAGAATAGCCTTCTGGAATTAATTGTGGTCGGAAACCAAGGTTTGCTTGTGTGTGTGTATGTATATATATATATATATATATATATATATATATATATATATATATATATACATATATACATATACATATATATATATATATATATATATATATATATATATATATATATATATATATATATATATATATATGTGTGTGTGTGATAGAATGATGGAATGAATAAACAGCTTAATTTTATATTAATTCAATATTAAGTATTATATGGTCTTATATGGATCGTTGTATTATATGGTCACAAATTGTCTTTCACTGCAATCAATCAGGTTTTTTGTATTACAAACCGCATTCCATAAATAAATTGTGAATAAAAACTGAATTTAATGATGCTGAAGTGCCAAATTTCAGTATTTTATTCCAGATAGAACATAGATGCACCTTCATATTTATGATGCACCAAATGTTCTCGACAGGTGAAAGATCTGAAATGCAGGCTGGCCATTTCAATATCCGTATCCTTTTACTACGCAGCCATGATGTTGTAATTAATGTGGCCTGGCATTATCATTTTGAAAAATACAAGGTATTCTCTGAAAGAGATGACATCTGGATGGAAGCATTCTGAACTGAGTGCTGATAACAACTTGGGTTGTCCTTGTCCTTTTTAATCTGGATGACATGGCATACCAGTTTTCCATAAGGAACTTTGAATCGTGATTTATCTGACCACAGAACAGTTTTCCACTTTGCCACACTTGATTTGAAATGATCCCTGGCCCAGAGAAAACGCCTACACTTCTGGGTACTGTTTAGAAATGGCTTCGTCTTTGTACTGAAGAGTTTCAGCTGGCAACGGTGAATGGCACGGTGGATTGTGTTCCCCAACAATGGTTTCTAGAAGTATTGCTGAGCCCATTCTGTGATTTCCCTTACAGCAGCATTCCTGTTTGTCGTGTAGTGCTGTTTAAGAGCCCGAAGATCATGGGCATGCAGCACGATTTTTCGGCCTTAACCTTTACGCACTGAGGTTGTTCCAGATTCTCTGAATCTTTGGATGATGTTATGCATTGTAGATGATGATAACTTCAAACTCTTTGCAATTTCTCACTGGGTTTCTGGTATTGCTCCTTTCTGGTATTGCTCCACTATCTTTCTGCGCAACATTGGGGGAATTGGTGATCCTCTACTCATCTTCACTTCTGAGAGACACTGCCACTCTGAAAAGCTGTTTTATTACACAGTCATGTTGCCAATGGACCTCATTAGTGGTAATTGGTCTTCCAGCTGTTTGTTATGAGTACAATTGACTTTTCCAGCCTCTTATTCCTACCTGTCCCAACTTGTTTGAGATTTGTTGACACCATGAAATTTAAAATCAACAGGTTTTTCCCTTAAAATGACACATTTTCTCAATTTAAACTTTTGACCTGCCATCTGTGGTTTATTATGAATGAAATATTGAAATTTGGCACTTCCACATCCTTGCATTCAGATTTTATTCAGAATTCATATCTTCTTCTTCTTCTTTTCCTTTCGGCTTTTCCCTTCAGGGGTCGCCACAGCGAATCATCTGCCTCCATCTCACCCTATCCTTTGCATCTTCTTCTCTTACACCAACGACCTTCATGTCCTCCTTTACCACATCCATGAATCGTCTCTTTGGTCTTCCTCTAGGCCTTTTGCCTGGTAGTTCCAGCCTCAGCATCCTATTACCAATATACTCACTATCCCTCCTCTGTACATGTCCAAACCATCTCAATCTAGCCTCTCTGACTTTGTCTCCAAAACGTCTTACATGTGCTGTTCCTCTGACGTACTCATTCCTAATCCTATCCATCCTCGTTACTCCCAAAGAGAACCTCAACATTTTCATCTCTGCTACCTCCAACTCTGCCTCCTGTCTTTTCCCCAGGGCCACTGTTTCTAACCCATACAGCATCGTTGGCCTCAACACCGTTTTGTACACTTTTCCTTTCATTTTTGCCGATACCCTCCTATCACACATCGCACCGGACACTTTTCTCCAACCATTCCAACCTGCCTGCACACGCTTCTTGACCTCTTTTCCACACTCGCTATTGCTCTGGATTGTTGAGCCTAAGTACTTAAAATCCTCCACCTTTCTTATCTCTGCTCCCTGTAATCTCACCGTTCCTCTTTGGTCCTTGGCATTCATGCACATGTACTCTGTCTTACTGAGGCTAATCTTCATTCCCCTCCTTTCCAGGGCATACCTCCACCTCCCTAGATTTTCCTGCACTTGTTCTCTGCTCTCACTACAGATTACAATGTCATCTGCAAACATCATAGTCCATGGGGAATCTTGTCTAACCTCGTCTGTCAGCCTGTCCATCACCATAGCGAACAAGAAGGGGCTGAGAGCTGACCCTTGATGCAGTCCCACCTCCACCTTGAACTCTTCTGTCACACCGACAGCACACCTCACCACTGTCTTACATCTCTCATACATGTCCTGCACCACTCTAACATACTTCTCTGCCACTCCAGACTTCCTCATGCAATACCACAGTTCTTCTCTCGGCACCCTGTCATATGCTTTCTCCAGATCCACAAAGGCACAATGCAGCTCCGTCTGACCTTCTCTGTACTTCTCCATTAACATCCTCAAGGCAAACACTGCATCTGTGGTGCTCTTTCTGGGCATGAAACCAAACTGTTGTTCACAAATGCTGACTTCTGCCCTTAGTCTAGCTTCCACTATTCTTTCCCATAACTTCATCGTATGGCTCATCAACTTTATCCCTCTGTAGTTGCCACAACTCTGCACGTCTCCCTTGTTCTTAAAAATGGGCACCAGCACACTTCTCCTCCATTCCTCTGGCATCCTCTCACTCTCTAAGACCTTGTTAAATGTTCTTGTCAGAAAATCTACTGCTACCTCTCCTAGACACTTCCATACCTCCACCGGTATGTCATCAGGACCAACTGCCTTTCCATTCTTCATCCTCTTCAATGCCCTCCTCACTTCACCCTTACTAATCTTTGCTACTTCCTGGTCCTCAACAGTCACCTCTTCTACTCTTTTTCTCTCTCATTTTCCTCATTCATCAGCTCTTCAAAGTACTCTTTCCATCTTCCCAGCACACTTCTGTCATCAGTCAATACATTTCCCTCTCTGTCCTTTATCAATCTAACTTGCTGCACGTCCTTCCCATCTCTATTTCTCTGCTGTGCCAACCTGTATAAATCATTTTCTCCCTCCTTACTTTCCAGCCGAGCATACAAGTCATCAAACGCACTCTGTTTGGCCTTTGACACTGCTACCTTTGCCTTACGCTGTGTCTCCCTGTACTCCTGTTTACTCTCTTCGGTTTTGTCAATGTCCCACTTCTTCTTAGCTAATCTCTTCCTTTGTACACACTCCTGCACTTCCTCATTCCACCACCAAGTCTCCTTATCTACTTTCCTTCCAGATGACACACCAAATATTCTCCTACCTGTCTCCCTGATCACATTCGCTGTAGTTGTCCAGTCATCTGGAAGCACTTCCTGACCACCCAAAGCCTGTTTCAACTCCTCCTTGAAGACAACCCGACACTCTTCCTTTTCAACTTCCACCACTTTGTCTTCTGCTCTGCCTTTGCCTTCTTCACCTTCCTCACCATCAGCATCATCCTGCACACCACCATCCTATGCTGTTTGGCAACACTCTCACCCGCTACTACTTTGCAGTCACTGACTTCCTTTAAATTACATCGCCTGCACAAGATGTAGTCTACCTGTGTGCTCCTACCTCCACTTTTATAAGTCACCCTATGCTCCTCTCTCTTCTGGAAGAAAGTATTCACCACAGCCATTTCCATCCTTTTTGCAAAATCTACCAACATCTGTCCTTCTGCGTTCCTGTCCTGGATACCAAACCTACCCATCACTTCCTCGTCCCCTCTGTTTCCTGCACCAACATGTCCATTGAAGTCTGCCCCAATGACCACTCTTTCACCTCTGGGGTACTCTGCATCACTTCATCTAACTCCTCCAGAATCTCTCCTTCTCTTCTCGCTCACATCCTGTCTGTGGGGCATAAGCACTAACAACATTGACCATCACACCTTCAATTTCTAACTTGAGACTCATCACTCTGTCTGACACTCTTTTCACTTCTAGAACATTCCTGGCAAACTCCTCCTTCAAGATGACTCCGACTCCATTTCTCTTCCCATCCACACCGTGATAAAACAGCTTAAACCCTGCTCCTATGCTTCTAGCCTTGCGACCTTTCCACCTGGTCTCCTGAACACACAGTATGTCCACCTTCCTCCTCTGCATCATGTCAGCCAGCTCTCTGCCTTTTCCTGTCATAGTTCCAATATTCAAAGTCCCTACTTTCAGTCCTAGACTCATGCCTTTCCTCTTCTCTCTCTGGCAACGGACACGCCTCCCGCCTCTCCTTCTTCGACGTCTTCGACCAACAGTAGTCCAATTTCCATCAGCACCCTGTTGGTTGACGGCACTGATGGCGGTCGTTGTTAACCCGGGCCTCGACCGATCCGGTATGTCATTCTTTCTTGTGATTCGCATAGTTTATTTGGCATTTGTTTTACGCCGGATGCCCTCCCTGACGCAACCCTCTGCATTTATCCGGGCTTGGGACCGGCGTGAGGGAGAGACACTGGTTTGTGCCCCCCCCTCACGTCTGCATTTTTTTTTTTTTTTTTTTTTTTTTTATTCAGAATTCATATAGTGTGCCAATTTTTTGGAATCCAGTTTGTAATTTAAGAAATTTATTTCCAACAACATATTTACCAGAAAGTTCATATTTATGACATACTTGCTTTCATGGTATAACATTCTTGAGGAAAATTCTGAATATTTTAAACTTTTTTTTGTAGTTCATTCATTTTAATTTTCTATTTAAAAAATGCTAAATTGATGGAAACATAGATACAAAATATAATAAAGAAAAATTAATTGTAATAAAAATTGTTAAAAAAAATCATTAAATAAGTTCAGTAGTTTGAAACAACTGGAAACTACAAAAATATCAATATATATTAGAAGAGACACTCATTTTGAGGTTGGAACTACCAGGCAGAAGGCCTAGAGCAGGGATCACCAACGTGGTGCCCGCGGGCACCAGGTAGCCCGCAAGGACAATATAAGTTGCCCGCGGACCTGTTCACTGCTATTTTTAGGACAGGCCCATGGCTCCATAGCGCCACTCTTCATTGAGCTGCATCTTATTTTTTTCTATATATTTTTAAATCCAAGCAAAATCTTCACATAGATGAATCTCATTAATTATTAATAATAACATATAATTAAAGGTAAACTGAGCAAATTTGTAATTTCAGAAGTGTATATCGACCTAGTATCCCTTCGCATTAATTGGTACCCAAGAAGTAGCTCTCAGTTTCAAAAAGGTTGGTGACCCCTGGCCTAGAGGAAGACTAAAGAGGAGATTGATGGATGTGTTGAAGGAGGACATTAAAGTGTTTGGTGTAAGAGAAGAAGATGAAGAGGATAGGGTGAGATGGAGGCAGATGATTTGCTGCAGCGTCCCCTGAAGGGAACAGCCGAAAGGAGACAAAGAAGAAGAAGAAGAAAAAGACTAGGAGAGACATTCATTTAATTTGATAAGCTGGTTAGCACACAGTACAGACGCTCCCTGACTTACGTTTTTAACTGGTTCTGGACAGCCGAACGCAAGTTGAAAGTGAACGTAAGTTGTTACAGTGACGTATGACGTATGATGCTCATACATCCATAAATACCACAACCATATCTCATAAAACACCCCTAAATCAATTATTATAAACATAACATTGTAAAATAATATCAAATATATCAAATAATATCAACATTAATTTCAAATAAGTCACTTAAACAGCCAATCAATGCTTATAATATGAGGTGCTCAATACCGAAAGTAGTGTACTTGCGAAAATAGTGTACTTGCTGTGGGTTAAACAGACTTCCGGTCTTTCAAGTGTGCCGTTGAACTTGTTTAGAACACAGTCTGCATTGATGCAGTCTCCCAGCAAAGCGGAGAGTTCTTTCTTTTGTGTAAGTAAGTAAGTAAACTTTATTCAAGAGATGCATACAAAGAAAAAGTACAAATCCTAATGAATATTAATATAAAAATAAGTATACACTCTTAGGATTCTGCTAAAAGATCATAAATATCTGGAATTGTTCTGTAATTTGTGGATTCTGGCTTTCATTCAGATTACAACTCTCTTTGCTTAACTGAGTATGCATTAGATTGTGCCGATCCGAGCAGATAGTTAATTCATCTCTGTGTATGAGACTTGCACCCATGCTAGTAGGCTTACATTTCTGACCAACCATATTTGCTTAGGGTTACAAAAGTCCGCAAAAAAGTGTAAACACAAAGATCACAGAGACGACGTCTTCACACAAGAGTAACACGCTATATAACTGATAAACTATATATACACACATATTATATATATACATATATATATATATATATATATATATATATATACATATATATATATATATATATATATATATATATATATATATATATATACACATTATATATATATATATATATATATATATATATATAAACTGAACTGGGAAGGATGGACACGTTTAGTCTGTAGTTTGTAAGCAATGGATGCAGCGTCATTCCGTCAGCATACTACGTAGGTACGTCTAAAGTCAAAATTTGACTTTTTTTTTCCTTTTGAAAAAAAAACCCGTAAAATCTAAAAAACGTAAAACAGATGAACGTAAGTCGGGGAGCGTCTGTATATACTAAAGTGGCCTCTTGCAGTCCTATGTAACATCTCATTCCATTAGCGCAAAAAAGAGCATATTTGTTATGCAAGCTTAAGTTCATCGGCATGCAACACATCAGACAAGTTTACAGGAAATTTAATTTTTACACCCGAAAGAGCATTTGGTACAGGTTGGTCATGCAGATTTAACAATTATGCACAGTGATTTACACTCAGCTGTAGCTCTGTCATTCAATTACTGAAATTGAAATACAATAAATAAAAGTCTGACATAAGACCACTCTGCATTTTGGTTTCCAGAGCTACCTTTGCATTTCCTGTGACCTGGCCTATGCTCAATGAGTCAATGACTCAGAGTCACTAACGATTCAGAGCATGTCTGAAACCTGACAAAGAAAATGCCTATTAATGAGCTGCTGTCAAGTTAAAAGGATATATACACAGATAAAGTACAGATAACACACTCACACAACCAGCCAAACATTAATAAAACTCATCAATCTTTTACAATGTCATTACATGCAGCCACAATAACACAGAATACAGAGTATGCAATCAAAACCGTAATTGTTCTATTATGGAGATTTTCAACAGCTGCGAAAGAGACTACACTTCAGGAGTCCACCGACGTAACCACACTGTGCTTGGAAACTGTCTATACCACTCTGCAAATAAGCTTTCCTTTTGCACACACATGCACTGTGCATGACCATGTCCCTGTCGAGAGCAAATAAGTTTTCAGCGAAACTGAGGTGCATGAAACCCTTATATCTGTGTGGCACTCTGGGAAAAACCCGCCAGATGTCAGTGGCCCTGAATTCAGTCTAAAGAGATGGGGGGATGGGGGTATTCCAACCAATTTATCAAAATGATCTTTTTTCACCTGTAAGACGAATTATAAAGAAATATTTTACGTTTTATGACTTTATAACCTTGCTAATAATTTCTGTTAGCAGGAAGCATGCTGGATAAGTAATGAGCAAAAACAGCTGTACAAAATAATTCTAATCAAATATTTGCAATGACATTCAGATGCCAAAGATATCTAAAACATCCAAAACCCTGAAGCAAGTAAGAACAAAAAAGCTACACATTTATAATGTGACTCAAACATGACACAACTGACTATTAATAACAAGTTGCTATAAATATAATGACAGTCAAATTGGCCATTTTCCACAATTACATAAATATGATACCTGAATATGTAATTAGTCAGCTATTTATAATTCATAAATAGAACAAGCGTGATGACGCTACGATGCAAAACAAAATCTATTACAAGCTACAGTAATGACACAGAAATTAAATTTAGATGTGAACAGTGTAATTAAAATCCATTTTCACATCGTTCACACTCACTCATTCTCTGAACTGCACAACCCTCTTAGGGTCACAGGGCGGCTTGTGCCCATCTCAGCCGACACCAGGTGAGTGTGAGGTACACCCTAAACAGCTCAGAATCACAGGGCCAATTCAGACAAAGCCATTTACACTTAAAGCTAGGAGCAATTTGGAACACCCAATGTCTTTGTACTGTGGAAAGAAAGCGGAATACTCAGAGGAAACCTATGCAAAGCAAGAGGAGAACATGGAATCTCCACTTCTTCATCAAGACCTGGCCTCCACCCGAGGACCTGTAAAACAGATGTGCTAACCACTACAAAACCATGCTGCCATCATTAGGTTGGTGGATGCATGCTAAAAGATGTGTGCCTTAATCTAATATTTTCGATTTTCTTTTCATTTACAGTATGTATGAAAACTGGAACTAAAACAAAACAAAAACAACTTAAATATGATGTAAGATGGAGCTTGAAACTGTATAATTCTAAGTTATACAGGTCATTCTGGTAAAATATGATGCTTATACATTAATGAGCAGCCTGTTTCCCGCCCTTCTCTCTATCACCTCTAATCTTGATCCCTGTGCAGGCCTTCTGGCCTTCATTGCTTATTCCATTAGGCATGAGAGAGTGTGGTACTGGAGCTCACCTCTTCTGAAACAGGCTGAGTGGTAATGGAACTATTAAGCACAGCACATTCAGAGCATGTGCATGCTTCACATGGAGAGCTATGAGGAATTTCAACTGCCACCTCTGCTGTTAACCAGTGCCAGGCAATTGGGAATAGGCATGCTGCTAATGTAAGGAAATCCCAGTTGAAGTTCTTTCACAGATTTCCCATAAACCCTTGGATGTCTGATTGCAGACTTTAAACTTGGGATGTACAGTACTGTATGCCATCTGGCACCCGAGATGGTCATATCTCTAAGCTCTGGATTATGACATGTAGCCCCAACAGCTCTTCAGTCACTGAGCTACATGGATTTTTTTTGCTTGTATGTGTCAGAGGAAGAGAATTAGAAAGAGAGAATGAGACAGAGAAGATAAGCGATGAGAATTCTGAAAAAGGCATGTCAAAGTAAATGGTCATATAACAGCACAGAAGTCATCCAGAGGTTCATTTGGATTACTGATGAAGCAAGTCATCAGAATCCCCAGCATTGCACCACTTAAAGGTTGAAACTTATTGTAAGGGGGATTAATTGTCTAAAAATCTCCAGTATTTGTTGAATTCATTGTTATCTCTCTCTATTAAAAATAATGAAATGCACCGTACTGCATCATGATTAAGTCTTGCCTCCCTGTACCACATAAGCACAGTTTTAGAAAGTGACCAGACAGCTTGAAACTATTTTTGTATGAACAATCTTACAAATTCCAAACTAACAGTACATGAACGAATCAAGACCTGGTTACTAAATACATTATTTTTAAGAGTGTATATTTTCTTGTGGATGTATGGACTCGTGCCTTCTTGGTTATTATCACTTGATGGCTAGAACTTAATATCTTGAGAGAGAAAAAAGAAAGAAAGAAAGGCTCAAGTGTTTACATCAATTTGGACAAAATGAAGTAAAAAAAAAAACCCCAAACACAACAAAAGAGCTACTTTTGTAATATTTTTTTCTGTACAATAAGTGATCAAAGCCTTGGCTTCTCCTTTGTGTTAGTTTTATAAAGCTTTTGTTGAACAACAAAAAAAAAAAGAAGCTGAGGTTTTCACAGCATATCACTAAAACATCTCAAAGCTTTGCCCTGCACTGTTCTCCGAGTCAACAAAGAGCACCATCCTACTAGAACTGATGGTATTATTGGAGAAATGCATGAAGGCAGACCAATACAAAACAAACTACTGAAAATTATACTAAAGTAAAAGAACAGATCACGTAATTTAATTTTAATTTAAAATGGAAGTATTCAGGCAAAGTGTACTTGTGTATTAACAAAGGTACAATGAAAAAAAGTTAGAGACAGGGTGAGAAGCTCAACCATCATCATCATGCACTGTGTCCTGGACTGACAAGTGATCTTCAGCAAATTGACGATGCCCGTAAGACTACAGTCATCGACCATGAACTGACACGTCTGAATATCGACATTGCTTGTCTACAGGAAACACGCCTGGCTGACAATGGTACTATCAAAGAGGCCAACTACACCTTCTACTGGCAGAGCCTGCCACAAGACACCCGAGACTGCATGGTGTAGGTTTCGCTGTGAAGAACTCCCTGACGACGGCCATTGAACCTCCTACCAGTGGATCAGAAAGAATCCTCACTTCACGCCTCTCTACAACTGCAGGCTTTGTAAACCTTCTCAGCATCTATGCACCAACACTCAGTTCCACCCCAGAGGCCAAGAACCAGTTTTACGAGGCTCTGGATGATGCAATTCGCAATTCCCAGGATCCCCAGCACTGACGGACTTTACCTACTAGGAGACTTCAATGCTAGAATGGGCGCCGACTGTGACACCTGGCCTTTCTGCCTTGGTCACCACGGCATAGGCAGGATGAATGAGAATGGACAGAGGTTGTTGGAACTGTGCTGTCATCATGGCCTGTGTGTAACAAATACATACTTCCAGTGCAAAGACCGTCACAAAGTATCTTGAAGACACCCCAGATCTTGCCACTGGCACCAGCTGGACCTTATCCTCACCAGGCGCACGGATCTGAGCAGCGTTCTCCACACTAGAAGTTTCCAAGGCACAGACAACGACACAGACCACACCCTGGTTGGAGGCAGGATAAAGCTGACAACAAAGAGGATCCATCACTCCAAAACTAAAGGCCTCCCACGCATCAACACCTGCTCCTCAAGGGATCCCCAGCGAATCCAACTGTTTCATGACATAGTCAAGGAGAAGTTGGCTTCGCAGACTCGTGGCAAACACATCAACAGCAAGTGGAGCTTCCTGAGAGATACTATCTACACAACAGCCCTCACCACATTCAGGAAAAAGGAGTGTCGGAGTGTAGACTGGTACGAGGCTCCCTGGGAGGAGATGCAGCCTGTGACAGAAGCCAAGAGGGAAGCCCTCCAAGCCTACATGCAAAACCCCACCCCCAGTACTCACGACATCCTCAAAGCTGCACAAAACAAGGCCCAGCAGACAGCCCGCCGCTGTGCTAACGACTTCTGGCTGAACCTCTGCAGCAAGATCCAGATGGCAGCTGACACTGGCAACGCAATGGTCATGTACAATGGCATCAAGACAGCTACTGGCCCAATCACAATTAGGACTGCACCCCTCAAGACCAAGACCAGGGAGGTGATCACGGACCAAGGCAAGCAGCTTGAACGCTGGGTGGAACATTACCTGAAGCTGTATGCAACCAAGAATATGGTGACGGATGCAGCATTAAATGCCCTGCCAAACTTACCTGTCATGGAGGATCTGGCTTACCTGCCTTCAGTGGACGAACTGGGCAAAGATTGTCCTGTGGAAAAGCCCCTGGAAAGGATGGCATCCCCCTTGAAGTCTTAAAGAGTGGCAAGCCAGCACTCCTGCAGCACCTCCATGTGCTGCTGTGCTTATGCTGGGAGGAAGGGTTCATCCCCCAGGACATGTGCGATGCAAACATTGTAACCCTCTACAAAAACAAGGGCGACCACAGTGACTGTAACAGCTACCATGACATCTCCCTCCTTAGCATCATAGGGAAAGTCTTTGCTCGTGTTGTCCTTACTCGCTTTCAGATTCTTGCTTCCCGGGTGTACCCAGATCGCAGTTTGGTTTCAGGGTAGGCCAATCCACAGTCGATATGATCTTCTCACTTCGTCAGCTGCAGGAGAAGTGTCAGGAGCAGCAGAAGCCCCTGTACATTGCCTTCATAGACCTGACTAAAGCATTTGACCTGGTCAGCAGAAGCGGACTCTTCAGCCTCCCGCAGAAGATTGGATGTCCTCAAAGGTTACTCCAAATCGTGACCTCCTTTCACGAGGACATGCACAGCACAGTCTGCTTCAATGGTGGGACTTCTGAAGCCTTCCCAGTGAGCAGTGGTGTGAAGCAAGGCTGCGTCCTAGTTCCGACACTCTTTGGGATATCCTTCTAGATGCTTCTTCAGTATGTCTTCTCTGACAGTGAGGAAGGGCTCAATATCCACACCAGATCAGATGGAAAATTGTTTAACATAGCTCGACTCCACGCTAAGACGAAGGTGAGGCAGGTGCTCATCCGCGAGATGCTGTTCGTGGATGACGCTGCATTGACGTCCCACACTGAAGCTGGTCATCAAGAGCTAGTCAATCGCCTGTCCCATGCCTGTAATGAATTCGGACTGACCATCAGCCTGAAGAAGACAAACATCCTGGCCCAGGGCACAAACACAGTCCCGAACATCAACATAAATAAAACGCAGCTTGAGGTCGTGGACTCCTTCACCTACCTGGGATTTACCATCACCAACACTCACTCTCTTGACACACAGATCTTATGCAGAATCGGGAAAGTCGCCGCAGTGATGTCCAAGCTGAACAAGCGTGTATGGAGTAACATCCAGCTAACGAAGAACACCAAGCTACGTGTCTACCAGGCTTGTGTACTCAGCACACTCCTTTATGGCAGTGAGGCCTGATCCACGTACGCTGGTCAGGAAAAGCGGCTCAATAGCTTCCACCTCCGCTGTCTCAAGCGTCTGCTTCATATAAAATGGCAAAACAAAGTAACCAACACCAAGGTGCTGGCATGTCAAGTCTGCTCGCACTGCTTAGCCAGAGACGACTTAGGTGGTTGGGTCACGTACGGCGAATGGATGAGGGGCGTATCCCTAAAAAACATGTTATATGGCGAGCTGAGTGAGCTCTGGAAGACCACAGCTTCGGTACAAGGACGTGTGCAAGCGGGACAGGAAATTATCTGGCATCGACATCAACACCTGGGAAGGCACTGCTGAAACACGCCAGCTCTGGAAGACCACTGTCAACGAGGGGGTTAACAAAGCTGAAAGCAACAGAATTAACAAGCTAGCTGAGAAAAGAGCAAAAAGGAAAGAAAGGGCAGCCCCCATAGCACCTCAAAGCCCTTTTGTATGCAGTAAATGTTTAAGAAACTGTCACTCTAGGATGGGCCTTTTACGGTCACTCCCGCAAATGCCTACCATAGCGCTACACCATCGTCTCTCGAGATGTATGGCTGCCGCCGCCGCCAACGATAGGATCAACACCCTGGATGTTATGTTACCATAGGATTACATTATAAAGACCTTAAGGCTATTTGATGCGAGATGTTAAATTTGCTACAAGGGTCTGTATGCTACAGATTCACTTCTGCTCAGGTACACACACAGTATAGGTACACTGCATGTTTGATCTTTTATAAGGCACTCAACTTTCTCTGGTGTAAATGACCAGATGATCAAATCTTCTTTATTAATATAAACAAAGAGCTTAAATAATTTCAGCTGGAGATATTCTTTTAATACAGAATACATCTCGGATGGACATTTATTACTTAGACATGAAAGAGAAATTGCCAAGTAGTTTACTGTGGCTGGCTTAAGACAGCAGTACAGGAAGGATGAATTTAAAACCTATTATTTGGATCAACTATTTATAAAATACTGTACACTTTAATGCTATTGGTGTTCACTAACAAATAGGGGCAAATTTTAAAAGGTGAACGTGGTAAATACAGAATAGGATCATTAACTAATGGGAGAAAGTAGCTAGTGTGATTCTTCTGTTTTGTTTTTTGTTTTTTATTATTATTAAAGCTTTATGTATGGTGCATAATTCAGAAAAGTTAATCCAAGTAGATATATGGTAATGGATTCTGTGCTAAAGTTATAAAAATAAAATTTATATAAATAAGTAAATGCAACCAGGTGGAGTGCACTAGTAAGCTGCATCCCACGTCTTCCAGGAATTCTGCCAGAAATGCTAAAATTATTCCTGAGGGATAATAAAATATGTATAGATGTCAGCAATGGGTAAAACTACTGGTTGAATCAGACACTGTAGTTGGAAAGACAGTTTGGATGAGAAAAGGAGTGTGGAAAATAAGCAATTTTGCCATTTAAGTATATAAGTGTGGTCAGTGATAAAAATTGTACTGCCACCAAAAATGATTGCTTCATAAGGTAAAGTAATGTGGGCTTTTTATACCCGAGCCTCGTGGCTCGTCAGGCCGGTGCTTATCACCGGTTTCCAGAGCATGAAGCGACTAGGAGTACAACTCCTACGAGATGGGATGCTAGTCCATCACAGGTTACCTTCCCAATATATTTTTACTGGTACCCATTTATAATGCTGGGTGAACAGAGGCATACTTGTGGTTAAGACCTTGCCCAGGGTTCTTAGCACAGTGGGGGTCTAACTGGGATTCAAACACACAACCTCCTGATCATGAGTCCAGCACCCTAACCACTATGCCATCGGCCCCAGGATTGCTTCAAGTTTGAGACTTAACCTGCTATCTATATAAAAGCTATGACTATGAACAGGATAGTGAGATTGGGCCAGTGGCGCTCATCCTTGAACCAGATCAGCTGACTCTTCATTTCTATATTTATGAATCATAGATAAAATAAATCATAAAACTAGATAATAAATAATGCAGCTGGATTGATTTAATGTTTTTTTTTCTGTACGTATTTGATATTTTCTTTATATTTCACACAGAAGTAGGTATTTAATTTGTCAGTTATCACTTGTGGAGATTCAATATGAAGTGCAATTACTGAATGAAATATCACTCAAGAACTTAATTAATTAATTAGGAATTAATCAAATAGTTGATTAACTAGTAATTAATCAGTGCTACCAATATCATCAATAATATTAATGATGACCATATGAAAATTTCAAAAATAATGCAGCCATGAGGCGAGGGGGGGCACTAACCAGTGTCTCTCCCCCTTATGCTGGTCCCAAGCCCGGATAAATGCAGAGGGTTGCGACAGGAAGGGCATCCGGCGTAAAACTTCTGCCACATTTAAAAATGCAAATGATCAATACAGAATTCATACCGGATCGGTCGAGGCCCGGGTTAACAACGACCGCCATCAGTGCTGTCAACCAACAGGGTACTGATGGAAATTGGACTACTGTTGGTTGAAGACGTCGAAGAAGGAGAGGTGGGAGGCGTGTCCGTAGGCAGAGAGAGAAGAGGAAATGTGTGAGCCTAGGACTGAGAGTATGGACTTTGAATGTTGGAACTATGCAAGGAAAAGATAGGGAGCTGGCTGACATGATGCAGAGGAGGAAGGTGGACATACTGTGTGTTCAGGAGACAAGGTGGAAAGGTAGAAAGGCTAGAAGCTTAGGAGCAGGGTTTAAACTGTTTTATAATGGTGTGGATGGAAAGAGAAATGGAGTAGGAGTCATCTTGAAGGAGGGGTTTGTCAGGAATGTTCTAGAAGTGAAAAGAGTGTCAGACAGAGTGATGAGTCTCAAGTTAGAAATTGAAGGCGTGATGGTCAATGTTGTTAGTGCTTATGCCCCACAGGCAGGATGTAAGCTAGAAGAGAAGGAGAGATTCTGGAGTGAGTTAGATGAAGTGATGCAGAGTACCCCCAGAGGTGAAAGAGTGGTCATTGGAGCAGACTTCAATGGACATGTTGGTGCAGGCAACAGAGGGGACGAGGAAGTGATGGGCAGGTTTGGTATCCAGGACAGGAACACAGAAGGACAGATGTTGATCGATTTTGCAAAAAGGATGGAAATGGCTGTGGTGAATACTTTCTTCAAGAAGAAACAGAAGCATAGGGTGACTTATGAAAGCGGAGGTAGGAGAACACAGGTAGACTACATCTTGTGCAGGCGATGTAATTTGAAGGAAGTCAGTGACTGCAAAGTAGTAGTGGGTGAGAGTATTGCCAAACAGCATAGGATGGTGGTGTGCAGGATGATGCTGATGGTGAAAAAGCTGAAAAAGGCAAAGGCAGAGCAGAAGACAAAGTGGTGGAAGCTGAAAAAGGAAGAGTGTCGTGTTGTCTTCAAGGAGGAGTTGAAACAGGCTTTGGGTAGTCAGGAAGTGCTTCCAGAGGACTGGACAACCACAGCCAATGTGATCAGGGAGACCGGTAGGAGAGTACTTGGTGTGTCCTCTGGAAGGAAAGTAGATAAGGAAACTTGGTGGTGGAATGAGGAAGTGCAGGAGTGTGTACAAAAGAAGAGGTTAGCCAAGAAGAAGTGGGACATTGAGAGGACCGAAGAGAGTAAACAGGAGTACAGGGAGACACAGCGTAAGGTGAAGGTAGCAGTGTCAAAGGCCAAACAGAGGGCGTATGATGACTTGTATGATAGGTTGAACAGTAAGGAGGGAGAAAATGATCTATACAGATTAAGCACAGCAGAGAAATAGAGATGGGAAAGACCTGCAGCAAGTTAGAGTGATAAAGGACAGAGAGGGAAATGTATTGACTGATGACAGAAGTGTGCTGGGAAGATGGAAAGAGTACTTTGAAGAGCGGATGAATGAGGAAAATGAGAGAGAAAAAAGAGTAGAAGGGGTGACCGTTGAGGAGCAGGAAGTAGCAAAGGTTAGTAAGGGAGAAGTGAGGAGGGCATTGAAGAGGATGAAGAGTGGAAAGGCAGTTGGCCCTGATGACATACCAGTTGAGGTATGGAAGTGTCTAGGGGAGGTAGCAGTAGATTTTCTGACAAGAATATTCAACAAGGTCTTAGAAAGTGAGCAGATGCCAGAGGAATGGAGGAGAAGTGTGCTTGTGCCCATTTTTAAGAACAAGGGAGATGTACAGAGTTGTGGCAACTACAGAGGGATAAAGTTGATGAGCCATACAATGAAGCTATGGGAAAGAATAGTGGAAACAAGACTAAGGGCAGAGGTCAGCATTTGTGAACAACAGTTTGGTTTCATGCCAAGAAAGAGCACCACAGATGCAGTGTTTGCTTTGAGGATGTTAATAGAGAAGTACAGAGAAGGTCAGAATGAGCTGCATTGTGCCTTTGTGGATCTGGAGAAAGCATATGACAGGGTGCTGAGAGAAGAACTGTGGTATTGTATGAGGAAGTCTGGAGTGACAGAGAAGTATGTTAGAGTGGTGCAGGACATGTATGAGAGATGTAAGACAGTGGTGAGGTGTGCTGTCGGTGTGACAGAAGAGTTCAAGGTGGAGGTGGGACTGCATCAAGGGTCAGCTCTCAGCCCCTTCTTGTTTGCTATGGTGATGGACAGGCTAACAGACGAGGTTAGACAAGAATCTCCATGGACTATGATGTTTGCAGATGACATAGTGATCTGTAGTGAGAGCAGAGAACAAGTGGAGGAAAATCTAGAGAGGTGGAGGTATGCCCTGGAAAGGAGGGGATTGAAGGTTAGTCTCAGTAAGACAGAATACATGTGTGTGAACGACAAGGACCCAAGAGGAACTTTGAGGCTACAGGGGCCAGAGATAAAGAAGGTGGAGGATTTTAAGTACTTAGGCTCAACAATCCAGAGCAATGGAGAGTGTGGAAAAGAGGTGAAGAAGCGCGTGCAGGCAGGTTGGAATGGATGGAGAAAAGTGTCCGGTGTGATATGTGATAGGAGAGTATCGGCAAGAATGAAGGGAAAAGTGTACAAGACGGTGATGAGGCCAGCAATGTTGTATGGTTTAGAGACAGTAGCCCTGGGGAAAAGACAGGAGTCAGCATTGGAGGTAGCAGAGATGAAAATGTTGAGGTTCTCTTTGGGAGTAACGAGGATGGATAGGATCAGAAATGAGTACATCAGAGGGACAGCACATGTTAGATGTTTTGGAGACAATGTCAGAGAGGCTAGATTGAGATGGTTTGGACATGTACAGAGGAGGGATAGTGAGTATATTGGTCGTAGGATGCTGAGGTTGGAACTACCAGGCAAAAGGCCCAGAGGAAGACCAAAGAGAAAATTTATGGATGCGGTGAAGGCGGACATGAAGGTCGTTGGAGTAAGAGTAGAAGATGCAGAGGATAGGGAGAGATGGAGGCAGATCATTTGCTGTGGCGACCCCTGAAGGGAACAGCCGAAAGGAAAGAAGATGAAAATTTCAAAATGTTCCCTTTTTTGAGTCTGAGGTTCGATGAGATAGCTTCCGCTTAATAATTTCCATGAATATGTGTGATTAGGAGAGAAACAAAAGAATGGCTTCTACAGTTCGTCAAAAATTAGGTTATGTTTAAAGTTGCTGGAGCACAGCTTGCATATCTCCCCTACCTGGCACGCTCCTCAGCTTTGTTATACAGCTCGGTGTCATAAATACTTTTCTGGGTTCATATCTGGACTACAGTTGGCTATTGAACTATGGTGTAGAAGGTAAATGTTTAGATGAATAAAAATACAATTTGTAGGAAGTTGTGCTCTTACAGTGACTCTGTGGCAACTACACGTTCTGCCAACCCATATAGCGTGCTACTGGCCGTCAGAACCACCAGCTGGCTCAGATGAGGGCTAGGAACCTTCTCCTTTCGGTCCTCAGAGGCCCCGTGGGTGGCTGTGCTCTCTCCCCCTGTCTCCTGCACACACAAATAACAAAGTTTTGCTTTCTGAAAGCTTCAACACCTGTTAACGAAACATAAAATGAGAAATAAGCAGAACGAATTAACACACACACACACACACACACACACACACACACAAAAAATCAGTTCAGAACAAAATATCAGACCACATCTGTGATTGGTTTCTTGGTGCTGACAAAGCACTCCGTTGCCAAACATGAATTTAATGCACTGTCAGGTTGCTGCAGTGTAAGCTAAACTTCACTACATTATTATATCTGTGTAAAAAAAAACCCAAAAAAATAAATAAATGAAGTGAACACGATTAAGCATAATTCCCAGGATGATTGTTATGACTTTGGTTAAATCTAAATCACACATAACATGTTAGCAAAGGAAAAGAAACCACATATTTAAATCAACATGTTTTCTCATCCATCTGAATAGCAATAGAAATGGATTAGAGAATTACCCGATACTACGGGGCACTGGTCTGACATCATAACATTTAACGATGCAGTTTAAAAGTTGGAAATTAAAACTCGCTTTTCCTCTGTCACATGGTAAGCTGTAATATGACAAAAAAACCTTCAGAAATATGGTCGCACACAAAGGAACTGCACTGATGACTCAGACAGCACTTAGTCCCTGACTCAAGGGCAACTGCCACCCTTTATTCAAAACTATGCATAAAACCAAAACTCCTGGAACTTTAGATAATTTTTTTTTTAATTAAGCATCACACACAGGTGCCAACACTGCTTAGATGAAAAATATTTTTATCCTCAGAACTGATGCTCACAGGATGTTCTTTGTTTTGCAACAAGACACCAATTAGCTTGTCAGTGGCTAGTGAATGTATGCTAATGTAGTACTGTAATACATGCTATCCCACAAACATATCAATACAATGTTTCTGTAGCAGAGAGTGAGCAGAATGTGTCCAGCTGTGCTAATCTTTGGCAGTTAATATTGCAGCACTGGCTCATTACAACTTTCACATTTATTCCATAAATGATTAAGATTTGACCCATGTTGTACTTTGGAAAGGGTGGAAATTCAAAGAAATGTTACTCCAGTAAAAGTTCATTTTCTGAACTGCTTAATCCTAATTAGGGTCATGGGGATGTTAGTTCCCATCTCTGGGTGAGGGCAGGGTACAGCCAGGACAGCTCACCAGGCCATCGCAGGCCTCGCACTACTCTTTAACAAACAAAAGCATTGTTCTTTTTACATGCTTCTCACTACAGACAGTGAGAGACATGGCTGGCCTTTGATAACCAAGTTATCTTCACTGGAGGACAGTGGAAGTATGACTATGTCATATACATATTTAAAATAAACTGTGTGAAAAACTGCAAAAAAATACAAGACAGGTTCACTTCTTGATTTACAATCTACCAGTCTATTATATAAAAAGTGCTAAAACAACCACAGCAAACCTCGACTTTGAAATAAAATGGTATGCGAAAAAAACATCTGTGACGTTGAAAGATGCTCATGATTGAGGCAGTGGCTTCAATCCCAAAGGTACACAGCAGTGACTAAACCTGTATCTACATTTAGCTCTATGTGAATGACATCAGTAAAGGAGGCTGGTAATTTCAGTTATAAGGCAACACTCAGACATGGAAATGTGCTATTAGTGTGATGTATAAGAGAAAAACAAAAGGTGGCGACTCAAAATGTGAGGATGTGATCAGAATGGTCATAAAGTCGAGGAACATCAACATGGTGTCAGATTTAATTTTAAACTACTCTGAATAAAAACTCCCTGTCTACACCAGGTTTGAAACTTTTGTCAAGACTAGTTCCTGAGGTAGTTTTGGTACGATTAATTGTGCAGAACTGATTTTGCAAATGAAATGTGGACAGGAGAATCTGACTAGAAACAAGCCTACTGAGTACGCGGAAGGGCAAAGCATACAAATATTACCTGTTTAGTGTCCAGTAAGCAGTCCACTTAGGCCCGGCTTTAGTGGTGTGGACACACCAATTTTGCGATCGATTTTATAATCCGCTTTAGATGCAAGTGCAAATATGTCCAAGAACTCATCTTGGAAAACAATCCCTTCAGAGCCAATACAAATTAAACCAATGTGGAGACAGTCATTAGCGTGCCCTTGCAGTTCAAAAACACCTTGCAACATAATGAATATACAGTTATGATGTCATCAGTATAAAAAATAACCAAGTATTTATGTATAATGATGTGGAAAACTGGAACAAAAAGTGCACAAATGATAACAGGAAGGTCCCCGTGTATATTAAACAAAGAGAACAGCTCATCGATCAATAGTAAATCCCTACAGGGTCGCGGACTTTTCCTTAGATAGTTTATGTCCCCTGTCTCCTCACAAGAGTCATTGTAAATCAATACAAAGTTTCTCTGACTGATCTATATTTCATAATGGACTATTCCTGTCCTCATTTAATGGGGCCCCCTCTAAAATGACCTTGCCCCAAACCAAAGGCCACAGCGACTCAATGAGTGGGTTGTTGAGGCTTTAAATTATATGATAGATCTTCAAAATCACTTTCACTCAGCCCAACCGATAACCTGTGGGAGATTATAGCCCAAGCATATTTTACTCCCATCATTAAAAAAAGCAACTGAGGGAAGGTCTTTTAGAAGAGTAGTGCTCATGAACATATACTGAAGGAGATCTAAAGGTTTATTGTTGCCCAATTCCTCACTAAGACACTTACTTTGGGATTTCCTGTCTATGCGGATTGAAAATGAATGCTTAAATTGTGCCTCAAAGATGCCATAAGACAGCAGACTGTACATCTGAGATGTAGCAGATCATTTTACTGCAGGATCCCCAGGTGCAAAAATCCTTGACTTCTCAAAGTAAATGTGTGGTTTTGTTTTCGGAGGATTAGCAAGATCGTTATAGCAGCTTTGCAAGTCTGTCTGTCTTCCTTTCGGCTTTTTCCCTTTTTTACTCGGGAGTCGCCACAGCGAATCATCTGATTCACACGTTTGATTTGGCAGAGGTTTTGTTTTTTTTTTTACGTCGGATGCCCTTCCTGTCACAACCCTTTTTAGCAAGGGACAGAAACACGCTGACGACTTTGCAGCCTTCTCTTTACGAAAGTCAGCAATGATTCTTTTACATGCCTATCACCATAGACAGTGAGAGATTTGCAAGTATACTTATTATTTATGAATGTTTAATGATTTTAAGTGAAGAGGACTGAAGATTAGTTTTAGAAAAACTTCTTTTCCTTTCGGCTGTTCCCTTCAGGGGTCGCCACAGCAAACCATCCACCTCCATCTCACCCTATTCTCTGTATCTTCTACTCTTACTCCAACTATATTCATGTCCTCCTTCACCACATCCATATATCTTCTATTTGGTCTTCCTCTCGGCCTTCTGCCTGGTAGTTCCAACCTCAGCATCCTACTACCAACATACTCAATATCCCTCCTCTGAACATGTCCAAACCATCTCAATCTAGCCTCTCTGACTTTGTCTCCAAAACCTCGAACAAGTGCTGTCCCTCTGATGTACTCAGTCCTGATCCTATCCATCCTCGTTACTCCCAAAGAGAACCTCAACATTTTCATCTCTGCTACCTCCAGCTCTTCCTCCTGTCTGTTCCCCAGGGAAACTGTTTCTAAGCCAAACAACATCGCTGTCCTCAACACGGTCTTGTACACTTTTCCTTTCATTCTTGCCGATACCCTCCTATCACACATCACACCGGATACTTTTCTCCAACCATTCCAACCTGCCTGCACATGCTTCTTCACCTCTTTTCCACACTCTCCATTGCTCTGGATTGTTGAGCCTAAATACTTAAAATCCTCCATCTTTATCTCTGCTCTCTGTAACCTCACTGTTCCTCTTGGCTTCTTGTCATTCACACACATATATTCTGTTTTACTGAGGCTAACCTTCATTCCTCTCCTTTCCAGAGCATACTTCCACCTCTCTAGATTTCCTGCACTTGTTCTTTGCTCTCACTACAGATCACAATGTCATCTGCAAACATCATAGTCCATGGAGATTCTTGTCTAACCTCGTCTGTTAGCCTGTCCATCACCATAGCAAACAAGAAAGGGCTCAGAGCTGACCCTTGATGCAGTCCCACCTCCACCTTGAACTCTTCTGTCACACCGACAGCACACCTCACCACTGTCTTACATCTCTCATACATGTCCTGCACCACTCTAAAATACTTCTCTGCCACTCCAGACTTCCCCATGCAATACCATAGTTCCTCTCTCAGCACCCTGTCATATGCTTTCTCCAGATCCACAAAGGCACAATGCAGCTCCCTCTGACCTTCTCTGTACTTTTCTATTAACCTCCTCAAAGCAAACACTGCGTCTGTGGAGCTCTTTCTTGGCATGAAACCAAACTGTTGTTCACAAATGCTGACCTCTGCCTTTAGTCTAGCTTCCACTATTCTTTCCCATAACTTCATCATATGGCTCATCAACTTTATCCCTCTGTCGGTGCCACAACTCTGCACATCTCCCTTGTTCTTAAAAATGGGCACCAGCACACTTCTCCGGCATCCTCTCACTCACTAAGACCTTGTTGAATGTTCTTGTCAGAAAATCTACTGTTACCTCTCCTAGACACTTCCATACCTCCACCGGTATGTCATCAGGACCAACTGCCTTTCCATTCTTCATCCTCTTCAATGCCCTCCTCACTTCACCCTTACTAATCTTTGCTACTTCCTGGTCCTCAATAGTCACCGCTTCACCGCTACAGCCCGACAGACACATCCCCCTCCCTCTGCAGCCCACCCCAGCCCCCCCTCTCCCTCACATCAGACCAGGTGAGGAGACAGCTGAGGCGACTAAATCAGAGGAAATCTGAAGGACCTGATGGCATCAGTCCCAGGCTGCTGAGGACCTGCGCAGACCAGCTCTGTGTGGTACTATGCTACCTGTACAACCTGAGCCTCAGCCTGGAGAAGGTTCCAGTCCTCTGGAAGACCTCCTGTGTGGTTCCGGTTCCCAAAACAGCACAAGCGAAGGAACCAGCCCACTACAGACCTGTCGCCCTGACCTCCCACCTCATTAAGACCATGGAAAGGCTCCTCCTTGAATACCTCCGCTCTATGGTGAGCCCCACCTAGACCCGCTGCAGTTTGCCTACAGGCCCAACATCGGAGTAGAAGACGCCGTCATCTACCTTCTGCAGCGGGCACTCACCCACCTGGAGATCGCCGGCAGCGCTGTGAGGGTCATGTTCTTTGACTTCTCCAGCGCCTTCAACACCATCAGGCCAGCGGGCCTGCGGGGGAAGCTGGAGGACGTGGGAGTGGACGGGCATCTTGCTGCCTGGATTATTGACTACCTTACTAACCGTCCACAGTACGTGCGGCGCTGCGGCTGTAAGTCAAAGGTGGTAGTCTGTAGCACGGGGCACCGCAGGGCACCGTCCTCTCACCCTTCCTTTAACATCTATACCTCGGACTTCATATATAACACAAACAGCTGCCACCTCCAGAAGTTCTCGGACGACTCCGCCATCGTGGGCCGTGTGTCAGAGGGGAACGAGCTGGAGTACCGGTCGGTCATCGTCGACTTCGTGGACTGGTGTGAGCGCAACCACCTGTGCTTGAACACTAGGAAGACGAAGGAGATGGTGGTCGACTTCAGGAGAAGCACTCAAACACACACACACACACATTTACTAGTGAACATCCAGGGACAGGACATTGAGACAGTGGACAGTTTCAAGTACCTGGGTGTTCACCTTAACAATAAACTGGACTGGTCCCACAACACCAACGCCCTGTACAAGAAGGGCCAGAGTCGCCTCCACCTTCTGAGGAGACTCAGGTCCTTCGGCATATGCAGAACCTCTGCTCAGGACATTTTATGACTCTGTGGTAGCCTCTGCAATCCTCTACGCTGCCATCTGCTGGGCCCCGGGCAGCACAGAGCGGGACAGAAAGAGACTGAACAAGCTGGTCAGGAGGGCCAGCTCTGTCCTCGGCTGCCCACTGGACTCTGTGGAGGAGGTGAGTGAGAGGAGGATGGTAGCAAAGCTCACATCCATCCTGTTCAACAGCTCTCACCCACTGCACCAGACTGTAGAGGAGCTAAGCAGCTCCTTCAGTGGACGACTGAGGCATCCTCAGTGCAGGAAGGAGCGCTACCGCAGGTCGTTCATTCCCACCGCTATCAGACTGTACAACGCCACTTTGTAACTGTCTGTGAAAATACCGGTTATGTGCAATAAAAACCCCGCCCACTTTAATCAACCACATCTACCCCACTGACTGTGAACCATATCAACCCATCTACTCTGCACTCAGATACATTACACTTTAATATAGGCCAGTCTATAAAGTTTCTCCATTCTTTTCTTTTATTGTTTAGTAATTTATACTATTTATGTATCTATTTATTTATTTACTTATATAATATATGTATGTGTGTATGTTTGTACTTGTATCTATTTTTGCACCCCCTACTGATAGTACCTCAAGAGCCTGTAACAGTGAATTTCTCCATTGTGAGATTAATAAAGCTGTATCTTATCTTATCTTATCTTATCTTCTACTCTTTTTTTCTCTCTCATCAGCTCTTCAAAGTACTCTTTCCATCTTTCCAGCACACTTCTGTCATCAGTCAATACATTTCCCACTCTGTCCTTAATCACTCTAACTTGCTGCACGTCCTTCCCATCTCTATTTATCTGCTGTACCACCCTGTATAAATAATTTTCTCCCTCCTTACTGTCCAACCTAGCACACAAGTCATCATACTGTTTGGCCTTTGACACCGCTACCTCTAAGCATCACTGAGATCTAAAGATTCAGTATAAGAGTACACTGGCCATTTGAATGAATAAACTGGACAATTGGAGCTTTTACAATTCATTTATTATTATACTGGAAACATTATACTAAAAATTAACAAACAATTCATAGGATCCAAACAAGATATTAACCTGAACCTTTTCTCGATAAATGTGAGCCACTCCACCGAAAGTAGGCTCTGGGGTCCAAAAATGAGCTTTTTACACAGTCAAGATAGAGGAGGCCCAACACTGCAAAATGCAGCAAAAAGTTTGTCAATACCTTGAAAACTGACCAAGCTATGCCCTTTCTTGTGTCAGCATTCAACTAAAAATTTCAAAAGACGTTTTAGAGAAAAATGAGCACAAAGATTGCACTTCTTCCAACATCATTAGTCCTTAGCAACAAAAGATTTTGATGCACCTCAGCCATAAAAACTTTTAGAAAACATGTCTAGGAAAAGTTTTACGATTTTAATCTGACAGGTCCTTTTTTAACCCATCAGCCACCGTGGTAACCCCCAAAATATGAACAACAACAAAAAAAAAAAAAACGACTTTTTTTTCATTTCTGTTTATTCCAATAAGATCAGTAAGTATATTTTCGACCATTATATAAAGGTCCAAATTAATTCAAATTATACTAATTGGAAAAAAAACACTTTTAGGTTCAAACAATCACACTTAAATTAAGAAAACTATATACAAGTAAGCCTCATCAACTCTGCCCCCAGCATCATCATCTTAATCTATATCCTGCTCAGCAGAAAGGATCACATCTCTCCTCAAACACAAAAAAACTGACGCATGCACATTTTTATTAGCAGATGCCTCTTCTTCATCAACATCAAAATCTTCATCAACACAGTTGGCATCATCAACTCTGTCCTCAATATTTATCATCTTAATTTATATCCTCACCACCAACACAACTCATGCACACTTTTATGAATAGTCTTCTTTATCAACATCAAAATCTTCATCAACACAGCTGACATCATCATCATCCTCATCATCGGTTTGTTCATATGTAAAAGGAATGAAACATTTAAGTATTTTTCAGGTCTTGACTAATTTTCGCACAAAACTACACAACCCACGATCCAACATGTCCAGTCCAGACAAGATTAGACACAAATCAAATAATCAAAAAAATTCCATAATCAAATTTTGTATGCAGAGAAAAATACTCACGGGCGAAATAATCTTCAAGAACGCCAAGCATTCCAGCATCTACAAAGCTGAATTCTCGCATCGAATTTAACATCTAACAATCTAACAATACTAATGTCACAGATGACATTTCACTCTCTTTTTCTATAAATTATGCGTATTCACAATCTTATAAATAAACCTTAGCTGTTATTGAAGAGAAAGTCGGCGATAAGTTCAGCATGCGGTTAAACTAGAGTCAGGAAGTAAACCGGAAGTTAACATGTGACGGGCACTGCGCATGTGCAAGCCCGAGCTGACCAATCAGTGTGCTTGTTTCAGATATATATTCCTTAGCAACTAGCCTGCATCATTTACAAGAATATCGTCTTCATAACCTTTATTTTATTCACTGAAACAGCATTTTAATATCAAAACAGTATCCAAAATGGAGAGACTACTTCACGACTATTCTTCTGGTGTATGGATTATAGTGTGTCTTGTACCGAACTCGGTGAATAGTTGCAACGAAAACCAGTAAGTTTGCTACTGTTTTTGTCTAGTTTTATGAGGGTACTCGTCAGAAAAATGGGGGGAAAAAATAAATTTTTAGTGAGTTTTAGTCGATTTCACGTGAGCAAGTGACAGTTGAATACTTGTTTTAGTAGTTTATGCAAAAATCCGAATTTCGATAAAAATGGACCCTTTTACTTTTCTGGCCTTTAAGTGCCTACTTTCGGTGGAGTGCCTCACAAATAGGCCACACCACTTAATCAGCAACAATGAGATTTCCTTTCGCCTTTTTCCCCCTTATCAGGGGTTGCCACAGCAATGAATGTCATCAACTTGTATAAAGGATCGTAAGAAAGCAAATAGAAATCATCATTCTTTCACATTCATGATATCTGATAAATGACACCAGTCACTTTTAGTTATTTTAACCTGGAAATAATTTGTTTGCTTCATGCAAAGGTTGACTGTAACCCTGACTAATGGTATTCAGGATAATTTAATCAACAAAAAGTAAAAAGAGAAGAGCCAAACTAATGTATGCACAGTGAGCAGGTCATTATCACACAATAAACCCTGACAGCTGAAAGGAATTGAATCACGTGAAAAGTCTTCATTTTGCGATAATGATGGGCTCAGAGTGAGCCTACTTATTACTCAGATGCTTTCTTGTTAAATTAATACCTGATAATCACCTAATTTAATTAATTCCTGATGAGTAACGGATTTAATTGATACTTTTTTTATTCACTGCGAATGACATACTCCATAGCAATGGTCTGTTACATATCGCAACAGAAACAAAATGCTGAATGCACTTGCAAAGTATTACTGTTAAGCACAGCTGAACAGTAAATAAGACTCAGATAAGATTAATACTTGTTTTTGTGATTTCTTTATTTTTGTAATACAGTGATCCCTCACTTTCCACAATTAATTGGGACCGAAATCCCCCCACGACCGCCGAATTCCGCGAAGTAGGATCAACCCTTCTGACTGACTTATACGTACATGTACATATAATATCAATAAATAATTCACAGTATTACAAACACCCTGATGCACACCTCACATAAAAATGTAAATAGTTTTGACGGGAGGTTGTGGGTTGTTTTTTGTTTGTTTAGGGTTTTTTCGTTGTTGTTGTTGTTTGGGATTTTTTTTTGCATAATTGGCCTTGTTTTTGTGGCATTTTCCTTAAGTTTTTCCCCTATTCTTCCTTATTTTTTAATTCAATGAATATTTATATAAAAAAAAAAAAATAAAACAAAAAAAAAAAAAACGCAATGCACTCGAAGCCGCATGAATTGAAGCGCGAAGTAGCGAAGGATTCCTGTACTTAGTTTTGTAATATTTGTTTAAAAATATTTAAATAATTTAGCACAAATTTAATATTTATCCTTTGTATTATTCACCACTTTTCATTTTTACTGAGCTAATTCTCCACCTTTTCATTGCACGGGTTCACTAACAGTCTACAGTATTATAAGTGGAAAGGGGAACATTTTATTTCAAAAGGAAGTACAACTGCAGACAAGATTAATGAATAATAAATTGCATACAATATTCTCTGTGGTGGTTTAGTAAAAAGGTGTACTGAGAAAATCAGTGAAAATTAAATGGCGATTCAAATCAGTGACTGTTGTTATTATTAGATAAATGATTTGCAGCTAAACACTATTTGTAAAACTAAAAATAACTTAGTTTTAGGAGAGCTACTATATCAGAGCTTGCAGACTTTTGCTACAGGGACCCACATGAAGTATGAGTCTGAGATTGAGTAAAACATCATCATCTTCTTTTCCTTTCGGCTTTTCCCTTCAGGGGTCGCCACAGCGAATCATCTGCCTCCATCTCACCCTATCCTTTGCATCTTCTTCTCTGACACCAACGACCTTCATGTCCTCCTTCACCACATCCATGAATCGTCTCTTTGGTCTTCCTCTAGGCCTTCTGCCTGGTAGTTCCAGCCTCAGCATCCTATTACCAATATACTCACTATCCCTCCTCTGTACATGTCCAAACCATCTCAATCTAGCCTCTCTGACTTTGTCTTCAAAACGTCTTACATGTGCTGTCCCTCTGATGTGCTCATTCCTAATCCTATCCATCCTCGTTACTCCCAAAGAGAACCTCAACATTTTAATCTCTGCTACCTCCAGCTCTGCCTCCTGTTTTTTCCCCAGGGCCACTGTTTCGAACCCATACAACATCGTTGGCCTCAACACCGTCTTGTACACTTTTCCTTTCATTCTTGCTGACACTCTCCTATCGCACATCACACCGGACACTTTTCTCCAACCATTCCAACCTGCCTTCACACGCTTCTTGACCTCTTTTCCACACTCTCCATTGCTCTGGATTGTTGAGCCTAAATACTTAAAATCCTCCACCTTTCTTATCTCTGCTCCCTGTAATCTCACCGTTCCTCTTGGGTCCTTGTCATTCATGCACATGTATTCTGTCTTACTGAGGCTAATCTTCATTCCCCTCCTTTCCAGGGCATACCTCCACCTCTCTAGATTTTCCTGCACTTGTTCTCTGCTCTCACTACAGATCACAATGTCATCTGCAAACATCATAGTCCATGGGGAATCTTGTCTAACCTCGTCTGTCAGCCTGTCCATCACCATAGCAAACAAGAAGGGGCTGAGAGCTGACCCTTGATGCAGTCCCACCTCCACCTTGAACTCTTCTGTCACACCGACAGCACACCTCACCATTGTCTTACATCTCTCATACATGTCCTGCACCACTCTAACATACTTCTCTGCCACTCCAGACGTCCTCATGCAATACCACAGTTCTTCTCTCGGCACCCTGTCATATGCTTTCTCCAGATCCACAAAGGCACAATGCAGCTCCCTCTGACCTTCTCTGTACTTCTCCATTAACATCCTCAAGGCAAACACTGCATCTGTGGAGCTCTTTCTTGGCATGAAACCAAACTGTTGTTCACAAATGCTGACCTCTGCCCTTAGTCTAGCTTCCACTATTCTTTCCCATAACTTCATCGTATGGCTCATCAACTTCATCCCTCTGTAGTTGCCGCAACTCTGCACGTCTCCCTTGTTCTTAAAAATGGGCACCAGTACACTTCTCCTCCATTCCTCTGGCATCCTCTCACTCTCTAAGACCTTGTTAAATGTTCTTGTCAGAAAATCTACTGCTTCCTCTCCTAGACACTTCCATACCTCCTTTCCATTCTTCATCCTCTTCAATGCCCTCCTCACTTCACCCTTATTAATCTTTGCTACTTCCTGGTCCTCAACAGTCACCTCTTCTACTCTTTTTCTCTCTCATTTTCCTCATTCATCAGCTCTTCAAAGTACTCTTTCCATCTTCCCAGCACACTTCTGTCATCAGTCAATACATTTTCCTCTCTGTCCTTTATCAATCTAACTTGCTGCACGTCCTCCCTCTTTACTTTCCAACCGAGCATACAAGTCATCATACGCGCTCTGTTTGGCCTTTGACACTGCTACCTTTGCCTTCCGCTGTGTCTCCCTGTACTCCTGTTTACTCTCTTCGGTTTTCTCAATGTCCCACTTCTTTTTAGCTAACCTCTTCCTTTGTACACACTCCTGCACTTCCTCATTCCACCACCAAGTCTCCTTATCTACTTTCCTTCAAGATGACACACCAAGTATTCTCCTACCTGTCTCCCTGATCACATTAGCTGTAGTGGTCCAGTCATCAGGAAGCACTTCGTGACCACCCAAAGCCTGTTTAAACTCCTCCTTGAAGACAACCCGACACTTCCTTTTTCAGATTCCACCACTTTGTATTCTGTTCTGCCTTTGTCTTCTTCACCTTCCTCACCATCAGCATCATCCTGCACACCACCATCCTATGCTGTTTGGCAACACTCTCACCCACTACTACTTTGCAGTCACTGACTTCCTTTAAATTACATCGCCTGCACAAGATGTAGTCTACTTGTGTGCTCCTACCTCCACTTTTATAAGTCACCCTATGCTCCTCTCTCTTCTGGAAGAAAGTATTCACCACAGCCATTTCCATCCTTTTTGCAAAATCTACCAACATCTGTCCTTCTGCGTTCCTGTCCTGGATACCAAACCTATCCATCACTTCCTCGTCCCCTCGGTTTCCTGCACCAACATGTCCATTGAAGTCTGCCCCAATGACCACTCTTTCACCTCTGGGGGTACTCTGCATTACTTCATCTAACTCCCTCCAGAATCTCTCCTTCTCTTCTCGCTCACATCCTGTCTGTGGGGCATAAGCACTAACAACCTTGACCATCACACCTTCAATTTCTAACTTGAGACTCATCACTCTGTCTGACACTCTTTTCACTTCTAGAACAGATTGAGTAAAACATGATGTACATATTATCCATTTATCATGACACTGAATGTTGTTAAACATCTATTGTGGAACAAGTTAAATTCTGTTAACACAACTATAAAAAAAACTGTTCTCAAACACTGCTTTCTTTTCTCACAAGTTAATTGGACAAATAAAATTAATCTAGTCATGCCACAAGAAAACTGCAAATGCCACTCTCCTAAAGGCTTTCCTATAAAGGAATATTTAACTTATTATTTCCACTGATATGGACACCCTGACACACAGATAGACCTTCAGAAAATGTATGAATGTTTCCCTACAGAAAACTTTACAAAGCATTCGAACTCATACGTTACTGTAAAGTGCATATTAATAAATACCTACTGCGACCACTACTGTCAGAGCTACTGTAAGAGAATATTAATGTGTCCCGTGGGTCTAATCAGATTCAAGAATTAAACTGCAAGCTGTAAGTGTAAGCTATTGATAAAACCATGGCGGACTCATATGACATATAAATGGCACATCTGGCAAATTACAAACTGAAACATTCAAACAACCACCACCCTACTGTTTCTACAGTATGTCAATACCAGTCATGAGAATGCATCCATTAAAAGATGCTGCAAATAAACAGGCATTTCTGTGAATTTCAATCTGTTCGAAAGATCTGCATCGTATCAGGCTATTATATTTCTGAGTTCATAAGTGAACGCTTTAAGAAAGGGGGAAAAAATTGTTAATATCCTTTCATACACTTGTGTCAGTGTCAAAAAAAATCCCCCCCGAATACTTTTGGTAGTACAGTACAATTAAATGGGTCTTTTATTAGGATTTTTATTATGCCAGGTCAGGTTTTCCTCTGCTACTGGTAACATGTAAGCCAGTACAACTTGCTGCATGGTTGAGTGGTCGGCGACTAAACCGGCTTCCTCACCAGGTTCCAAATTTAATGAGGAGGGTGGCTAGCAAGCCAGTAGGAATAAAAACAAGACCTATCAAATGGTGGATGAACTCTTTAGAGTCAACGGCCAGCTAGCTAGAGATGGTGTCTCAATAAAAACACCCTGTAGAAAGAACTTTGGGCGTCTACTGCAGAGTGCAGCTAACTGGGTTATCAAAGGCAGGCCATGTCTCCCACTGTCTATGGTGAGAGGCATGTAAAAGAACCATTGCTGACTTTCGTAAAGAGTAGGCTGCAAAGTCGTCAGCGTGTTTCTGTCCCTTGCTAAAAAGGGTTGTGACAGGAAGGGCATCCGACGTAAAAACCTCTGCCAAATCAAAAACGTGCGAATCAGATGATTCGCTGTGGCGACTCCTGAGTAAAAGGGAAAAAGCCGAAAGGAAGACAGTATACAGCCATGACAAAGCTGTTATGGCTATCGCCTACTCCAGAATTCTGGCATGGCACACAGATTAATTGATGTATTAGGAAGGGTTTTTTTTTCTTTTACTTTTTAGGAGGTTTACTGTTTTACTTGAAAGACACCAGCAGATACTTGAGGTGTGGGGGGGATAATAATAAAAAAGACATGCAGCCACATGCATGTTTGCAGAAAATGATCTGAATATCTAATTTCAGGATTTAAAGTTAAGTTTCACAAGATTAGTGCTTACATGCCTTTACTGGAGAGACACTTCAGTATGAATGTAGTCATAATCTAAAAAAACCAACCAACTAAACAAAAAACTGTCAGTACATTCTCAGCTCTGTTGGAAAAGCAAAGGAAAATGAGTAATTTAATATCATGTGAAATGATGCATTCAACAATCATTCAACATATATGCCAGGCTGCAGACAATAAAGAAATAGTAAAAACATAAACAATTAAAAAATGAATGGAGACTATACAATGGAATTAAAAAAACTGCACTACACACTAGAAATATTGTATAAGTGTATGCTTCAACACACAGCAGTCAATGCAATTGTATTGTCATGTCACGAAGGCAAACCCAATATGAGCATGTAGAAGACTACGTATGAGACACTGGATGAGGAAAATAAGGATGAAGATCAGAAATTAATTTCCAGAAATATAAAGACAAGCTGACAAGTTCATCGGTCTCTAATATATCAATCAAGGTTGATTTATTCAGCATAATCATTCAGAGAGGCTCAAATTCCAGGTTAGGACGCCTTGCAGTTTTTCATTCACTGTTAAATTATGCAGAGAAAAGATAAGCAGAGTTGGAGCAAAGGCCAGCATAACCTAATTCCTTGTCTTTCATTTAGCAAGTGTGTACCTGCTCTTCTTTTACCATATTAAAACAGAAAGGTCAAACAGGGAAATATGATCAATCTTATCTAATAGATTTGAGTGGTGCAACATGAGGAAATTTAATCTTTCTGCAAATATAGTAAATGTTATGAGGCACTGAAGTTAATAAAAAAGAATGGCTCCTGTCTGAAATTGAATGAGTGGGTGAAACAGAGGGTTGAATTGGAGCTCATGAATGAGTTTATTTTCTGGCTTAGTGAATAAAGAAAAGAGATGAAAAGGATAGAAAAGAAAAGAAAGATATCCCGACAGATTTTAATGGATAAACAGATGAACATCCCAAATGACAAAGTGCTTTTGTCAGTTCTTTCATGTGTTAACACACATATTGGAAGCCACAGGAACATTATATGCCCTTCAGATGATAAAGCATAGGATCAATTATTCAACTCAGGCTTGGTGGATGTCCTGGATTTAAACAGTCGCTTCAACAGTCCAGGGACATCCGAACTGTCTTTAATTCATCAATGTTAAGCAACAGTCTCTGCTAGTTAAATAAAATCTGCTCCCAAAGCCAGTAAATATTCCTGTTTTTCATTGTATAATTTAAAAAAACAGTCTGCATCCTTCCACCTTTGGGAAAATTATTATTATTGATAATAATAATAATAATAATAATAATAATAATAATAATAAAAGCAATAAAAGATTACAGGCAAACAACAACCTAAAATGCTTGATTTTAAATACAGACAAAGCCAAAAGAAGGTTAATTACCATTTGAGAGCCCGGACCTAACAGTTAAAAGTCCAAGACTCCAATATGTGACCTTGTACAAATGAAGTCACAGAGTTTGGCCACTTAGGAAATCTGCTCTAAGGAAAAATATTCATAACCAATCGACAGGGTGTCGATTCATTGACCTAAATCTTTATATAATTGAAAGGTGAAGGAAAAATAAATTATTTGATCTGCAGTCCACCAAGTGCTCTAGTAACAGGAATCAGAATTCATGTTATTAAGGGATCAAATGAAAGAATTTCATTACTCTTTATTACAGAACAGCAAAAACAAATTTGAGTAGTCAGAACTTGCCAAAAAGTTTGGACGAAACACTCACAAACCCATTGTACAAATTCTTCAGTAAACAAGAATACATAGATTCAGGGATTGTCTAAAAGAGCTGTAATAATAGAAGTCTGATTCTGGGTTTGTTTTTCACCGTCTTCATGAGCTAATTACTGCTTTCATCCGTCCTCTGTGTTTAAGTATCTGTTTAACAAGTTTATGTTCCATCAAGCTACTGAATTTAGCGTTTGCCCCATGAACATTGAGTTACTTGTAAGTCTGTGTTTGTACTCTGTGTGAGTCTGAGCCATAGTGTATCAGCCGATATTTTTGGGCTTCAGTTTGTTATCAATAATCTGTGGCAGCCTTATTGGGTTTCCTGTTGTAAACACAAGCAAATACTGGACAGACACAAAAAAACTATCCAAGCCACTTTCCATGACTATGGTGCTCCACATGGGAGCTCTGCTATCTATTATTAAAGTATCCCAATTTATCCAAAACATCAACTTTCCTCCACAAATGGACCAGACGGTGCAATGTTTTTACCTCATGAACATCAATTATAGGTGTTTTTCATGGAGAAGCAAATAGTGGGTCAGGAGAAACACCAAAGCTTTTTTCCCATGAAAATAGTTTGAGCAGAAGTAAAAACAATCATCACAAAATCAAACCAGATATCAGAAGAGTAGAACAGCAAATGAATGGCGCTTAAGAATGAGCCATCCTATGTTGGAATGCTCTGTCATGCTCAATAGATATGTATACACATACATACATACATACAGGGATCCCTCGCTACTTCGCACTTCAATTCATGCAGCTTCAGTGCATCGTGTTTTTTTTAAATATTCATCGAATTAAAAAATAAGGAAATTAAGGAAGAATAGGGCAAAGGTTAAGGAAAATACCACAAAAACAAGGCCAATTATGCAAAAAAAAACCCTAAACAGACAGGAAACAAACAACCCAAAATCTCCCATTAAAACTAGTTATATTGACGTGAGATGAGCATCTCAGTGTGTGCACGTGCATCTGTATGTGTGTGTATTTAGATTTGATTTACATCTTGCGCATTATTTTTGAATGTTTAAATCTTATTATAAGCATTTATAGCATTGAATATGTATTTATTGATATTATATAGACATATACACGCACCAACCCCCCCCCCCGATTTCCACGAAGTAGGATGAAGCCCCCCGACTGACATATACAGACATGTATATGTGTATATAATATCAATAAATACATATTCAATGCTATAAGTGTTTATGAATAAACATTCAAAAATAATGCATAATGTAAATAAAATATAAATGCGCACACACACACACACACAGACACACACTCAGATGCACATCTCACATAAAAATGTATTGGGGGGTTAAGGGGGGGTTCATAATTGGCCTTGTTTTGAGGCATTTTCCTTACCTTTTTCCCCTATTTTTCCTTAATTTAGTTATTTTTCGATTAACATTTTTGAAAAACCCGTGATGGACTGAAACCGCAGAAACTGAAGCACAAAGTAGCGAGGGATCACTGTATATAAATAATATTGTTAGTGAAAAAATATTACTTTTGGTGAAGTGAACATTATTTGGTACTCATGGAAAGGTTCTCCTTTCTGTTTGAGTTTTTAAATCCTTTGCATTTCAAGAAAGGGTAAAAAAGGGGATGCCTGGTCATAATTGCTGTTATTGCTGCAACAAATAATTACAACTAGCTTGTCATACGGCCTTATAAATATATATAATTATAAATAGTTAACATTTCCACAATGATGTTCATGAATAAACCATAATTAAACTGCTGTGGTGTAATATTAAAAAAAAACAACAGGATTTTATTGTACTTGTAAAAGTAACTTCACTTGCAGCTTCGACTATCATAAACCATCATTGCTTATTTTCTTAACAGCACACTTGTATATTTTCCCTTAAACAGAAACAATAAGTATGAAAGTCTAGAATGCAAAAAATTAATTTTAATATAATCGATTTTAGAAATAAGTAGTAACGAGTCATGGATTTTGTTATGCATTTGTCTCCAATATTTGACATGGGCAGGCACCTTAATCCAATTTCTCTGTTCAGTCTCCATCAAATTTCCTTATTCCGTTTAATCTGGGGTCGGGCCACAGGATTTTTAAATCTGTCCAAAATTTTCTTCAGCCTTCCTCCTTATTTCCCTGAGGAAAATCCTTTAGTCTTTCTTGTTCCTCCCTGCCTTGCAAAGCTACTTATTCGAACAGCTAACGTTCTTCCTGCTGTGTGTGCAACCAGAAGCCTCAGGAAAACCTCTTTGCAATATGATAATGAAAACATTTTCACAAGCACTGTAAACATCATCAAGTCAAAAGTTTTTGTTTGAAACAGGAGAGAGAGGGGGGGGGATATGTATATATAAGATGAATAAGAATGTGAGCTTATTTCCACCAAAAGAAAAACGTGTTTCAATTTCATGAAAGTGGAGCAAGAGAGATACGAGTGCTTTGTATAGAGCTATTTGCATCAAAGGCTTCAGGATCATCAGAAAACCCTTACTGACCGCAAATGCAGCTTGTGCTTGAAAATCAAGAAAGATTACAGCTCAGAGAGGTCGGAGTGAAATTTGGAGACTGTATGGAGTCAGAAAATATGAAATAAATTACATTTGAACAACTTTTTTTGCAACTTAAATAAATGTCAGAGCTCATAATAATATATTGTATTACACTCAAATAATTAAATGTGTAACTTGTCAAGAGTTTAATTTCTCTTTGTTGATTTTGCTTTTATTATGACAGCAGAATTACTAATGCTAAAATCTACAAAAAGAGAGAGACAGATAAGAGTTTGGGTCAGTATCATTTTCTCAAACGGGGAACACGTGTTCCAAGATACAGAGTGAGTTTTTCCTTACTGAAGGCAAATCTTGGCTTTCAAAACAGGACTAATGCACAGCCTTACTGATAAAACATAAAGGAATATATGGTATCATAAATTTCGATAACAACACTATATTTTTTTGCTCGAAGTCTTTGCAACATACCTACCTTTAAACGAGTTTGGTTTTTTTTTTTTTTTAAACTCTGATGGTATTTAAGAAATTTTGCCCACAAAACCTACTTTGCGATTCTCCTGGCTTGCAGTTTTAAGCCCTATCATAATGTCATCTGTTAAAATTTAGCATCTGCTGTGCAGAATTCATTTGGCAGACTGTAATGGTCTGTACTGCTGAAATATGAGTGTTGCTCTTGGCTTTCATCAGCATCAATTCAGCAGCTGATTTGTTGTGAGCTGGGGGTTCTGCTAAATTCCTTTGCTGAGACCTCAGACAATCCCGTGTTGAACTGAAGAGCAGTACATGCCTGTACGCCTACACATGCCGAGAAGCTTCTTCACGTATGGCTGGACTCATGGTGACCGATCGACTAGGATGAGGAGAGTGACTTCTGATAAATAATTTGGATCTCACGTCCAAATTTAAACCGGGTTTAAGGTCTAACTGTAGGATGACACAAAGGACTTATTAACAGTCCTCATTGTCCCTTCTACTGCAAGCTTTGCACTCCAGAGATTTCTCCAAAGCTGACAAATAACTCAGTAGACAATTACCAACAAAGAAATTCTCCAGTTGCATCGTCATACTTTGGCAATTGTAAAAATGTATTTCTCATTGGATGGGTATCAAACACAATTAAAAACTCCATTCACTTCCTGAATATTATACTAGTCTTACTAACTTAAAAACTAGTATACTAGTAAATTGGCTTAGCCATATGTCAAAGGATTCCAAAGTTTAGGCTCAACAGCACTGCACACAGTTGGCCTCCTAGAATGAGAACTGCAACTTTAAAGAGAAGGCGGGAAATTAAATCAGTTGCCGTGGAGCCAATAATGAAAGATGCTTTATTCAGACAGTGAAAAGAACAGCAGCACGAGATCATAATCAGTAAACTTCAATTGAATAAAGGCATGCTATGTGCTTTTCTGTCAGCAGCAAATCAGTCTAAGAGACTGTATGAGTTCCACATATCAACACTTTGGGCTGAGTGTGCTTTTCAAGAATCGTCAGTATAGAAGACTTCTCTATAAAACTGAAAACGTCATTCTTTTTTGCCCCTTATCTGTAAAAGCAGCTGTAGCTACACAACAGTCCATGTTAGTAGTTATCCTAAGAGTTTTTTTTTGTTCAAATGTCAATCTAAAATTTCATTAAAACCTAGTTACAATACTGCTAAGGCAACTGCTGCTACAAAATACAAAGAATTCCCAAAGCAAAGATTTAAAGTCGGGGTGATGTTATACCTGAGAATATGACTGTGGCATGTTTAATAATTATGCACAAATGCGAGGTGGATGTCGCTAAACAGTCTCACACGACATCCACCAAACCTACAGCAAATTGTTGCAGACTGTTTTAGGGTACTCATTCACTCACTAATATTGCTGAACCACTGAAGAATATTCGGGTTACAGGGAGCCTGGAGCTTCTCAGCCAACACTGGGAGAAGGTGGGGTACAAAGAACAGCTCTCCCAAGACCATCGCTCGGAAACATACACTCAGCCACACTCATGCCTAAGGGCAATTTGGAACAACCAATTACCCTAATGTGCATCTCTTTGGACTGTAAGAGGTGTACCTGAAAGAAACCCATGCAAGCACGGGGAAAACATGTAAACTCAAAATATAAACGACTAAACCCGGGAGTCAAACTCAGGACCTCCGTGTTGTGAGGCTGGCATGTTAAAGACTATGCCCCTGTACCGCTATTGCATAATGTACTGCATGGAACCAAAATAAATGTTTTATCTTTTTAAATTGTGTGCACAGATGAACACCTTCTGAAATCTAACAATATATATATAAAACTCTTGAAGACTTTACGTAGGTGCTACATAGGAACCGAAAAAAGAAAATTTGTTTTTTACACATTTTTTTTTTTTATATTTACACAAGCACCTTGAGCCAGGCTGGTGCTTTTGTAAGTTCAGCTTTTGAACATTTATGAAGGTATTTTAGAACATGCAACCGAAATACATACAAAACAAATTGAAAATGATTTCTTCAAGTGTGATGAGAATGCAGCCTGTGAGTGTGACGTTAAACCCAATTCCTTTGAGATGCAAACCTCAGTAAATAGCTGATCATGCAACATTATAGGCCACACTGCCTGCCTTCCTCTATATACAGGAGTTCACAGATGTGGATTATTGGCATTGTGTTTTTCTGACCCATTGAAGATAACTCCATGCATCTCACATACATGCGACTCGTTTTGCATTCATGGATTCCTGACAGTGCAAGAATGTAGACTTGCTGTTATGGTGTTAGGCTGTATACACTATCCCTACACCCTCCTTAAATCTTGAATATTGACTAACATCTGGGAGTAACCATGGTTTTGTAGTGAAATATGGAAATACAGATAATTTAGAATGAACAGACTGTGTATTCTAAATAGATAGAAACACATTTTTGCCAAAGGAGGTTAAGTCTCCATACAAACATGTTTTTACTCTGTTTATCCACATGAAATACTAACCCACACACTTCTGGGGTTATCATTACATGCTTTTTTTTTTAAACAGTGACATCTAATTTTATAATGACAATTTTATAAATTATTATTTTTATATTCTATTTATTAGTTTAGTACCTCATTTAATTTAAGATTGTCTATTATTCATTATCATTACAATATGCTGCAGTGGATTAAGTGCTGACAAAATTGTAATCACTAAGATTGCTGTGGTTATTACAATTATATTAAGTCAAACAATTCTATTAACAGTGGACAGCTGTGAAGGCGTTAAAGAAAGGAAGCAGTGTATAAAAAAAGGAAAATCTTGCGTAACCTATTTTTAACTGTAGGGTGAGAGATCCTCCCATATCACCAATAAAGTTCATCTTTGGATTATCCAATATTTAGGGAAAAAAAATTAGGCATACAACATCTGTTTGTCACCCAACAAACACAAACACACAGATACTTCTCTTAATGTGTAAACCCCAAACACATTGTATGCACAGTGACTGTACTTTTATTGCACGCCAGGTTGGGATGTTACACTGCATCACAACAGAGTGAATAGACAGACACCAGACGGCCCAGAGAAGCCCCCCCAAACCACCCACAGATTGGAACCGCTAGCTGCATGATATGGGATATGGCACGCACGCACACCATTATTAGCATATCGCCGATTGTTTTTATATAGACAACTGATGAAGTAAAAAGTAGCAAGTTTATCCCTTTAACGCCCAGCAGGCCCATATGGTCCTCTTTCAAAAAATGCTAATAACTACTAGACGCATTGTACTCAGTGCTGCTGCCATTCAGAACGTGTTGTATACTTGGTGTGGCATCACCTGGTGCAACACAGCTTGGTCTCACGTGCCTGTCAGCTGTGAGACGACTGAGTGCGCAGGATTGTGTTGTTCACAAATTTGTGAGTGCTATTATTATTATTAGTGCCATTATAATTTTGTTGAAAGAAATGTGTTCACTGTATTTCATTAGGCCTTTTTGATTAGGAAAAACTCAATCGTTTTTTTTTAACTGCAAAAAATAATTTGGGCAAGAAAGGGTTAAGGAAAGCTGCCACATCTGAAATTCTCAGACTGAGTACAGCTGAGTAAATATGCAAACACGAGTAAAAATATCAAAGAACTTTAAATATTGTCAAACGATCTCACTATGTGTGCCTCCAACCTTTTCAGGAATAGACTAAATCACTTTATTTTCCTCCTTACCATATCTTCATTGTAGGTGTGCCAATATTTTTGAATGAAATTCAGAAAATTACAACTGTTAAGAAAACTTGTGTATATACAGTACTTTCATGTTCAAGCTTAAAATAGAACTCACAGCATATCATGTTATTAAATTGTTTTCATAAACAGTGCCAATAATCCTGTACACTTGATTAGTTATTCGAACAGTGATCTACGGAGCTAAAAAGAACCATGCAGACAAGGGAAACAGGATGATTAAGAGAGAGGGGAAAGTTTCCAGACTGCCTTTATCTTAGGTGATGAATGATTTATGGAGCTGAACAGAAATAGTTGTGTGTGGGGGAGGATGGACGAAATGCTTCATCTCCAAAACATTTTCCCTCTCTATTTGAAAAAAAATAAATAAATAATAATAATAACTAATTAAATTAAAAATGTTAGTCCTGCTCTGGCTTTTCTAGGAAACTGTATGAAGAGCTGCACTGTGCGGTTCAGTCATAATGGCAATAATGATTTAGAAGGCATTTAATTTGGCAGAGCACTATTAAAAAAAAAAAACATAGCTATAAGTTTTGGACTACCAAGTTACATCATTAAGCCTGTATTAGCAGACAGGCCACTCTGGCTGAGCGTTCACATGGGAAAAACTCACCAGCTCTTATCTTAACATCACTACCAGTAGCAATTACATGTGATATAATAGCTCGCAGCCTATACTGCTATAAGTGTGGAGACAGGGTGGCTGTAACGGGAATAAAGACAGATGTGCTGCTACTGAGCTGCAACAACTGCCCTCTTACAGCTGACCTGAGGCTTCTAAAATCAAAGTTTCATACAAGCTTTTAAAGAATTTTCAATTAATTTCATAACCAATAAAAATCTGACAGTGTACTTGCTGCAATACACTCAACAAACAGAACCTGCGAAAAGGAAACAGTACTTCTCTGGCTGTCCTTTAACTTTTTTCTTTGAACTTATGAAAAAATCTTGTAAAAGTATGCAGTATTGCTGTTGTTTTGAATGCTGAGTAAAAGTCTGACTACAACAAAGAGTTTGTCATTCATTTATAAACCTTATTTTTGTGTATCAAAATAATCGAGTGCACAAATACAAAAGAGCATACAATATATTAAAAGAATGCTCATCATAAAATAAGTGATGCCACCTCGCAGCGTTGCTTCTATGTTGAAACAATGAACTACACTCATTTTTTTATCAAATCATTCATTCATCCTCAGCAACAGCTTTACTTTGATCAGGCTTAAGGCGGACTCATGTTCAAATAAATACAGCAGCACCTCGCAAGATGAATGTCCTTTATACAAGGATCTTTCTTAATGCGGGACACTTATGAGTATTTCTCTACTGAAAGACAAGTAATGTCTCTGAACAAGACGATGCCCCACGCATAAGTAAGCAAAACAATCTCTCGTTTTCCCATGACCATGCAACATTTTTTAGTGGCTGCGGAATGCTTGATGAGTCAAGTAGCATCTGTTTCTCGTCATAAAAGCATCTCTTGCAAGTTTATTGTTAAATAATGATAATAGCTACATTGCAAACTGTACTACCATGGTGACCAAAAGGATATTGTAAAGATAGGCAGCAATGAGAAGACTGAAAAGATAAATAAAATGTGGAATTGAAGAAAGAAATTATTGATATTCTATGCTACCATATGCTAGTGTGCCCCTACCTAAAACATCCACCATTTCCTACTGAAAAATATTGAGCATTTTGCTCTATAAGCTGGGTCCTGGAACAAATTAAGCTTGTCTTACAAGGTGCCACTGTATTTGTACAATATTAGCCCTAGCTGTGCCCCATACTGAACCCTAAAATGCCAGCCATTTTCCTGCATAACAAAAATGTATTAACCTGAAGAAACTACAATGTATCTATTACATGAGCTAAAATATGCTTCTTAAACACATTCTACAGACAGTCTTACTCATTAATACAGTATTAATGTAGTAAAATGTAGTCATGATTACGAAAAAAATTAAATTTTGTACTCTGATATTTAGTAATAAAATATATAAACATTCTACAGCATATACTGTTGTAAAGCACTCGTTTTACAGTCTTTTTCAATTATTATTCCAGTGCAGTACCCAAGTTAATTCTGAGAATGTTTGTGCGTGAGATTTTATGTTCTGTAGCAAGTTTAAGAAATGATACCAAAAGGATAAACTTTATTACGCTTCATGTCCTTTTACATTGAACTTGGAGTGACGTCTCCAAGATGGCGCTGCCTGGAGGGCAACGTCGCGAAGTTCTCAGAGTCAAATTGTTTCTTTGTTTGTTTTAATTTGTTTGTTCATGTTTTGCACTATGCTCGTCTATGATCGCTTGTCTTAAAAATTATACCTGCTTTTGCATCCAAATTTAAAGTGATAGAGTAGTCTGAGCACTGCATTATAACGGATATGTGTTTATCCTAACGAAAGCTATGTTTATATTCTAACCCAAATCAGCACATACAGAATCAGATTCTGATGTAGAATATAAACAGACTGTTGGACTGCTCAACTTGAATCAAAATAAAAAATAAATGGAAAAAAAAAAGAAAAAACATCTCGAACTATTCGGATAAAAATTTAAATAAAAATTCAACTGAACAAGGTAATTCAATTAGCCCTTTCAATAATACATTAAAATAAATAAAAAAAAGAAAAGTAACATCCATATCTGTAAAATATCTGTATCTAATTATTTTGGAATTATGTGCAGGAATAAAACCACAAATTCTCTTTCACAAGAAATTAAATAAACATTATTAATAAAGTAAGTAAATGCATATGATTTCAAACAGATAGAAAAGAATAAGCTACACATCTAAAAAAAAAAAAAAATCAGAGCACTTTAAAGAGGCACTGCAAAGTCACTGGCAACATGAAAAAAATATGAAAAGTATTGTTTTTTATTTGTAAAATGATGAATTCAAGTGAAGCAAGATATTCAGCTAGGGAAAACCATGACTGGACTTTGCTTTTTATTTACTGAGATTCATCTGGACTGTAAAACTACAAGATAAACAAAAAGAATGTGTGTGGGGGGACAAACAGGAAACTGGGGGAAGAAAAGTCTCCCGAGAAGAGAAAGTTTAATTTGAATAAATAAGTTAACTGGTGTTTATCATTTTTGCTGCATACATACATATGTATGTATATATATATATATATATATATATATATATATATATATATATATATATATATATATATACACACATATATACACACACACACACACACACACACACACACACACACACATACACATACTAGTCCTTCTCAAAAAATTAGCATATTGTGATAAAGTTCATTATTTTCTGTAATGTACTGATAAAAATTAAACTTTCATATATTTTAGATTCATTGCACACCAACTGAAATATTTCAGGTCTTTTATTGTTTTAATACTGATGATTTTGGCAGACAGCTCATGAAAACCCAAAATTCCTATCTCAAAAAATTAGCATATCATGAAAAGGTACTCTCAACGTGCTATTAACCTAATCATCTGAATCAACCAATTAACTCTAAACACCTGAAAAAGATTCCTGAGGCTTTTAAAAACTCCCAGCCTGGTTCATTACTCAAAACCGCAATCATGGGTAAGACTGCTGACCTGACTGCTGTCCAGAAGGCCATCGTTGACACCCTCAAGCAAGAGGGTAAGACACAAAGAAATCTCTGAGCGAATAGGATGTTCCCAGAGTGCTGTATCAAGGCACCTCAGTGGGACGTCTGTGGGAAGGAAAAAGTGTGGCAGAAAACGCTGCACAACCAGAAGAGGTGACGGGACCCTGAGGAAGATTGTGGAGAAGGTCCGATTCCAGACCTTGGTGGACCTGTGGAAGCGGTGGACTGGGCTACAGGTGCCGCATTCCCCAGGTCAAGCCACTTTTGAACCAGAAACAGCAGCAGAAGCGCCTGACCTGGGCTACAGAGAAGCAGCACTGGACTGTTGCTCAGTGGTCCAAATTACTTTTTCGGATGAAAGCAAATTGTGCATGTCATTCGGAAATCAAGGTGCCATAGTCTGGCGGAAGACTGGGGAGAAGGAAATGCTAAAATGCTTGAAGTCCAGTGTCAAGTACCCACAGTCAGTGATGGTCTGGGGTGCCATGTCAGCTGCTGGTGTTGGTTCACTGTGTTTTATCAAGGGCAGGGTCAATGCAGCTAGCTATCAGGAGATTTTGGAGCACTTCATGCTTCCATCTGCTGAAAAGCTTTATGGAGACTAAGGTTATCATTTCTCAGCACGACCTGGCACCTGCTCACAGTGCCAAAACCACTGCTAAATGGTTTACTGACCATGGTATTACTGTGCTCATTTGGCCTGCCAACTCTCCTGACCTGAACCCCATAGAGAATCTGTGGGATATTGTGAAGAGAATGTTGAGAGACACCAGACCCAACACTGTGGATGAGCTTAAGGCCGCTATTGAAGCATCCTGGGCCTCCATAACACCTCAGCAGTGCCACAGACTGATTGCCTCCATGCCATGCCGCATTGAAGCAGTCATTTCTGCAAAAGAATTTCCGACCAAGTATTGAGTGCATAACTGAACATAATTATTTAAAGGTTGACTTTTTTGTATTAAAAACCGTTTTTTTTTATTGGTTGGATGAAATATGCTAATTTTTTGATAGGGATTTTTGGTTTTTCTTTACTTTTTTGCCAAAATTATCAATATTAAAACAATAAAAGTCTTGAACTACTTCAGTTATGTGTAATGAATCTAAAATACATGAAAGTCTAATGCTTATCAGTACATTACAGAAAATAATGAACTTTATCACAATATGCTAATTTTTGAGGACTGGTATATATATATATATATATATATATATATATATATATATATATATATATATATATATATATATATTAAAAACACATACATACACATACCAGGGTAGATGAGCCTCTTTAGCCAGGGAAGGAAAACACTGGTTCCAAACCTCCACTGCCTTGTGGCTAAACCTGAACTCAGGAAAGGCTTCAGGAAGGTAACCTCGAGGATAAAGACCCAGAGTGGAGCCCCGAGAGACAGATGTAGCTATACTCCACCTACATCCGGCAGCTCCTGCAGTTGGCCTGTCACCAAGTCATATTGGTTCATCCTTTCTCTTGGATACTGCCAGTGACACTGAGAGGGGGGACACTGCAGTCTAGGCAGCACAGCATCTCCATATTACTCACCCAGGCCTTTGGAACACACCTGGAGAGCGGCCTTCAGTGCAGTCAATTGAGTCCGTCATCAACCAACAGGACAAGGCAGTTACCGGTGATAAGCTCCGACTAATTAGCGTAATGTTGGAGCGCCAGGGACCTTGTCCGTCGATGGGAGAGGTCTTCAGGACTCATTGGGTAGCTACTACCCACCTGAAGCCAAGCAGCCCGTGGGCAGTAAGGTGCTACTCCGTCATGCTCGCTTGCTCTACTGGGTGCATAGAGCATAGGGGTTTCCTAAATGGCAAGCGTAATTCCTGCACCAGGCAACCAAAAACAAAATCTACAGAAGTCACTTCAATTTGCCAGCTGGAATGTGTCTTGGACTCTCTTCTGACCTTCAATTCATGATGACTTCCGCAAGACAGCCATTATAAACAAGGAGCTGGCTTGACTTAACATCGTTTCCGCCTGCCTCCAGGAAACCTGGCTGCCTGACAGTGGATCTTTCAGAGAAATAGATGACACTTTCTTCTGGCAGTTCTTGTCCATGGACGAGCCCAGGCAGCATGGTGTACATTTTACCATGAGGAACATGCTGCTCGCCTCCATTGAAACACCCACTGGAGGATCATCAACATCGCTCACCTTGCGCATGAAGACATCGCTAGGTGACATTAACATCTTATCAGCCTATGTGCCCATGCTCACCTCCACTCCTGAAGCGAAGGATCAGTTCTAAGAGGCCCTAGGACATGCACTGTCAGAAAGCCCAAACACCGAGGGCATATACTTACTTGGCGATGTCAGCGTTTGTGTGGGCATTGACTGGCTGGCAAGCATGGTCTACCTGTCTCGTCCACCATGGCATAGGCAGGGTGAATGAGAACGGACAGAGACTGCTCGACTTATGCTGCTATTACGGCCTCTGCATCACCAACTCCTATTTCATGTGCAAGGTGATACAGAAAGTGTCTTGGAGACATCCCCGGTGCCGCCACTGGCATCAGCTTGACTTTGTTATCACCAAGAGGACAGACCTCAGTACAATCTTCATAGGTGATTCTACCACAGCGCTAATTGCGACACAGATCATTCTCTCATTGCCAGCAAGATCAGGCTGAAGCCCTGGAAGATCCACAATGCCAAGACAAAGGGTCTCCCCCGCGTCAACACCTGTGGGGGAGACAACTTCTGGGAAAGTCTCACTGCACAGCCATCACCAAGTGACTTGAGCAACATGGACGTTAAGTGGAGATACCTTTGTGCTGTCATCTATGACTCAGCCATAGTCACCTTCAGTAAAAAAGAACAGAAGAATGCAGATTGGTTTGAGGCACATTGGGGCGAGATGCTGTCAGTCACAGAGGCCAAAAGAAAAGCGATGCTGGACCACAAGCAGAATACCTACCCTAGCACAAACGATGCTCTCAAAGTAGCTAGAAGCAAGGCTCAGCAGACTGCCCGCCACTGTGCAAACAAGTACTGGCAGAACCTGTGTGCCCAGATCCAGTCAACTGCTGACTGTGGATATGCCAAGGGATTGTATGAGGCGATCAAAACTGCCAGATTTTCGCCCGAGTTGCCCTCAACCGTCTTCAGAGCCTCACCTTGTGGGTCTATCCTGAGTCGCAATGTGGCTTCAGAGCTGGTAGCTCCACAGTGGATATTATCTCTGTCAGTTACAGGAGAAGTGCCACAAAGAGCAGCAGCCATTGTCCCTTGCTTTTGTGGACCTGATCAAAGCCGTTGATTTGAAGAGCAGAAGCGGGCTTTTCCAATTCTTCAAAAGATCGGCTGTCCTCCCAAACTTTTTGCAGTCATTGTCTCCTTCCATCAGGACATAAAGAGCACGGTTTGCTTCAATGGAGCCAACTCTGACCCCTTCTCAGTCAGCAGTGGACTAAAGCAAGTCTGTCTCCTAGCACCAACCCTATTTTGGGTCTTATTCTCGATGCTCCTACATTACGTTTGCGCCAACTGTGATTATGCAGTTTACGTCCTAATGAGGCAAGATGGTAAACTCTTCAACATTCCCAGACTCTGTACCAAGATCAAGACCTATGAGATGATGACTCATGAGCTGCTGTTTACAGATGCTGCTGCTCTATCTTACATCAGAGATGACCTTCAGCACTGGTCAGCAAGCTGTCTGCTGCCTGCAGGGAGTTCGGGCTGACAATCAGCCTTGAGAAGACTAAAATCCCGGAGCAGGGTGTCGAGTCCCTACCATTCATCACAATCAGGGACTCGAAGCTTAAGGTCATGGAAGCCATTATTTATCTGGGCTCCACTGTGACCAGCTCAACATCTCTTGACATTGAGATCAGTTAAAAAATTGCCAAAGCTGTTGGGGTAATGCCCAAACTCAAAAAGCGACTGTGGAACAACAGCCTGCTGAACGAAAGGACGAAGGTCTGTGTGTATCAAGCTTGTGTCCGGTCTGCTCTGCTCTATGGCAGCGAGTCGTGGACGACCTACACTAGACAGGAGAGACACCTCAATGTGTTCCATCTCTGCTCATTTCACCGATTGCTGCATATCAGATGGCAGGTCAAAGTTCGAAATACCGAGGTTCTTCAGCATGCTGGTCTCATGAGCACACCCTCCATGCTCATACAGAGACGTCTTCGTTGACTCGGCCATGTGCACCACATGTACCCTCAGCGCCTGCCACGAGAAATTCTCTATGGTGAGCTGCGTGACGGCACTCGTCGAGTCGGTCGACCTTTGTTGCACTTCAAAGACATCATCAAGCAAGACTTCAAAGCAGCCAACATCAACAAAATCATCTGTGATATCAATCAGCTATTCTCACCCCTGTGAATAACGAACGCCTACAGTACACATATACGTCAGTCAGGGGAATCAATCCTACTTTGCGGAAATCGGCGGTGGGAGGGAGGTCTTAGTCCACATTAACTGCGTAAAGCAAGGCTTCCCTGTATAAATGCAGTCTACATACTTGACAGCACATATATGTAAAATCTGTGATGTAGCACATAGTGCAGTGGTGTGGCTTAGTGGAAAAGGCGATGGGTTACTGATCCATAGGTTAGAGGTTCAATCGCCACTGTCAACGCTGTTGTCAATTGCTTACTGTATTTAAGAAAAAGATAACTGTAAGTTGCTCTGGATAAGAGCATCTGCCAAATACTGTACATGTAAATAAACTTACAATTTAAATAAATGCAATGACAATCATCAAAACCTATTTTTTAATGTTATCATCATTGAGATCATTATAATTTTTATTTATCTATTACTTACTAACTTTCGTTTTAAGGATTATGATGACTACATTCATAGTGAAACATGGGGGGAAACAATCAGGATCCTTTTAACATGTTGGTTTGAGACTTGAAAACAGTAAGAATACTATCCTGACACTAAGTAATCAATCAGTAATTACTGGAGTAGACAAGAAGAAATGCAAGATGGGTATAAACCTCATGTCTGAGTTTGATCCTCAGATTCCCAAAGAAATTTAAATAAGACTGTTCCAATGAAATCCAACCTCAATCAGTGTCAGGAACAGAGGGCACATGAGAGAGAAGATGACAGAATCTGTACAGTTAATGAATGATAAAGGTGTCTGTTCTGACTGTACGTATTATGCGTGAAAGGTTTCTGCACCCAGAGAGCCCTAATGGGGCCACAATGGAAAGCAGAGGACATTGATTAAAAAAGAGCAGGGCTATTTAAGTGTGCACGGGGGTGATTAACTCACCTGGGGCTGCAGGCTGACGGCTAGGGGTCATGAGATGACACAGAATGATGATGGATTATGGCGGACTGAGCTTAATGCACGCTACCATTTCCACTCAGTTTCACAGTCACACTTTTATATATTTATTTTTGAAATGGAGAGACTGAGAGAGAGAAAGGGAGAGGGATTGAGAGTGAGAGAGCGAGAGAGAGAGAGAGAGAGAGAGAGAGAGAGAGAAATACAGAAAGGAATGCAAAAAAATCTAACAAATAACAACAGAACATGGATGACTACAGACAGGTTACTAAAACAAATTGGGAGAAAGAGAAATAAAAAGACACACAGGAAAACGTAGTTATATTTTAAGATTTCTCTCCTTTTTTTACCATGTCTATGAGACTCTCTTGGATGCGGTTGAGTGTCGTCCTCAGTCTACTGCTAATCAGGCCCATTCCAGATGATTCATACTGCAGCAAAGAACAACACACCGTCAGACATGGTTCCTATTCATTACTTTTCAATAAAACACACACACACACACACACACACACACACACACACACACACACCACTCACAAAGAGAGAAGAGAGAGACATGCACAGATACACTAAGACACAAACACACAGAAACACACACCCTGGCAAGCCATTTAAAGTTAAGTTCAAATGCAATTACTACAAAGAGAGCACAGAGCTCACCCACATGCAAAAAGGAAACAAATATTATAAAGTCTTTCTCAGGATTAACTGCCAAAATCAACACTATAACACGAATAGTTTTACTGAGATCATGGACAGTGTGTGCATAGATTACCATAGCCAACATGACCTGCACTGAGTTGTGATCACCCAAACCAAAACTGACCACAGCCTGATGGCAAACATATCCTTTACTGTGGCAACATGAAGGGAAAGTTTGGAGTAATACAGACATTTATAGGACCTGTACAACCCATGTTTATTGATGATGATGATGATCATAATCATAATCATAACAATAACAACAACAACAATAATAATTATAATATAATAATAATAATTATTATTATTATTATTATTATTATTATTATTATTATAACACTAACGCTGAGAACAAAACCCAGGAAGTTTTCACAGCCGTATTTCTTTCATGATGGAGTACCCATTTGTTTCACTGTGTGCGCACTGCTCAAACCAAAGACACTTTTTAAAGAGAACAGAAAAGTAAATTGAGACACAAATCTCACTAAGCCATCACCTCGGGCTGCCAAATGTAATTACTTCTCACATGTTTATTTTAGCTTACATGTCACTCTCACAACACTTGAGCAAACCTTGAGGTTTAATCGGTTTTGTACTGCTTGTGAAAACAGTAAAGTGTTTGGATTTACACAGTAAGGTGTGAATTTCCCAGAAGGATTCATAATTTCATGAATGGTATTGCTGTTCTTGTTTGTCATTATAATTTTAAGATTCATCACCATGAAACATCAGACATGCTTGAAATTTTCAGCATTTCAGTAAGTCACAGCCCACAGATTGAGAAAACTGAATTATTTCATTTATAGGTACAGTTTATACAGAAATACATTAAACTAGTTTCCCCTAACTAGGGTAGCGGGGATGATGGAGCCTATCTCAGCCCACAATGAACAAAGGTAGGATACACCCTGAACAGCATACCAGACAATCGCAGGGAAACACACACACACACACACACACACACACAACCATTCACACTCAGATCCACTTGGCCTAATTTGCCTATCTTTATGCTATGAGAGGAAACCGGAGTACCCAGAGGAAACCAACACAAGCATGAGGACAACATGAAAACTCCACACATAAATGCTTGAGTCTAAGAATCAAACCCTTGTGGACGTGCTGATCACTACACAACTGTTCTGCCGTGCAGAAAATCATTACAGAAATCGAAATAAATTTAAACTGAGTGAGTGGAAGTGACCATTCACACAAAACAAATTACATGAATCAATTTTCCAAGAGTGAAATAATGCACTGAAACTAAATAAACTGAAAAAGCATGAAATACTGAACACGGCAGAGGAATCCATGAGTGCCATGCAATGTACGCTGATGATTTTTATTCATTTCTTGATTTTCATGAAGTCATACATTTTCTTATTAGAGGCATTTTTGGTGCAGATAAGATAGGTATAGATTGAAAAAAAAATCTAGACATTAAAAAAAAGCACACACACACACAAAAATTATACACATAACGTGTATATGATTTAAGATGGAGACACAGACAGGAGAATAACAGTACACTCTTACCCAGCACCCCAATCTCGGTGCGGCTGGATGGTTGGCTGAGGTGGGAGTGGCTGGACATGGAGCATGCTTAAAAAAATTGAGGGGCTAAAAAACCTAAAAACTAAAAGGAACTCTAAAACTACATATGCATACCCACACAGACACACAACAGTTAACTCTGATGCATAGAAGATGGATAAAATAGCCTGTTTAACACAAAGACTAATCCGAAGTGTTACTAAAAAAATCAAAACAAAACCAATCTTTCAATTTTTATGCAGAACAGTACATAGGTGGTCAAATCCTCGTGAATGGTAATTTTGGAATGAATGTGCTCAGCTTGCCACTCTGCCTGACCCTGTGAGACCCTTTATCACCCCAAGAGGTGGTTCATGTTTCCTGGAAAGTCAGTGTTTGTCCATATCATTCTTTCCACTCCATGTTTTCAGAGTAGTGTATTCATTTTAAACTTGCAATCTTCAACTGCTGAGGCTGACGTTATGTTGAATGATACAGCCAGTACTGTGGTGGCCTTTGAATATCCCTGTAGCCCATTACTCAAATAATTTGTCCATGAAATCTCTTATGAATGTGTTGACACCCAGTAAAGGGTCACAGTAGGAGTGCATGCATTGATCAGTTTCAGGTGTAGGTTAAATGTACAGGATTAATAAACTAGCAATTTGAATCTTGAATCACACATCTGTTCTGAGTTCAGTAGGAATTCATTGACTGATGCTGGAGAGCTTTAATATTTTAGGAAGTGCACCACTTCCTTGGCTTAAAAACATGAACTTCAAACAACATGAGGGTAATATTGCAATAAATACAGTCACACCATGCGTCAGGCCACAACTGTTCCTCCACCATCACACTCAACACTGGCACACCTCAGGGCTGAGTGCTGAGCCCATTCCTCTACTCCCTCTTCACCCATGACTGTAGGGCTGACGTATGGATCCAACACCATCACAAAATTTGCAGGTGAATCCATTGTGATCAGACTCATCAGTGACAATGAGGAGTTTGGCTACAGGGCAGAGGTAAAGCACCTAGCGGCATGGTGCGCTGACACAACAACCTGCTCCTGAACACCAGCAAAACCAAGGCGATCATTGTGGGCTTCAGGAAGGAATAGGAGGACACTCATGACCCTATCCATATCGATGGCATGACTGTTGAACGTGTCTCCAGCTTCAAATTCCTGGGTACCCACATCTCAGAGAACCTGTCCTGGTCAACCAACACCTCCAGTCTGATCAAGAAGTGCCTGTTCTTCTTGAGGACACTGAAGAAAAACATCTATCTGCTAACATTATGGGTAATTTCTACTGCCAGATTTCTCCAATCTGGAATGGGAATTGCTCTGTCACTGACCGCAAGGCACTGCATCAGGTGGTGAAGACCGCCCAACACATCACACGGACTCCACTTCATGTTAGTGAGGATGTCCACAAAAAGGGATGTCTTCTCAGTATTCTTAGGACTTCTCTCATCCTGCCAACAGACTCTTTCACCACCTTCCCTCTAGAAGCGCTTCAAGAGCCTTTAGACAAAACCCAGCAGGCATGGAAACAGCTTCTTCCCCACAGCTGTCCTCTATTCTTTAGCTGTCTTCTCCCCCATTGAACCTTTACTTCCCATCCAACACTACATCATAGCAGCAGCACTCGTACTATTCCTGAACATATTTATGCTTCCAAAATTAGTCTATTCACAGTGGTTTTCTTCCTTATATTGGTAGTAGGATGCTGAGGTTGGAACTACCAGGCAGAAGGCCTAGAGGAAGACCAAAGAAGAGATTTATGGATGTGGTGAAGGATGACATGAAGGTCGTTGGCGTAAGAGAAGAAGATGCAGAGGACAGGGTGAGATGGAGGCAGATGATTTGCTGTGGCGACCCCTGAAGGGAATAGTCGAAAGGAAAAGAAGACAGTGGTTTTCTTCCACTACTGTGTATACATTCATAGCACACTGTAAAGCTGTATATATTTATACATAGCACATCAGTATATTGTCCATATTACAACTTTATATTTACATATTACATAGATATACATATTGTATATTTGTACATAATATCTGCATATTTTCTTCTTCTTTATAAAATCCAAATTCCAAAAAGTTGGGACACTATACAGATTGTGAATAAAATCTGAATGCAATCATGTGGAAGTGCCAAATTTCAACATTTTATTCTGAATAGAACATAGATGACGAAAGTCAAAAGTTTAAACTGAGAAAAAGTATTATTTTAAGAGGAAAATATGTTGATTTTAAATTTCATGGTGTTAACAAATCTCAAAAAAGTTGGGACAAGGCCATTTTCACCACTGGATAGAGCATCTACTCAAAAAATTTGCATATTGTGAGAAAGTTCATTATTTTCTGTAATGTACTGATAAAATTAATCTTTCATATATTTTAGATTCATTGCACACCAACTGAAATATTTCAGATCTTTTATTGCTTTAATACTGATGATTTTGGCAGACAGCTCATGAAAACCCAACATTCCAATCTCAAAAAATTAGCATATTTCATCCGACCAATAAAAAAAAGTGTTTTTAATACAAAAAAAGTCAACCTTCAAATAATTATGTTCAGATATGCACTGAATACTTGGTCAGGAATCCTTTTGCAAAAATGACTGCTTTAATGCGGCGTGGCATGGAGGCAATCAGCCTGTGGCACTGCTGAGGTGTTATGGAGGCCCAGGATGCTTCGATAGCGGCCTTAAGGTCCATCCACAGTGTTGGGTCTGGTGTCCCTCAACTTTCTCCTCACAATATCCCACAGATTCTCTATGGGGTTCAGGTCAGGAGAGTTGGCAGGGCAATGAGCACAGTAATACGATGGTCAGAAAACCATTTACCAATGGTTTTGGCACTGTGAGCAGGTGCCAGGTTGTGCTGAAAAATGAAAATCTTCATCTCCATAAAGCTTTTCAGCAAATGGAAGCATGAAGTGCTCCAAAATCTCCTGATAGCAAGCTGCATTGACCCTGTCCTTGATAAAACACAGTGGACCAAAACCAGCAGTTGACATGGCAGCTCAGACCATCACTGACTGTGGGTACTTGACACTGGACTTCAGGCATTTTGGAATTTCCTTCTTCCCAGTCTTCCTCCAGACTCTGGCACCTTGATTTCCAAATGACATGTAAAATTTGCTTTCATCCGAAAAAAGTACTTTCATCAAGGGTCAGCTCTCAGCCCCTTCTTGTTTGCTATGGTGATGGACAGGCTAACAGATGAGGTTAGACAAGAATCTCCATGGACTATGATGTTTGCAGATGACATTGTGATCTGTAGTGAGAGCAGAGACCAAGTGGAGGAAAATCTAGAGAGGTGGAGGTATGCCCTGGAAAGGAGGGGATTGAAGGTTAGTCTTAGTAAGACAGAATACATGTGTGTGAACGACAAGGACCCAAGAGGAACTTTGAGGTTACAGGGGGCAGAGATAAAGAAGGTGGAGGATTTTAAGTACTTAGGCTCAACAATCCAGAGCAATGGAGAGTGTGGAAAAGAGGTGAAGAAGCGCGTGCAGGCAGGTTGGAATGGATGGAGAAAAGTGTCCGGTGTGATGTGTGATAGGAGAGTATCGGCAAGAATGAAGGGAAAAGTGTACAAGACGGTGATGAGGCCAGCGATGTTGTATGGTTTAGAGACAGTGGCCCTGGGGAAAAGACAGGAGGCAGAGCTGGAGGTAGCAGAGATGAAAATGTTGAGGTTCTCTTTGGGAGTAACGAGGATGGATAGGATCAGAAATGAGTACATCAGAGGGACAGCACATGTTAGATGTTTTGGAGACAAAGTCAGAGAGGCTAGATTGAGATGGTTTGGACATGTACAGAGGAGGGATAGTGAGTATATTGGTCGTAGGATGCTGAGGTTGGAACTACCAGGCAAAAGGCCCAGAGGAAGACCAAAGAGAAGATTTATGGATGCAGTGAAGGCGGACATGAAGGTCGTTGGAGTAAGAGTAGAAGATGCAGAGGATAGGGAGAGATGGAGGCAGATCATTTGCTGTGGCGACCCCTGAAGGGAACAGCCGAAAGGAAAAGAAGAAGAAAGAAGATCCGAAAAAAGTACTTTGGACCACTGAGCAACAGTCCAGTGCTGCTTCTCTGTAGCCCAGGTCAGGCACTTCTGCTACTGTTTCTGGTTCAAAAGTGGCTTGACCTGGGGAATGCGGTCACCTCTTCTGATTGTGCAGAAGGTTCTGCCACACTTTTTCATTCCCACAGACGTCCCACTGAGATGCCTTGAAACAGCACTCTGGGAACATCCTATTCGCTCAGAGATTTCTTTCTGTGTCTTACCCTCTTGCTTGAGGGTGTCAATGATGGCCTTCTTGACAGTAGTCAGGTCAACAGTCTTACCAATGATTGCGGTTTTGAGTAATGAACCAGGCTGGGAGTTTTTAAATCTTTTACAGGTGTTTAGAGTTAATTGGTTGATTCAAATGATTAGGTTAATTGCTTGTTTAGAGTACCTTTTCATGATATGCTAATTTTTTGAGATAGGAATTTTGGTTTTCATGAGCTGCATGCCAAAATCATCAGTATTAAAACAACAAAAGACCTGAAATATTTCAGTTGGTGTGCAATGAATCTAAAATATATGAAAGTTTAATTTTGATCAGTCCATTACAGAAAATAATGAACTTTCTCACAATATGCTAATTTTTTGAGAAGGACAAGTATATATTGCTCCTATGTAAATTTAATTTAAGCCAGCCTGACACTAGTACGCATTTTAAATCCTCAATGGCACTTCGTGCCAGAGAGGAATAAGCTTTGCTCATAGCTTGATCATTCGTACCATTGAGGATGTTCCGCGACGTTCCACTCGATTCCTCACCATTGCGGTATTTTTGCAAATTGTTTGTGCTGGAGTGCTCCAAGTTCCTCAACGTCACTCAATGGCCAGACAAGTTTGCTCCACATCACGCTAAAAAGGTTACCGCACTTCCGTTTATGACACGCCTTGTCACGCCTCACAAGTGTACGTGTGTGTGTGTGTGTGTATATATATATATATATATATATATATATATATATATATACACACATATATATACACACACACACATACATACAGTAGGCCCTTGACATTCGCGGGGGTTTGGTTCCGGGCCCTCCCGCGAATCGAGATAATCCGCGAGTTCTGTATCCGGAAGTAAAACCCCATGTATGACGTCACATGTCCGAATGAGCATCTGTAAGTAAAATACTATGTATCTATTACATGCGCTAAAATATGCTTCTTAAACACATCCTATAGACAGTCTTACTCATTAATACAGTATTAATGTAGTAAAATGTAGTAATGATTAAGAAAAACTTTTCAATTTTTACTTTTATATTTATTGAGGCTAAAATATAAACATTATATAGCGTATGCATAAAACAACTTTCAGTGCATTCTCTTTATAAACATACAGCACTGTAGTTTTCAAAAATGCCCACTAGAGGAACGTACTGTATTGCATTAGGCATGACACGACTGAATTCAGGTATTAACTGCATTAAGTCCGAGCAGCTCGGCCACACCCCCCAACCGGAGCCGAAGTACAAAACAGAATTTTAGAGTGATAGAGTAAGAGGCGTTACAAACTAAAGAAGCGGTGATGTTGATATGAGTTAATCCTTTGGTGCAGAAGTGAGCGTGCTTTTGTTTATTGGGAGTAAATGAGAATAGTAAATTCAGGTGTGTGCTCCAGAGCAGCTCAGCTACGCCCCTCAAGAAGTAAACAGTTAGTGAGGGGCACAGCGCCAAAATTAAAGTCCCTCAAAACACAGACCGTAACAAAAAGGACATAAAAGAACAAGAAATGTAATAAATTGGATAAACAAAACAAAATGAGAAACATGCTACACCACAGTAAATAAAATATAACACACAAACATTTTAAACATTACCTTAGGTCATGGACTGAAATAATAATTAAAAAAGACTTTAATAGTGGAGTGTATTTACAACAGTTCAAACGATTACTGTATTCCTCTTCAGCAATGATGTGACTTCAGAGGAAACTGTCGTTTCTTCCGGACAAAGTCTTATTTCTTCAGAAGAGACATCCAACCTCATTACCTTTTTCTGGTACTTAAGCAGGCATTTATGGTGTTTATTCCACGGCAGTTAGAGTTGTGGGGAGACATTGAGTCAAATCTGGGACCTCCGAAACAGGCTAAAGTGCAAGGTCGGCCAACAAGACAAACCGGATTGCAGTTTGGTGAGGACAGAGACGATTATGGTCTTTAAACAAGAAGTTTGACCGGATGTTTGAGGAAATCAGGGAGGACTGCAACGCTCTGAGAGAGGAAAACTTAATGTTGAAAACACGCTTGGAGACATTTGACTTCATTCTGGATAACCAAGATGCTCAAATACAACTAAATAACAATCATTCATGGCGTTCAAGGAACAGCGGGAGAAAAGTGGGAGACAGAGCAGACTGTGTGAAATTTTCTGAAAGAGAGTGTGAAGTTTGACAACTCAAGCAGTGTGAAGTTTGAACAGGTAAAGAGACTTAAATCAAAGAACCTAATGAAATCAATTATGGTGAAGTTTAGTTCTCATAGGGATAAGATAAGAGTAATGGAGGCATCGAGAGCTACACTGAAGGATATGGAAGAACGCATGGTCAATGACTTTACACGACGAGTTCGGCACGTCAGAAGTGGACTGATACTGTATTTGATCGAGGTCAGGAAAAGCGGAAAGGATGCATACTTATGACAAGTTAGTGAGCGAGGATAAAAGTGTTCACTCGTAAGGACGACCAGCTTGCAGAGATTGGAAGAAACCGGAAATATAACCGTCGAGATCTGCAGTTTTCTCCCGGACCGGAGACGAGTGACAATGTTAGTATTAGTTAGGGGCGTGGCAGTGACCCACAAGCTACTGAGCATACAGCGGATATTAACGGATTTAACATTGTATCAGGGTATGTACATATGTGCAGTTGGAACATTCATGGTATCCATTCACTTTGCATAGATTTTGATTTTCTTCAATATTTACGTTCTTTTCATATAGTAGAGTAAATCGAAACTATGCATAGTGAAGATTTCTTTGTACAGGATCTTTTGCAGGATTATGTATGTTTCGGATCTGTAGCAAGACGTATAAAGGACTCGGGTCGTTTTTCTGGAGGTGTTTCAGTGTACATTCGTAATTCCTTGTCTAAAATGTTTAAAAGGCTTTATAAAAACTGGGTTAATTCTGTATTTTTTATTGTTAGACCAACAGGAGTTAATCCATTCATAATGGGATTTGTTTACATTCTACCTGAGAATTCACCAATGTATGTATCCAAAAACAATGGATTGGACAGTTTACATCAGTGGTTTTCAAACTTTTTTTGCCACCGCCCACATCAGCGCCAGACAGAAATGCCAGCCAACCCCCAACGAACGGCAGAACGACTTTCATCTTAAATGTCATAAGAATTGGTTGATTCTTCGATCACAAACAGTTTAAAGAGTATAAAAAACATTTTAATGAACAAAAATGGTTAACATTTATTTTCCAATCATAAACACTGTGAACTGAACATTAAATAAATTGTAAAACTTAACGAGTAATCATTAACAACTACCCTGCTCAATGAGATGGGTGGGCTTGGTGCATTGTAATCAAACTGTCAACATCAGGATGAAGATTTGTCAGGAGCAGTCTCAGATCACCACGCTCTGTTATGTTGAGTTTGTTTCTTTGTTTGGTGAGGAGCCTTGACACAGCGCTGAATCCCCTCTCAATCAGGTAGGAAGTCGGAAAACCAATGAAAAACCACTTGATGTCTGTCCACAGGTTTGGGTAGCATTTTGGGATCGCTGTTTGCATCCAATAGGCTTGGTAAGAGGTTTTGAACTTTGGTTTCATATCCTCGTCATTTTTCAAATGTACAAGTTCCTTTTCTAGATGGGTTGGCAGCTCTGCGCTGGGTGCAGTAAACGGATCGGTCACACCAACGTCACATTTTACTGTAATTGCCCCAACGCCCCCGTCACAATTTCAACGCTCCCATCCGACTGTTTACTCGCCAGCACCCCTTCGAAAGTTCATATCGCCCCCCGGAGGGTGGTACCGCCCACTTTAAAAACCACTGGTTTAGATCAATATTTATCAACTCTCAAACATGAATTGTCTTCCTTTTGGCTTTTTCCCTTTTACTCAGGAGTCGCCACAGCAAATCATTTGATTTGCACTTTTGATTTGGCAGAGGTTTTTACGTCGGATGCCCTTCCTGTCACAACCCTTTTTTTAGCAAGGGACAGAAACACGCTGACGACTTTGCAGCCTACTCTTTACGAAAGTCAGCAATGGTTCTTTTACATGCCTCACAACCTAGACAGTGAGAGACATGGCCCACCTTTGATAACCCAGTTATGGTGATGATATTGAATTCATGCTATTCGGCAATTTTAATGCTGGCACCTGACCAATGATGATTTTATCATTGATGATGAAGAGGATGTTGATATGCACCTGGGTGACCTGTATGAAATTGAAACGTTTGGTGCCCCTCGTGGAACTCAAGATATAGTTATGAATCATTTCGGATTGGAACTATTAGATTTGTGTCGCGTCTGGGGTATTCATATTGTAAATGGACATATGTCAGGAGACCCCAAAGGTGCTTTCACATGTATAACTTGTAGTGGAACGAGCCTAGTCGATTATTTATTAGCATCTTCAAAATTATTTGAAAAATTAGAGACCTTGTTGTAATATCAAGGACAGAATCAGATCGGAGAGCATTCATATTTACAACAATTGGAGTCCCCTACAGTGAGTGAAATGTTGGATGATTTTTTTAAATGTTGTCAATATTGATGTAAACTCAGCTGTAGATAAGTTAACCAATATATTTTATTTGGCTGGTGAACAGTTTTGAGTTGTATCATCTCCTATGAGAAGCAGATTTTGTAAACAACCTGTTTGGTTTGATAAAGATTGTGTAGCTTTAAAGCGTAAAAAATATGCCTTTTTGAATCTATTCCGTAGATATAAATGTGATGTTAATTTAAAGAATTTTTATGAATTGTAGAAAGAAATTTCGAGTTCTCTGTAGCAGTAAGAAACGTTTGCATAAGGATAATTTAGTAAATTATATAAATTTGGCTATTGTTGAAAAAGATTGCAATTTTTTTTGTCAGAAGCTGAAATCTTTGTTGCTAGTTAAGGTGAAAGTGTCTCCAATAAATATTGATACATGGTTTGATTATTTTAAGAGTCTTTTGAACCCCATTTATTCTGAGCATTTTTCTCCTTCAGATGAAGTAGTTGGAAATTTTATGAAAAACCATGATAGTGAAAGTTGTGATGTTTGTAATAATTCCTTTTTATTGTCTGAACCTATTTCTCAAATGGAGATAAGGAAAGCAGTGAATTCACTTAAGAGTAGTAAATCTGGCGGTGTGGATGGTATTCCCCCAGAGTTCATAAAGAAGGCTACAGTTTTAGTTCCTTTTTTTGAAATTCTGTTTAATTCGGTTTTGGACAGTGGTGTTTTTCCTGACAGTTGGAATATTGGAATGGTGGTTACTTTATTTAAGAAGGGATATGTTTTGGATCCCAATAATTATCGTGGTATATCTTTATTAAATGTTTTAGGTAAAGTCTTTACTTCTATAATTGAGGATAGGATCAGGAAATGGGTAGAATTAAGTGATATGATTTTGAATCACAAGCAGGCTTTCGGAGTAACTATCCGACTATTGATAATATATTTACTCTCCTGTAATTGTGTGAAAAATATTTTTAAAAAAAAACCAAGGCATCATTTTTATGTAGCTTTCATTGACTTTTGTAAGGCTTTCGATTTAGTTAATCACCAAAAACTTTTGTATGTTCTTCATCAAAAGGGTATATGTGGTAAATTATTTAATGTTCTTTGTGATATGTATGCAAAAGTTAAGGCGTGTGTTAAGGCAAGAGAAGGGTTCTCAAGTAACTTCACCACTTCTGCCGATGTCCGTCAGGGATGTATGTTAAGCCCAGTTCTCTTCATCATTTTTATTAATGAAATTGTGTATGAATTTAATCAAAGTGATCTTAGAGGCATATTTGTTCAAGAGAATATTAAGGAAATACTATTACAGTAGGCAATGACACGACTGAATTCAGGTATTAACTGCATTAAGTCCGAGCAGCTCGGCCACACCCCCCCCAACCGGAGCCGAAGCACAAAACAGAATTTTAGAGTGATAGAGTAATTGATGTGAGTTCACATTGCCCAGAGGGGCAGTGGTGGTCTAGTGGTATAGGGCACTGGATCGCTGATCCCAAGGTTGGGGGTTCGAGTCCCACTCTCCACAAGGTTGTCACTGTGCCCCCCCCAGTGCAGCTAACTGGGTTATCAAAGGCGGGCCATGTCTCTCACTGTCTATGGTGAGAGGCATGTAAAAGAACCATTGCTGACTTTCGTAAAGAGTAGCTGCAAAGTCGTCAGCGTGTTTCTGTCCCTTGCTAAAAAGGGTTGTGACAGGAAGGGCATCCGACGTAAAAACCTCTGCCAAATCAAACGTGCGAATCAGATGATTCGCTGTGGCGGCTCCCGAGTAAAAGGGAAAAAGCCGAAAGGAAGACAGACAGAGTAATTGATGTGAGTTAATCCTCTGGCGCAGAGCTGAGCGTGCTTTTGTTTATTGGGAGTAAATGAGAATAGTGAATTCAGGTGTGAGTGAGCAGCTCAGCTATGTCTCTCAGGAAGTAAACAGTTAGTGAGAGGCACAGCGCCAAAATCAAAGTCCCCCAAAACACAGACCACAATAAAAAGGACATAAAAGAACAAGAAATGTAATAAATTGGATAAACAAAACACAATGAGAAACATGCTACACCACAGTAAATAAAATATAACACACAAACATTACCTTAGGTCATGTACTGGAAGAATAATTAAAAAAAACTTTAATAGTGGAGTGCTTTACAACGGTTCAGTTATTCCTCTTCAGCAATGACGTGACTTCAGAGGAAACTGTCGTTTCTTCCGGAGAAAGTCTTATTTCTTCAGAAGAGACATCCAACTTCATTACCTTTTTCTGGTGCTTAAGCAGGCGTTTGAGTGACATCAAAGAACTTAACTGGTAATTAAAACACACTAAAAAAGGCTCATTGCCAACTGTGCGCGAATGAGGAAAAAGGGGCATTACATCACCTCAACCAATCATCAGAAAGGAGGACAGCC
>CM045728.1:78704849-78812349 GCA_024760905.1 Plotosus lineatus | reverse complement strand
GCACATCAGACAATGCTTCTCATCAAGACAATTCTTACCAGGTGTGTGTTTTATAGTGGGCAGGGCAGCTTTAAGCCAGTCATCAGTGATTGGGCACACACCTGACTTAAATTGTTTGGTAAAAATTGGTTTCAATTGCTCTTTAAGTCTCCTTCGGCAGAGGGTTCAGTTACTTATTCCTCCCCCTTCTGTCATTGTTTGCATGCTATCCTCGTTAAAATATGAAAACCTATAAATGTTTGGGTGGTTTTAGTTAAAGCAGACACTGTTTTTTCATCTGTGTGATTTTGACAAAAATCAGATCACATTTGATGGTGATTTGATGCAGAAATGTGAGAAATTCCAAAAAGTTCAGATACTTTTTCATACCACTGTACATTAGATTGTCCCGATCTGAGCAGATAGTTAATTCATCTCTGTGTACGAGATTTGCACCCATGCTAGTCGGCTTACACGTCTGACCAACCATATTTGCTTAGGGTTACAAAAGTCTGCAAAACAGTGTAAACACAAAGATCACAGAGACGACGTCTTAACACAAGGGTCAGACGCCATATAACTGAGACATATATATATATATATATATATATATATATATATATATATATATATATATACACACACACACACACACACAAACATATATATATAAATATATATACACACATACATACACTCAGTCTGTAGTTTGTAAACAATGAATGCAGCGTCATTGTGTCATTACGTTAGCATACTACGTAGGTACGTCTAAACTCAAAATTTCACTTTAAAAAAAAAACAAAAAAAAAAAACGTAAAATCGAAAAAAAGTAAAACGGATGAACGTAAGTTGGGGAACGTCTGTAAATAAATAACAAAAAATTCACGAGTGGTGCATCCACAAGGTGCATGACTATCAATCCAGAATCCAGATCAGAATTCTTTATTGATCCCGGAGAAAATTGTGTGCACACAGTTGGTCTATACAAATTATGAGTGAGATAAAGTCTCGATAAAGAAAATTAAAGAATAATCTCTCTCACACACACACACACACACACACACACACACACACACACACGTGATGCTGCATGGGAAAATCATGGATAAGTGTCAAGTCAAAATAAAAATGAAACAAGATTAAGATTGTATTTGAAAGAAGAAAGTCTTCTGAATATAACACACAAAAAAGAAATTTTAATTAATCTATTAGCTTTTGAGATACATGTGCTCTTCTCCATACGAGTGGTGATGCCATTTTGAGAACACTGGAGTTTTGTAAAAATTGAAATAGGCCGATTTTTTTTGTTGGAATTTTTCCAAGCATAAAGCTTGCACTATAATGCCAAAAGAAGACTGAAAACAGTGGGAAGTCACTCAGTTATTTGTTACAGTCAGCTGCGGTAAAGGTAAGATAAAGTCCTTTGGGCTTTTTACACCCAAGCCATAATGGCTCATCAGGCCAGTGCTTATCCTCGGTTTCCATAGCGTGAAGCGACTAGGAGTTCAACTCCTGGATAGGACGCTAGTCCATTGCAGGTTACCTTCCTAGTATATTTTTACTGGTATCCATTTATACTGCTGGGTGAACAGAGGCACGCTTGTGGTTAAGACCTTGCCCAGGGGTCTTAGCACAGTGGGGGGTCCAACTGGGATTTGAATACACATCATCATGAGCGCAGCAACCTAACCACTATGCTAAGGCCCCACACAGTCAGTTACTACTTGTTAATCATCGATTTTTAAGGTATATAAAAAGGGAACAGCAGCCTCAGCTGAAAATACAGAACTTCTTATAAAAACATGAAATCATGTACACACAGGCTCACACACATTGAGAGTGATTTTATGTACAGCCACTGTCGCTCACCAGGTTACATGTGTTCAGGATCAGCAACATTTTCCACTGGTATAGGTTGATCCTCTTCCTCATCACTGTTGTGAGTTTTACTTCCAAAATAGTCTGTCACTGCCTCAGTAAGTTGTGGCGAGGTGAAATCTGCTTCCATTTAAATCCTCCGTTTCTGACTGTAAGTCTGAAATCTGTGCACTGCTCAGCTCAGTGTGCTCCGACACAGACATTATTTTTGGTGTATGGAAAGCACACTTACAGTCCCTCACTTTCAACAGTAACGGAGCCGTGTGGAAAAAAACTCAGAGCAATTTAAAAAAATCTATGTAGTATGATTATTTCAAAAGAAATCAAACTAAAGAACATATCTGTTGGCTTTTGATCATGATTGTCGTAGATAAGGTGCTCTGAGAGCAGCAGTATCAAACTAAATCAGAATTAGTATGCTTAAACACGGACAAATAGTGTAGTGATGTGTAAAAGTTGGGCTTAGAGTCTTTTTACAACCGAAACAATGTGTTCTTCTGCCTTTGATGACTCTGATAGGGAATGAAATCATCCTCGGAAGATGGGGAAAGCGAGTCAATTTGTTTTTTTACAGTTTCACACGAAATCCCAATAGAAAAAAGAACATACTTATACTTTAGACTTCACATTTAATAATAATACACGATCAAACACAATTAAGTTAGCAGAAAAACAGTTGTGCAATCCAAATATGAAACAAATTTAAAAATGTATATTTTTAGCTGCAAAGTCGTCAGCGTGTTTCTGTCCCTTGCTAAAAAGGGTTGTGACAGGAAGGGCATCCGACGTAAAAACCTCTGCCAAATCAAACGTGCGAATCAGATGATTCGCTGTGGCGACTCACGAGTAAAAAAAAGGGAAAAAGCCGAAAGGAAGACAGACATTTTAAGCCTCCATCACTTTTTCTGCCCGCAGCACGAAACTACAGCTGGTGACTTAGACATGATTTGTCCATGCGGCATCACGAATATACATACGGAATCTAAATATATAAATATACAGTGGAACCTCGGTGGTTGAACACTAATCGTTCCAAAGATATGGTGGATTATCAATTTGTTCGAGAGTGAAACAATATTTCCCATGAGAAATAGTTAAAACTCGATTAATGCGTTCAGATGAATGTCTATGTCCATCAGTACTGTTGTATATGCAGTAATTTGAAAACAAGGTGTATTTATGAAACATTAATATACAATACATGCATTAATGTACAAAAGAGTACAGCATAATAATAATGCGTAATAATTAACCTAATTATGTACTGTATTAGTTTACAGTACATACCTTTCTGGTTGCGATGTGTCAGCGTATGTGGATGGGTTATTTCTTTAAGAGGGCATAGCGGTTTTTCCCTTCGCTGTTTCTTTATCGCAGTTGATTCTTTCACATTTCCATGACTTTTCTCTTTTCCTTTACAGTAGAATTACTGCTGCATTTCATAGGACTCAGGGTTAAAGTCGCCGTAATGTACTGAATAAACAATACGCAGTATTAGACTCTCTCAATGGCTGTAAAAAGTACTGTACACTGAGCAGCATCCAACACACTCAGCTCTGCTCCATTCAAACTCTGATCATTTGTTCGAACAGCAAGGTTTATGTTGCCCATATTTTTTGATTAAACTCTGATTTGTTCAACCAAAGAGTCATTCGACCACCAAGGTTCCACTGTATATGTAATTGCAAAATTAGAAGTTACTAATATCTATATGAAGAGATAGATCAAATCCTGTCAGTGAGTACGATGTATAGAATTATCAATATGATCAACAGTAGCATGTAAATGTAGTGAAAAAATGCAAGTGTATAATAGTGGATGTTGTTTATATGGAGTTGTCCAGTTTACTGGCCACTTCCACTGATACATCCAACTACAGCAGAGTCATCAGAAAACTTCTGGCAAGTCTTTGTGCAGTAGTTCAATTCAGTTATGTAGACGGTGAAGAGATAAGGGGGCAGGACAGTCCCTTGTGGTGCTCTGGTGTTGCTGACTACTGTGTCTGACACGCAGGGACACATAGTGTGATCTTCTGATCAGGTAGTTCCAGGACACAAGAGAGGCGTCCACTTGTCTCGCTGTCACCTTCTCACCCAGGAGGGTCAGCCTGATGGTGATGAATGCATTGGAAAAGTAAAAAAACATGACCCTCACAGTGCTTGCAGGCTGATCCAGGTGGGTGTAGACAAAGGTAAGCAGGTAGCTGACAGTGTCCTCAACTCTGGCACAAAGCTGGTAGGTGAATGGGGGGGGGGGGGGGTTTTCCATATGTCATCTAACCATGAGTCGGAGTTAATCCAGTATGAGTCTCGTGAGGGTCTTCATGACATGTTAAGTCAGTGCCATGGATCCTGGGAGGTACTAGGATGTGAGGTCTTTATATGAATGAGGCATGATGTCTTCCACTGCAATGGGACCCTCTGACAAGGTTGACACCATCAAAGATCACAATGAAAGCACTTGGGTGCTGAGTCTGCAACTGGTCTATGGTAGCATAAATAGTGTCGCATGCAGCTGTGAGGTTGGCGGAACATAAACATCCACTAAAATGACATGGGAGAATTCCCTTGAAAAGTAATATGGTCCGAGTTCAACAGCACACAGCTCAATGTCCGATCCACACCTACAGACTTGCTGCCATAGCCATCCGTGACCAGGAGTCCATGGGAGCTAATTGGTCGAGCTCTCACGGGAGAAATGGATGGCATACGCTCACTTTCCTGTTACTCAAAGCAATTGCCACCCAATCAGTGGCATCTATGAGCTCATTCATGCAAGATAGCTAATAGCCTGTGTTAGGCCACTCCAAAAATGCACGCGAGCAGTTCGAAAAGAGGCGGGTAATAAATAAAAAAAGTGCATGTCACAGAGGGGGCATGTGCATGCTTTCTTCCCTCCCTGGCTGGTGGTGGTAGTGTGCCCGGGAACACAATAACTGATGGGTGGGAATTAATACGACTAAATTATGAAAAAAATAGGGATTTAAATATAATAAATAAATACATAAATAAATAAAAGATAATGGAAGATAAAACACATGGGCTGTTCATAAGTGAATGAGTATCTTTAAGTGAATAAAACATGTATAAATTCTTTCATTTGCATTTTCCAAAATGAATATCAGGAAAATTGTTGAATTTTTATAAGCGGGACACTATGTTAATACTAATTTCTTTGAAGAGTAACGTCTTTTAGGAAACAAAAATGTAATTGAATACTCTAGGAGGTACAAGGTCAAATTTTCAAAAGGAAATATTTGTTCTTTAAAAATCCAAACAGATGTCAGTACACTGACATCCAATTCCCACTACAGTATTCCGACCACATACATGACACTCAGTTGGCTCTGATAATAATAGCAATTATAGCAATAACAGTATATATAATAACAATCCCTTTCCCATGGTGAAAAGAAAAAACATGGATGTTGGATCAATCTGCACAAACTACTGAACAGTTCATGTTCAGAGAGCAGAACAATACTTAAAACAGAGGTGGCTTAACTGGTCATACCATGTCATTTCGGCCAAAGAAGGTGTACACGGAATACAGGTAGTAGTCGAACAGCTGTGACACACAGTGGATGACGTCAAAGGCGATGGGCTTTAAAATGTTCATCATCTGCATGTATTTGCCTGCAAAAAACAATAACAAAACTGTCAGTCCCATAGTCTAGTGGGGACGGTCATATGGAATCTCAGATTATTCATCACTGAGTGAGGAAAAGCATTCTAGTAGTTAGTATTTCAAAAAACTCCTGACCTGAATTAAATTGAAATACTGTGGTAAAACCTCAAAAAATGATCGTGAAAATAAAACAACGGAGAGTTTTTCTCCACTGCAATATCAAAGACTGCTGGAAGCAATTGATTTCTGTTATTACTGCTGAATGTGCCACAGACAAGTAATGGAGTTTGGGTGCCATTACCTTTTCACGAGTGATGAAGGTGATAGTGAGTTTGTGTCTTTGACTAAATTATACGCTCTTCTATGAAAAACAAGTTAAGAACTGTGTTTAATCAGATTGTCTTTATTATATTCAATTTCTTTGGAGATCAGAAAAAATGAATTATGAAGAATAAACGAGAAAAAGGCAAAGAAGCTTTCACAACATCGTGAATATACACAAAGCAAACGTCTGTTTGACAGCCAGACGTATTGTGACAAAAAGTTTAATATCTGTTCCGTGTACAAATGCGCCTGTTCAGCAATCTCACTTTAAAATATATCAATTATAATGAGATCCAATGTATAAGGTGGATTATCTATGACTGGTCAGACATTGACATTCCCATGCACCCTGAGGCACAGCAATTGAATCTGGGGTAGTACACACATGGCATTGAAGATGGGAAGAGAGTTAGAATTGAATGGGAACTGAGGAGTATGGAAACTTACTGTGTGTTTGTGCTGAAGGAGGATTTTTTTTTTTGTAATCATGACTCCATAGGAGAAACAAAAGATTTGTCTCACAAACAGTAAAACAAATCCACACATAATGATGAAGAGGGAAAAAGTCATGGGTATCTATTTTGTGAAATATTAAAAATCTTTTACTGGCATCACATCTGTTTATAATCTGAAGGAGAGTTGTCAAGCATGAGTGATAAAAGCGTCGCCTGACCTGAAGAAACAACAGAATATTACGTAAATCAAATTCAGCCAATGGCTGTCCTTCCTGCTGATTGGTTGAGATGATGTAATGCCCCCTTTTCCTCATTCGCACACAAGTTGTCAATGAGCCTTTTTTTAGTGTGTTTTAATTACTAGCTAATCTCTGTGATAACACTCAAACGTTGGTTAAGCGCCAGAAAAAGGTAATGACATTGGATGTCTCTTTTGAAGAAATAAGACTTTCTTCGAAAGAAATGACAGTTTCCTCTGAAGTCCCTGAAGAGGAATAATCATCTGAACTGTTGTAAAGCACTGTAGTAATGAAGTCTTTTTCAATTATTATTCCAGTACAGTACCTAAGTTAATGTTTAGAATGTGTGTGTGATTGTATTTACTGTGGTGTAGCATATTTCTCATTTTGTTTTGTTTATCCAATTTATTAAATTTCTTGTTCCTTTATGTCCTTTTTCTTATGGTCTGTGTTTTTGGGAGACTTTGATTTTGGCGGCTGTGCCTCTAACTGTTTTCTCTCCACTTCGGCTGAAGGGCATGGCTGAGCTGCTTGGTAGCTCACACCTGAATTCATTCTTCTCTTCTACTCCCAATAAACAAAAGCACGCTCACCTCTGCGGTAGAGGATTAACTCGCATCACGACACAGCTTCTTTGGTTTGTAACACTCTCTAACTCTCTCACTCTAAATTCTGTTTTCTACCGCTCCAGCTGAAGAGCGTGGATGAGCTGCTCGGACTGAATGCAGTTCCACGTGAATTCAGTCATGTCATGCCTCACAAATAATGCAATACCTTCCTCTAGTGGGCATTTTTGAAAACTACAGTGCTGAATGTTTCAAGGAGAATGCATTCAAAGGTATTCTTTATATATATATATATATATATATATATATATATATATATATATATATATATATATATATATATATATATATACCGTATAATGTGTATATTTTATTATCAATAAATATCACAGTAAAAAAAACTTTTTTTAATCATTACTACATTTTACTACATTATTACTGTATTAATGTGTAAGACTGTCTATAGAATGTGTTTAAGAAGCATATTTTAGCTCATATAATAGATACATTGTAGTTTCTTCAGGTTAATCATTCGCATTCATATGATACGTGGGGTTTTACTTCCGGGTACAGAACTCGCGGATTATCTTCATTCGTGGGAGGGGCTGGAACCAAACCCCCGTGAATAACAAGGGCCTACTGTATATCGATTTAAGTCGTTTTCGACTTACGCCGTCTCTCCTGGAACCAATTAAATTAAAATAAATTAAATAAATATGTAAGTCAAGGTATACCTGTGTATATATATATATATATATATATATATATATATATATATATATATATATATATATATATATATGTATGTAAACACACACGCATACATACACACTTTTTTCCGGGTTATGAAATACCCCACATGAGTGCGAGTCACAAAAAACCTCAAGGAAAGATATAAAAACAACAAACATTAATAAAAAGTTCAATTCATTAATTTCTACTGCAATCTTAAAGCCTAATGAAGTCCAGGTTGCCACATTGGCTCATGCATTAGACAAATTATCATTGCTTCAGATAATCTGAAAAGAATGAGGAGATAAATGCAAAATAGATCTAAATGACATGGAGCGGAGTCGCTGAACACACCTCTGCCATTAGCTTATTAATTGATCGACAAATTGAGGTCGCATGCATGAGGTCACTGTTCTGTTCCATGTCCTTTAAGTGGATGAAATGTTAAGGGTCAACTACTTACCCACCAGACGGATCACGTTAAGTGTGGTGTTGGTCAGGATGGGGGCATTGACCTTGTTCAAGCTGTAATCGGATCTTTTTCTGCTGCGAAGTGTCTCCTTAGACACACTGATCTCACACACACACACACACACACACACACACACACACACACACACACACATTTATTAAAAAAACGTTGCTGCATTGAGACAATAGTTATATACAGTGGTACCTTACCTTACGAAATTGATCCGTTCCAGAAGTGGTTTCGTAACCTGGATTTTTCCTAAGTTGAACCGCATTTTACATGTAAAAGGCCTGATTCGTTCCAAGGCCCCCAATACTACCTCTAAACCCTTTAAAAATTATAAAAGTATACATTTTAAGGCCTCCTTCTGTTTCAATATTGCACCAATGGTAGACGGGTTTGGCCATATTCCTTTGCGATATCACTCAACCGCATGCCACGAGCCCACTTCTTCTTTTCACTCGCACCGGGAATCAGACGCGAGTGTGTGCGTGTGCACCGTGTGTGTGTGTGTGTGTGTTGACCATGTCTTCTTAGCAGAGTTATAATCTTACAAATGTTTATGCAAGGTTAAAAATCTGAGCCAAAAAATAAAGTTGCAATGAGTACACCCGAAAACCTTACAAAACAACAGTAACTCTGTCCTTTACATGAAAAGCATCATGGGTATTATAGAGATGCAGCTCCATAATAGCCAATGGGAGGGAGCTGCGTCATCCCTCCTAACCAATGGGAGGCCAGCGGGGCAGGATGTTGGGAGATAGCCAATGGAAGGCCAGCGGGACGGGATGCTGGGAGATAGCCAATGTGAGGCCAGCAGGGCAGGATGTTGGGAGATAGCCAATGGGAGAGTAACTCGCGCATTGTTTGAATTTTTGAGATGGCGCTTTCATAACGTGAATTTGTTTCGTATCTAGAGATGGAAATTTTAGGTAAATGCATTTTGTATCCTGGATTTTTCGTTTGTTTGGACTTTTGTAAGGTGAGGTCCCACTACTCACAAAATAGGTACATAAGACAGCCAGATAAACGAGACAAGATAAAACTATCATGCCTATTAAATACAGTACAATACAATAAATACAATGTAGAAATTAAGGTGCACTGAAAGGCATGCCTTTGGAACTCCCCTGTTACACATGAATATATGTATCATTTCATTATCGAGTAGTTTTCACATAGATGTCCTGAAGTTGAAATCTGCTAAAGTCTGTTAGCCTGTTTGAAAAGGCTGCTGTTTCACGCTTGCTAGTGATCACAAAAATAGGACATGAATTCCCCAGTCCACATAAGGCAAATTTAAAATTAATTGGGGCGTTTTGCTTTGTTTTGTGATGAGTGTTTTCATCTTCATGCATTCAAGCTTGTAAAATGATTCCACCATCATATACAACATTACTTTTTAATTGGAAAACACAATGGGGGCTAATCAAGCTGCAGTGAGCACCTGTAATACTGTCAGTTTATACTATTCCAAAAGGAAAACAAGCCTTTTTATGAGCCACGTTGTTAAGAGTAATATATTTGTAAGTATAGCTATATATATTATATTTGGTGAACATCTGCATGTTTGGATTTTTTATTAAATTAAATGATCTTCGTAGTTTATCAATGTAGGGGAAATCCAGTTTCATCGTAGAGAAGAGTAGTCAGTCATTACCTTAACTCAAACCAATATAGCACATTAATTCCTAATTAGGGTCACAAGGAAGCTGACAAGGCACACCTTGCCAGGCCATTGCAGGACCAACAAATACAATCATTCAGACTTACACTCACACCTAGGGGCAACTTGAAATGGCCAATTAGCCTAATGTACATATTTGTGGGCTGTAGGAAGAAACCAGAGTACCCACAAGAAACCCACACAAACACAGAGAGAAAAAATGCAAACTCCACAAGGAGACACCCAAGCCCTCGAATTGAACCCAGACCTTCTTGCTGTGAGGCGGATGTGCTAACCACTGTGCCACCATGCCACATTTTGAAAATATTCTTGTCTTAAACAGATTACTTCATGGATTGCTTTACAAAGCACTTTGAAGGAAACACCAGATGATTTCAGAAAAAATGGACAGTATGCAGAATTTTACACTCCTGAACGCTTTATTTCAATAAAATGCAAATACCGTATTCAACGTGATAAGCACCCAGAGCGCTTAAAAAATTGGAGTGGGTGGGCACTTATTAAAATGTTACCAGCCGAATGGAACGGAAAGTGCTTATTAATCATAGAGGTGGAAAATATGAACAATAACAGAACAATAAAAGAGTTTTACTGGTATTTGTGTTATTCATTTTGTGGTATCGACCAAATTACTTACATGAAAGCTGAAAATAAACAGAAAATAGCATAATTAAAAAAAAAAAGACCCTTTAATTTTCCCTGCCGATACTGTTCCTTTAAATATTGCCCCAACAACAAATAGCAAACAGCCAATCAACATGAATGTCAACTTTAACACATGGCACAAAAGCACATGGCCAGGAACATACTTAAATTTATGAAGACAGTGAGCAGGAACAACTTCTTTTACTTTCGGCTGCTCCCTTCAGGGGTCGCCACAGCAAATCATCCACCTCCATCTCACCCTGTCCTCTGCATCTTCTTTTCTGACTCCAACGACCTTCATGTCTTCCTTCACCACATCCATAAATCTCTTCTTTGGTCTTCCTCGAGGCCTTCTGCCTGGTAGTTCCAACTTCAGCATCCTACTGCCAATATACTCACTATCCCTCCTCTGTACATGTCCAAACCATCTCAATCTAGCCTCTCTGACTTTGTCTCCAAAACATCTTACATGGGTTGTCCCTCTGATGTACTCATTTCTGATCCTATCATCCTCGTTACTCCCAGAGAGAACCTCAACATTTTCATCTCCGCTACCTCCAGCTCTGCCTCCTGCCTTTTCCTCAGCGCCACTGTTTCTAAGCCATACAACATCGCTGGCCTCACCACCATCTTGTACACTTTTCCCTTCATTCTTGCTGACACTCTCCTATCGCACATCACACCGGACACTTTTCTCCAACCATTCCAGCCTGCCTGCACACGCTTCTTCACCTCTTTTCCACACTCTCCATTGCTCTGGATTGTTGAGCCTAAGTGCTTAAAATCCTCCACCTTCGTTATCTCTGCTCCCTGTAACATCACCGTTCCTCCTAGGTCCTTCTCATTCACACACATGTATTCTGATTTTCTGAGGCTAACCTTCATTCCTCTCCTTTCCAGGGCATACCTCCACCTCTCTAGATTTTCCTGCACTTGTTCTCTGCTCTCACTGCAGATCACAATGTCATCTGCAAACATCATAGTCCATGGAGATTCTTGTCTCACCTCGTCTGTCAGCCTGTCCATCACCATAGCAAACAAGAAGGGGCTCAGAGCCGACCCTTGATGCAATCCCACCTTGAATTCGTCGGTCACACCGACAGCACACCTCACCACTGTCTTACATCTCTCATACATGTCCTGCACCACTCTAACATACTTCTCTGCCACTCCAGACTTCCTCATGCAATACCACAGTTCTTCTCTTGGCACCCTGTCATATGCTTTTTCCAGATCCACAAAGGCACAATGCAGTTCCCTCTGACCTTCTCTGTACTTCTCTAGTAACATCCTCAAAGCAAACATTGCATCTGTGGTGCTCTTTCTTGGCATGAAACCAAACTGTTGTTCACAAATGCTGACCTCTGCCCTTAGTCTAGCTTCCAGTATTCTTTCCCATAACGTCATCGTATGGCTCATCAACTTTATCCCCCTGTAGTTGCCGCAGCTCTGCACGTCTCCCTTGTTCTTAAAAATGGGCACCAGCACACTTCTCCTCCACTCCTCCGGCATCTGCTCACTCTCTAGCAGGAACATCGGGTGAAAAATACGTGTCATCACTTTCTGATAAGTCCATATCTGGCTCATCACTCCATTCATTCAGCGCATCCGACAGTTTTTCTGTAGCAGTTTCTAATGGTTCATCGGTGGTTGGACATTTACCAAGAGAACACAGCAAAATATTTTCCTGTTTTTTTTAAGGCACGGCAGAACTATCAAATGTGTTGTTACTGATGAACATTATAGACATTCTCCAGTGGAAGGGGGCCTTGAAATACCATGTAAACTCACTTTTATAGGCAGTGAACGCCTTTTACCGTTCCAGAGACTGATCGAATAAAATTGGTAAGTTTGATCTACCATTTTGCTCTCAGTACACATGGGCGTTTATTAGACGTAAGATCAAAAACACCGGGGGGGTGTTATTACATCAAATACGGCATTCATAATATACTGCATGATCCTTTATCCCACTTTTTTTGAGATCTTAATGGATTTAACTTTTATTGTTAGTAGAAATATCAGATCCATTGCCCACACAAAAAATGCTGCATTAAACAAAATACAGTGAGGCTTTGGATGGATGGATTTCCTTTCAGCTTTTCCGTTTATCAGGGGTCGCCACAGCGAATAATTCGCACATTTGATTTGGAAAATGTTTTTACGTCGGAAGCACTTCCTGACACAACCCTTTAGCAAGGGACAGAAACATGCTAATGGCTTTGCAGCCTACTCTTGTCAAAAGTCAGCAATGGTTCTTTTATATGCCTCTCACCATGGACAGTGAGAGACATGGCTGACCTTTGATAACCAACTTAGCTGCACTGGGGGGATAGTGGCAACCTTGTGGACTCGAACCCCCAACCTTCGGATCAGCGATCCAGCGCCCTATACCACCAGACCACCACTGCCCTACAGTGAGGCTTTACAAGCATGAATAAATATAGATTAAATAAACAATAGTGAATAAACTTATTGCCATAGATGGTATATGAAGCCCTCTTGTACCTCCAAGCTAAACAAAAACTAAAATTTAAACACCATCATCTCAATTACCAGCCTGAATATGAAGAGATAAAATGGCCAGTGATGGGGCCATCTACAAAATGATGCTACAGTGCTGCGCTCAGATCGGGAGGTTGTGTGTTCAAATCCCAGTTTGACCCCCCACTGTGCTAAGACCCCTGGGCAAGGTCTTAACCACAAGTGTGCCTCTGTTCACCCAGCAGTATAAATGGTTACCAATAAAAATATACTGGGAAGGTAACCTGCAATGGACTAGCGTCCCATCCAGGAGGAGTTGTACTCCTAGTTGCTTCACGCTACAGAAATTGGGGATAAGCACCGGCCTGATGAGCCACTATGGCTCAGGTGTAAAAAGCCCAACAGACTACTTTTTACGTGCTGGTAAAACCTGTACAGAGGTATGATCAAGAATTATACAGATCAGCCATAATATCAATACCACCTGACTGGTGTTTAACTATTCAGCTCTGCACACAACAAGCTGCAATGCACTGTTCTGACTCCTACCATAGCCAGCATTAACAGGTTCAACAGTTTGCTACAGTAAGCCTTCTGTGGGATCAGACCAGATGACTCATCTTCACTCCCCATGTACCTCAGTGAGCCTTGGGTACCCATAACACTCTTGTCAGTTCAACTCGTTGTTTTTTGGACCACTGTATACTTCGAACATCCCACAAGACATGCTGTTGTGGAAATTAACAGACCCAGTCATTTAGCCATTACAACTTGTCACTTGTTGAAGTCCCTCAGACATAGATTACACGTGCTTGCTTTGCTCCTACTTCCCATACATCAACCTCAAAAGTGTGCTGTTAATTTTCTGCCTAATAAACCCTCATCATGCTATTCACTTCACCTGTTGGTGCTCCTAATGGTTAGAATGTTATGGTAGATCGGTGTACAAATGCTGTTGTTTTAAAGCCCTTGATGTGCTAAAGCTCCACATGTGAAGCTCCTTAGACCAAATGATTCTTTATAACGTCCTATAAACAACTGTCCTCTTTATGCTTAGAAAACTCCTGACATTTCTGTAAAGCACATTTGTAATATAAAGCAACTCTTTATTTAATAATCAAAATAAAACAGTATGAGGTCATGTTTTGTGACATAATTTATGAATTCTGTTGTTTAAACAAATGCAATAAAAAGAACACAGCAGTCTGCTGAAGTGGTTGAGTCTTTAAAGTGTTATGGTATCATGAATTAAATTAATACACGTCACAGAGAAAAGAAATGAGCCACACATGTTCCAGGTTTAACATTTATAATCCCTATGCAGCCGTCAGTCTTCTATAATAACCAGGAAAGGGTGCCAAGTCGGGTGTGACTGAGCTGGAGGTAGAAGTGTCAGTCATCACAGTGGGGAAACAGCAGAATGAAAATTCATCAGTTCATTTCTTAATGAGTCCGTTAATTAAACTTGTTAACATGCTAATCGTAGAAGAGTGCTGTAAAATGACTGCATGGACAAAAAATAGAAAGTGGCATTGAATTCAACCATGGGATTCACCAAGTGGTTTGATGATCCCTATAAAACATTGAAAATTAATAAATAGGTGCTCTATACAGTACTGAATAAAGCAACACCCCCCCCCCCCCCCCCACACACACACACACACACACACACACACACACACACCTATCGTGGGCCACCGGATATTAGCAATGCTCTAACTGGCTAATCTATTCCTTAGAGATCATCGCATATACTATGACCCCAAATTCCACTGCAGAAAAAACATGAAGATGCACTTGACTCATTCTCATTCTAAGCTAAGCAGCCAGTTTTAGGGTTTATTCAATTCTGATTCCAAAAGAAGCAAGTATTTAATAATAAAAATATATTCAATTTTATAGAATTAAACATTTTTCTCCCTTCACCAAACCCATTTTATTCTGTCTTGTAAAGGGATCACATCTTCAGTCTTTAGTATGGCCTGAAAGGGGTGTCCAGAGAACAGTGCGTCGTACCCAGCTTGATAGATACAGAGATAGATAGAAAAATAGATAGATATAGATACACAGAAGGACAGGCAGACATGGGAAATATCCAATGATATTCACAAATAATTATTTGTCCTTAAGACTGGAGTATTGATAACCTTGTTTAATTTCTGTGTGATAAACTGCACCCCCAGTAGAAACAAACACATGACAGGACCACACACATTACCATAAAAATATGCCAATTCACTTCATTTCTTACTTCATAAATATGAAAATTTTAAAATGGTGATTCATTATACAGTGGTACCTCACTTTATGAAAGTCTCACCAAATGAAAAATGCAAGTTACGAAACACATTGTCCTAAAATTTTTGTCTCTAAATACGAAACAAGTTCACGTTACGAAAGCGCCATCTTAAAAATTCAAATGCGCCATTCAAGCATTAAAACGCGCCATTCAAACATTAAAGCACGCCATTCAATCATTCAAACAATGCACGAGCTGCTCTCCCATCAATGACATTCAAACATCCCACCCCGCTGGCATCCCATTGGCTAGGAGGGATGACGCAGCTACCTCCCATTGTCTATCTTCCAACATCCCACCCCACTGGCATCTCATTGGCTAGGAGGGATGACGCAACTCCCTCTTATTGGCTATCTCCCAATATCACGCCCAGCTGGCCTCCCATTGACTAGGAGGGATGATGCAGCTCCCTCCCATTGACCATTATGGAGCTTCATCTACCATAATGCTTTTCGTGTAAAGGACAGAATTACTGTTGCGTCATGCTTTATTTCTTGACTCAGGCTTTTAATCTTCCATAAACATTTCTGAGATTATAACTCTGCTAAGAAGACATGGTCAACACATGCGTGTGATTTCCGGTGCGAGTGAGAAGAAGAAACGGGCTCGAGTGATATCGCAAAGGAATATGGCCAAACCCTTCTACCATCGGTACAATATTGAATCAGAAGGAGGTCTTAAAAGGTATGCTTTTATAATTTTGAAAGGGTTTAGGGGGTACTATTGGGAGCCTTGAAAAGAATCACGCGTCTTACCTGTAAATTGCGGTTCAATTTACGAAAAATGCAGGTTACGAAAAAGGCGCTGGAACGGATTAATTTCATAAAGTGAGGTACACTGTGGTAATTTATTTATCTTACATGCATTAAACATATTAAAAGCTTAAAAAAGACCCCCAATTTAATTACTTTACTTGTGTAAAGTCGGGCAGTGGTGGTTAAGTTAAGCTGACGGGTCACTGATCTGAAGTTCAGCGGTCCAATCCCCATTGTTACCGCTGTCGCGCCCTTGAGCAGGGCCTTAAACCCACAATTGATCAGTTGTATAAAAATGATAATTGTAAGTTGCTCTATATAAAAGTGTCTGCCAAATGCTGTAAGTAAATGTAAAAGCACTTGGGTCCTTCAACTAAGTTAAACCAAGCAGTCATTGTAATATAATCTATTGCCATTTATAGCAAATCATTTTCCAACTGTTTAATGAAGATAACATCCCAAATTAGCTGCAGCTGAATAGGTTTTAAAAAGCTTCTTTTTCACAGGATAATTAATCCTCTTTTTTTCCCCGATAAGGGGCTAATGATAGCATGTTTGCTCACAGGCTCTCACCGCACACCGTGTGACATTCAATTCCTGCACTGCTTCAAGGGGCCAGATTGCAAAGTTTATAAATTAGATTATTCAGTCTCTTCCCAGGCTTACTGAATTAAATAAGGAAATGAGAAGGCATTAGTGTGATCACTAATTGTGAAGTCTAAAATGTCCATGGTAATCTTTTAATTATTCACAAAATAGACATTTAGTTCTAACAGGTTATTTAATATTCTTCAGACCATTTTCTCTAAAACTTAATGCACACACTAAAGGCCTCAGGATACTTAACAACATTTGTGAGGGCTGCATGAAGATGAAACAACTCTTTCTGAGGTTGTAGTGGCTGTCGCAGACAAGTGCTCAAGTACTGCAGTTGGCATCATTATAAATTCATTTACACAAGTACTGGACAAAACTGCCTACGCAGTGTGCTGGCATCATTGTGCAATGCAAATTTAAGCCAGGGACTCAGAGCAGGTAATGACTAATGAGGTGATTGTTCCCAAACAATCAAAATAGTATGGTTCAATACAGTCCACCATGCCAGCATCCAGTTTTTTAAACCTCGAGCTTCTGAATATATATGTTTTAGCATTTAGCATATATGTGCTAAATGCTAAAACATATATATTCAGAAGCTCGAGGTTTAAAAATCCAATATCAGCAAAAATACCACCGCTGGACCATTAAGCAAGGCCTCAACTCTATTTGAATCCTGTGCATGCCCTTTGAAATGATCAATCACAGACCTGGCAGAAGAGTGTATATGTATATATATATATATATATATATATATATATATATAAGGGAATATATAAGTAGTGTGTATACAGGTGGTTATTCAGATGCCACATGCACATTACTGTGAGAAAAGCCTTCTAGTTATATTCATTTGGGCCACAGTTACCCTGCAAATTTCACTGAATTCAAGTGAGTGTTGCCTTCATATAAAATATTCTGTGGCCTTCAGTGCACCTTTATAGAGTTTAACTAACATGTCTCGCCCCATTTGTTAAAATAGAACAGTCAGGGATCACTACAGAAGACAGTGACTGTGCAGGGTCACTAATATACTGACCTTTTGTTCGGAACATCACCAGTCTGCTCATCCACAAAGTCCTGCTTCAGTTCATCTGCCACATCACTGTCACTGTCGTAGTCCTGGTATACACTCTTCTCCAGCTCTTCAGACTCATACTGGCAGGAAGGAAAAAATAAAGAAGGTGGAAAGAGCAACGTGAGGATAGAACGATCAACAGGAATTTAAGACTGTACAGAGGTCTTGATTTTCCTCTAGAACACAGGGAGACAAAACATATCACAGCAATGCAACGGAATCAACAACATCCTGGTTTTATATGTATATTCAAAATAAGGTTAGAATTTGAATTGATTTAAATAATAATAATAATAAAATTAGTCAGCAGTATTTCTTCAAGTGAATATGTATTTTTATGAGCAAGGTCAGAGGCGAGTCTTGTTCAAGCTGCCCAGAAGGCTGCAATAACCAGTCTTTACAACTTTGGCGAGAAAAAAACAGGATCCCAGAATGCACAGACACCAAACCATGAGGTGATCAGGCTTCAGAAGCTGGAGACTACAAAGACCACATTCTCCCCTGTTGGTGCAGGTAATTGTAACCTCAACGTGATCCTCTTTATGCATTCTGGGTAACAACTTTTAATCTACTGTATGACCCGTTTTTGATATTCGTATAATTGATTATCCAAAGCCATCAACTTGAACGACAGGTGAAAATTGAATAAAACAAATGAGAATGACTGTATGAATTACTTAATGTTTCATTTAAATCGAACAGAATGGCAGTGATTCTGTGTGCCTCCATTTTTTTTTCAAAAAGTCAGCAACACCTACACATAGAGCAGCAATTATAGGTTTCTCTGTCAGAACGACAGCTGGTGAATTTTCAGGATGACTACACATGCTGCTTTATAACGGATCAAACAATAAACTTATTGATTCTTGCACTTTCAACTCACTGCTGATTTCGTCCATCTCAGCATAAACTTCAACAAGAACAGTTTTAAAATGTGCGCACATTATATTTTCTAGTCACAATAGCTCACTGACCTTTTAGGCTTTTTGATATTATCACAATATTATTTTCAAATATTGCTACCCTGCCAGAAACATTGCCCTTTTCAGGAATGGCAGATGTGATCCAGACTTAAATAGGAAAAATGGCATTCTGCTGCCTTCCATTTTGGATGTTTTTAATCTCAGGAGAAAAACTACTGCCAAAAAATGTTACCTCCATGAACAGAATGCACCCAAGGGAGACTTTATATTCTGAAATGTTCACAGCAATACAATTTGTGTTAAATATTAGAACATATCATCAATCATTATCATCATCTCACACACACAGATATATATATATATATATATATATATATATATATATATATATATAAATATGTCGGTCCTCTGCTTACGAAAACCTCTGAGTATGGAAAATCCAGGTTACGAAAAACATTTTCCTAAATTTTCGTCCCCTTTTAACGAAAAGCGCCAAACGCACCATTCAAAAATTCAAACGTGCCATTCAAAATTCAAACAATGCGCAAGTTGCTCTCTCATAGGCTGTCTCCCAACATCCCACCCCGCTGGCCTCCCATTGGCCAGGAGGGAGCTGACCTGTACCCATACATTCCTGTACTTCCTGTTTGTCACACGCGTGGAGACTGTTGGCTTGTTTTAAGATCATTGCAACGTTATATTTCTTTATCGCCGAAACCCCTCTACAATCGGGACGATATTGAAGCAGAAGGAGACCTTAAAAGTGGAAATACAGTGATGGAGGCGATTATTTCGGCATGATATTGAAGCAGAAGGACCATGAAAATAGAGTGCTCCGTGGGACAAGACCTCCGATCTCGCAAGGAAGCAAGTTAATAATGAATCAGGACCTCTGATCTTTCAAACAAGTACTGTAATTCCGCTTTAAATACAACATCCCGTCCATTTAAACATTTAAATAGAATTGCTCCGTCGGTTGCGCGTTGCGTGTGGGCGGAGCCCGCATTCGGCAAAACACACCAGAAAGACAGTGTATTGTGTGTGTGCGTGTGTGTTTGAAAGAGAGAGAGACATAGAGAGGGAGAGAGAGAGAGAGAGAGAGAGAGAGAGAGAGAGAGAGAGAGACAGCGTACAGAGTCAGTCAGAGATGAAAGGGGGAGGTCTTTAAACTCTCAAGAGAGCACATTGCAGCGTATTTTTCCTAAACCTAAACCATCACAAAACAAAAAAACAACCCAAAATCTCCCATCAAAACCATCCGGAGATACGAACAGGGTTGATGTTGAAAGGTAAAGGAAATTGAAGAACAAACAGAAATGGAATAAAATCTATTGAAAGCTATATCATAAATATAAGTATGAAATATGATTAAACATTATCCTGAGGTACACTTAATACAAGGCTCCAGCAAAGGGGCGTGGCTGACACGGAGGTCCGGGAAGAGAAGCAGAACAGTACATTTCTGAACTATAAAACTTTCAAAGAAGAAACAAATTGACTCCAGTATTATAATGAACTGGATAAGAGTGAAACTCTATAAATCTGATCAGATCCGCTGTGCTGTGCTTGAGAGGAACCAGGAGTTTAAACATGGGACATAATGATATGTACAGAGGATTAGAGAGAGAGAGAGAGAGAGAGAGAGAGAGAGAGAGAGAGAGAGAGAGAAAGAGATTGTATACAGTACAAACTCGTATAGGTTACTTATACAAGGTTTAAACATACGTTCCCCTTACAACTTTGACTTACAAACAAATTCATCTAACCGGCCAGAACCTAACTCCTTTGTAAGCTGGGAAGCGTCTGTCCTTACACTGTTGCATCTGTGTGTGCACGCACATGCGTACATGTATGTGTGTTGTTCTTCTTATCATGCAGTTCCATATGTATGTGTGTGCATTTATATTTTATATACATTGTTTTTTTTATGTTTAATTGTTATTATAAGCATTGATAATATTAAATATGTATTTATTGATATTATATACACATACACATGTACGTATACGTCAGTAGGGGGGTTGGGGGGTGATCCTACTTTGCGAATTTCGATGGTCATGCGGGGATCTCGGTTCCAATTAACCGTGGAAAATGTGGGATCCCTGTGTAAATGTGTATGTATATATATATATATATATATATATATAGGATTTTCTGAGTAGATCCTTCCGTAGGAGAGTGCTCAATACTTTTTGGTAGAGCAAATAACAAAAGGACAGGACAAAGGCTTTCTATTGAAACTCCATTTATCACATAGTGATAAATGGAGTTTCAATAGAAAGCCTTTGTCCTGTCCTTTGTTTATATATATATATATATATATATATATATATATATATATATATATATATATATATACAGGGATCCCTTGCTACTTGTGCTTCATATACATGTTATACATTATTTTTAATATTTAATTGTTATTATAAGCCTTTATAGCATTGAATATGTATTTATTGATGTTATATACACATATACGTCAGGGGTATCCTACTTTGTGGATTTCAATGGTTGCGTATATATATATATATATATATATACATATACACACACACACACACACACACACACACACACATACATAGCATTTGACGTGATACGCGCCCAGGGTGCTTAAAAAATTGGAGTGTGCGTGGGGGGCTTATTAAAATGTTACCAGCGGAGTGGAATGGTAGGTGCTTAATACCATCGAGGTGGAAGACATTAATAATAACAGAACAATAAAAGAGTTTTACTGGTATTTGTGTTAATCATTTCGTGGTATGAACCAAACTACTTACATGAAAGCTGAAAATAAACAGAAAACAGCATAATTTAAAAAAAAAAAAAGACACCTTACTTTTCCCCTCCCTTAAAACATTTCCTTAAAACAGTTTCCCGGAAGTAAAATCAAGACAATCAACACTGTCAACTTTAGCACATGGTACATTGAACCAATCAATACGAATGAAAACAAAAGCACATGGTTTTTTAAATTTATGAAGCGAGTGAGTAGGAGAATCTGGTGAAAAATACTGGTCATCACTTTCTGATAGGTCCATATCTGACTCATTGCTCCATTCATTCAGCGCATCCCATAGTTTGCTGTAGCAATTTCTAATGGTTCATCGGTTGCTGGCGTTTACCAAGAAAACACAGCAAAACATTTTCTTGATTTTTAAAGCATGGTGGAAAAATCAAATGTGTTGTTACTGATGAACATTATAGACATTCCCCAGTTGCAGGAGGTCTTGAAATACCGTGTAAACTCACTTTTACAGGCAGTGAACACCTCATTTTACTGTTAGAGACTGATTGAATAAAATTGGTAAGTTTGATCTACCATATTGCTCCCAGTACACATGGACGGTTATTAGACCTAAGATAAAAAACACTGGGGGGGTGTCTGTATGTGCGTATTTATATTTTATTTACATCTTATGCATTATTTTTGAATGTTTACTTGCTATTATTGTGGGGCAGGTGGTGTAGTGGTTAGGGTGCTGCGCTCATGATCGGCAGGTCTTGAGTTCAAATCCCACTGAGACCCTCACTCTGCCAAGACCCCTGGGCAAGCTCTTAACCACAAGTGTGCCTCTGTTCACCCAACTGTATAAGTGGGTACCAGTAAAAATATACTGGGAAGGTAACCTGTGATGGACTAGAATCCCATCCAGGAGGAGTTGAACTCCTAGTTGCTTCACGCTAAAGAAACTGGAAATAAGCACCGGCCTGATGAGCCGCTATGGCTTGGGTGTAAAAAGCCCATGGACTTTACCTTTACTTTTTTTACTTGTTATTATAAGTATTTATAGAATTATATAGTATTATAAGTATTTATAGCTGACTAAATAGTTTAGAAATTTTAATATCCAGACAATTTTTTTTGAACATCAAATCAATTGAGTCATGTCATCTTGTAATGATCAATAACATTTATAATCAACAATTATTCATGAGTACTCTCACTCACCCTCTCAACTACTTAATTTTACTACAGTCGTGGGAAGACTGGATCTCAGATGGAACTTGCCAAAGGTGTGGTGGTGTACACCCTGAACAACTCACCAGACTATTGCAGGGCAAGTACATACACGCACGGACACACGCACGGACACACCTAGGGGAAATTTGGAACAGTCATTTAGCCTAATGCACATGTCTTCGGACTGTGTGAGGAAACCAGGATACCAAAATGAAACCCACGCAAGCATGGGCAGAACATTGAAAGTCCTGACCTTGGATATTTCTGTAAGGAGATTGCATGTTGTCCCCATGCATGCCTGGATTTCATGTGGGTACTCCGCTTTCCTCCCACGCAATCCCATACCGCCATAATGAAAACTTGTTTTTGGTATATACAGAAAAAGAACAATAAAAAAGCAAAACAACACTCATTATACACATTATTTCTACATTTTGTAAACAGGACAGAAAGCGGTGAGCTCTGTGTGCACGTGCATACATCAGCTTCATATCATCTTTTTAAACTCGGAGTTAAAATTATGTGTTTACATGGAAACCCCAGAAAAGCAAATTAAAACGATTAGTCATTTTTTTTTTTTTATTGTTTTGTTTTTCTTAATCAAGAAAATGAGCTTCATGCAGGAGATTAGTTTGCATGAAGCTTGCTTGATTTATGAATGGGGAGTGATTTAAGAATTAAAGATACATGATTCAGAGATGAGCAGGCTAATAACTTTTGATTCCCTGGGCTGTATTTTTGGGCAGGCTTTAAAAAATCCACTGTCATAGACAATTCTGATAATTAGCACTGCACTGAGCTGTGAAAAATGTTACACCTCCTGCTGGATTCAACAACAATTTTGTATAACATGAATATAAACACAAACTGCAGGTGTTCACAGACTACAATAATGAAAACTGTCTGGTTTGATTTTAGTCTTTTTTATGTCATGCTACCTGGAAGTAAAAACACTTCTATGGCTAAACCTATCAACAGATATATAATATCTATCTATACAGATATAGAAACTCTTATGGATTCTCAGTATCCGTTTAAAAATGTCAATGTGTTTAAGGGATAACTCCATACTCTCCGTAAAGCTGATCCAACATGACAAGTTACAGTCACCATAAACCACTTAACACCATTAATTATGCTTATTTCAACAGTTCACTTTTGTTTTTCATGACGAGACTGAAGAATAAACGGTTGCGAGAACTAAAGTTCATGCTGACCTGAAAGAAAATGATATAAAAAACATCTGCTGCACACAATAACTTTAAAGAAATGGAACAGATGCAATTATAGAAACAGAAACCCAATGAAGATAAACAAAATACACAGAGCACTACATTTTTAATGAAATATAAAGTAACATTAGGAAAATAGTATTTATTTATTGTTTAGTTAAAAATATTTTGAAGTTGGTACTTCAACTCATATACGCATAAATTTATGTGACCCTCTCCGGCAAAGCACAGATTATGTTGCAAGGTAGTGTTTTGAATATGAGCCAAAGGAAGCTGAAGATGGCTTACCTGGACGAAAATGTGATATGGACAAAAATACATCCTTCAACACAATCTTCTACATGTCCCAAGTTCAAATATCTATAAACACAATCTATTCATGCTGAAATGATTGCTTAAAAAAAAAAAAAAAGAGTGCCACATCCAAGTTGCTTTAAAACAAAGAAAATAACCTATTTATGACGAAATTGTGATTGCTCAGGGTATTTCCTTATTATCCATATTTGGTGCCAGTATACTCTGCCTACTTACAGAATCCCAGAAGGATTCCCTGAATCACTGAGTCATGTAACTGTAAACCGATGAGAAGCCCCAAATCAGACATGACGGAGCATATCATGATGACACTGACTGGACGAAAGCCGGATTTGTTTATTTTATGAATGCTAAGAGAATGTCAAATGAGGACATTGAGAAACTGGTGCTGTAACTGTAATTGTGCCATTTTCTCAATACATACTCAATGCTATAAATGCTTATAATAACAATTAAGCATTAAAATAATGCATAAGATGTAAATCAAATATAAATACACACATACAGACGCGCACAGATGTGCATGCACGCACTCAGATGCACACCTCACAAAAATGTAAGTAGTTTTGATGGGAGATTTTCAGGTTGTTTTTTGTTGTTGTTGGTTTAGGGGTTTATTTATTTATTTTGCATAATTGGCCTTGTTTTTGAGGCATTTTCCTTAATGTTTTCCAATATTCTTCCTTATTTTTTAATTCGATGAATATTAAAAAAATGATACACTGAAGCCCCATGAATTGAAACACGAAGTAGCAAGGGATCCCTGTATACACACACATACATATATATATATATATATATATATATATATATATATATATATATGATTTTCTGAGTAGATCCTTCCGTAGGAGAGTGCTCAATACTTTTTGGTAGAGCAAATAACAAAAATAAAAGGACAGGACAAAGACTTTCTATTGAAACTCCATTTATCACTACAGATCTGTTTCGAAATGGACCATGGTTTCACCACCCCTCGAAACAGATCTGTAGTGATAAATGGAGGTTCAATAGAAAGTCTTTGTCCTGTCCTTTTATTTTTGTTTATTTGCTCTACCAAAAAGTATTGAGCACTCTCCTACGGAAGGATCTACTCAGAAAATCCTATATATATATATATATATATATATATATATATATATATATATATACACACACACACACACACACATATATATACAACCCTGGGGCCTCTTCCTGATTGGACATGCCTGAAACATCACATCAGGGAGGTGTTCAGGTGGCATTCTAACTAAATGCCTGAGCCACCTCAACTGGCTACTCTCAACATAGAGAAGCAGTGTTTCTACTCCGAGCTCCTCCTGGATGGCTAAGCTTCTCACCCTATCTCTGAAGTAGAGCCCAGACAGCCTGCAAAGGAAGCTCATTTCAGCTGCTTGTATCCGCAATCTTTTTTTTTTTTGGTCACCACCCAAAGCTCATGACCATAGGTGAGGTTCAGAATGCAGATCAACTGGGAAATTGCAAGATTTGCCTTCCGGCTCAGCTTCCTCCAACCGGACTGGACTGGTACTTGTCCACCTTTACAGTAGCGGCTGCACCATTCCGCCTGTCGATCTCCCACTCCATCCTTCCCTCACTCATGAACAAGACCCCAAGATACCTGACCTCCTCCAATTGGGGCAGGACCTCATTCCAGAGCTGAAGGGTGGATTCCACCCTTTACCAGCTGAAAACCATAACCATGATTCTCATGCTTCACACTCAGCTGCAAACTGCTCTATTGAATGCTGGAGGTACTGGAATGATTAAGCCAAAAGGATATCTCAAAAATGCAGATCCAATGGTCACCAAACCAGAACCTCTCAACGCCGCAATTATGCTTAGAAATTTTATCCATAAATATTATGTACAGAACTGATCACAAAGGACAGCCTTGGTGCACTCCACTTTTACAGCATGTGAGCTACTTACAAAATGAACAAGTCAAAATGATCTCCCAACTATAAACTTGCAAAACATTTACTTACAGTATTCATAAATATATTGAATTCTTTATATGAAACATATATATCCGTGTACCTTGCATAACTACGTGAACCCATATTCCTCAATACAACTCTGCACATTTTTTTGTCATTATCTTGCTCTGATGACTTGCACTGAATGGAATTTCTTGTTCTTAATGATCGAGTGATTCACCCGGAACGAAGCTGTGGTGGCCTTTGCTTTTGAAGCTAGCGATGCAAACGCACTTTGAAAATGACATAACCAAAAAAAAAAAAAAAAAAAGTCTTATGTTCCATTCCATATGGAAGTTCCCACAATCATTTTTATACCCTTAAGTTTAGAAGACATAAATTGGAAGATAACTCACTAGCTTGCTAGAATGAATCATTATGTGCACATGTGCAGTGACAACGGTGTCAGAAAAGGTCAGACCGACTGCCAATCAAGTGACAAATTTCACAGAGAGCATATTACACAGACGTGTAGGTTTTAATGCTATGCAATCCACACACACTACCTTTGCGATCGACCCGTTAATCACGAATGACGTATTGGGCACCGCTGCTGTAGAGCGTATAGAGTTGGTCAATAGTGCTGCAGCCAGGACAAAAACATTGTTCTTCCTCAATCCGAGGTTCACCATCGGATCCTCCTCTCCGATATTTCTGCATAGACTGAAGAGTGTGACTCCAGCATAATTGGAACACACCCTCCGGTCCCCCTCTTAAAATATACTTTTACATCAACACACATACGAGTTTACATGCACGCACGCACTCACTCACTCACACATACAGAGAGAGAGAGAGAACTGCTACCGAATGAAGCCATATTTTGCTATTACTGTAGATGTTCCTAAATAGTCCGAGATGAAAAGTGAAGGGCATTTTTCTTCTCATATAAAAGCCTAGGGAGCATAACTGGTTTAGCATATACAGTATGAGAAAATGCAAAAAATAAAAATAAAAAACAGGCTATAATAGGTTTATACATTTCAAAATGATATCACATGCGGGTGCGTTCTGAATGTATGTAAGGGCAGGTGCAATGCTTTTTTTTTAGCCCCATTCAGAGGTTATAGTATGTGGAAACACACAGAATAGCAAACTAATACAAGATTTTTATGGATTATGTTTCATACGTTTTAAACTCCTACAAACTTTTATGCTGTATGCTCTAAGACAGTGACTGAGACAAAATGTGAATGTCTGTCATTTTGATTTAAATGATTATCCACTCCATTTTTTAATCCTAAGATTGCACACCAATGTAGTATAGAGTGACATATGCTAGTAGCAAGTCTTAATACAAAGCTGGGTATAACGTACTACATGTATAATACAGTTGTAACAAACATTCCTACCCCATTGGACGCCAGGACATCTTCACTCTCTTCTTCTTTATTGTCGATCTGCATCTCAAAAGGGTTTCCTCCCTCTGTATATTGCTGAAAAAGAGACAGCTCCTCGGGGTCACTGGAGGCTGGCTGCCTGCTTGGAGACACTGAGGGCGAGTGACACTGGCCCATGAATTTAAATTCCTGCAACACAGCAGAGTTTAACTGTTTTTAAAGTTATAATCAACATTAGTAGTGCTAACTGTTTGCCTAAATTGTATTGACTTATATGTAGGGGGGGTTATTTGTAAAGGACATTACTGTATTTCGCAAAAAGGTGTATACTGAATGCTCCTTGCTCCAGAGGAAGTGCATCGTGCTTTACCCCCCCAGGCTAAATCAAACTTCCTAACATGTGCTGGACATTTTTTTCTATTCAAAAGAATTAGTTTGATATGCTATATGCTGTGTCACTGCTTACGGTATAACATTTGCTCCTTGTCTAATGTTATCCGAGTCAAATTTCACAATTAGGATATCCTTCTCATTTTCCCTGACAGAAATTGCAGGCGCAAAATGAGTTCAAAAGAGAAAATGGAGATGAGTTATTTTATTAAAGTGACGTGAGGTCATGCTGCCTGTGTTGTAGTGGTTAGTGCTGGCCTTGTGATCGAGTGTTTGTGGGTTCGAATCCCAGTTAGATCCCCACCGTGCAAAATTTGAACTACAGGTGTGCCTCTGTCCATTCGAGAGCATAAATGGGTGTGAGTAAAAATACTGGGAACATAACCTGCAATGAAGAGCAATGGTGGCCTGGTGGTAGGTGCGGGATTACTGATCCCAAAGTCTGGGGTTCAAGCCCCATGATCAACGTCTTGTCCCTTAAATGTGTTATCAAAGGACAGCCATGTCTCTCAGTGTTTATGGTGAGAGGTTCATGTAAAAGAACCATTGCTGACTTTCAGAAGAGTAGGCTGCATAGCTGTCAGTGTGTTTCTGCCCTGCGATGGCCTGGTGAGTTGTCCAGTGTGTACTGTGCCCTTGCCCTGAGTCGGCTGGGATGAGTGCCAGCCTCCCCGTGACCCTAATTAAGATTAAGCGCTTCAGAAAATGAATGAATGAATGAATTAATTACTAATATCCCATCCAGGAACTGAACCCTTAGTTGCTTCATTCTACAGAAACCAGGATAAATGCTGACTCTATACGGGCACTTGGCTCGGGTGTTTAAAAAAAAAAAAAAAAAAAAAAAAAAAAAAAAAAAAAAAAAAAACACAAAGTGGCATGAGGTGTTGCACCCGAGATAACAGATACTATTAGAATTACAATTTATATTAGTTATTCGTGTTCATTGCCTTATCTGGAATTATTTTTATTCTTTGTGTGCACTTGTGTGTTCTGGTACTGCTCCTTTTTTTTATACGTTTGAACCTGTTGCAGTGTAAAAACCCAGCTTTTCTTCGAATAAAACATCAATTTTTTTTTAAATATTGGAGGCTACCATACCCAGGATTAATACGAGTAATATTCACCCAACCTCCGTTTGTTTTTCTGCCCCCACACCCCATTGAAGCAAAGGCTTTATTCAAAATAAAAATGAATATTATTTAGGGTTAATGGCCTCAACCAAGAAAATCCTTCATAAAAAAGATGAGATGTGGTCAGGGTAAAACGTCTCATCACAAAATTGTCCTAAACAAAAATGCTCATGTTCAATCCACTGAATAAACCAATTCAGTGATCAAAAAAAGACTGTCTTTGGAATAAGATAAGCATAGAAATGTTTATCGATTTATTATCACTGGGGAGAATCGGCTTTCACTTGAGGATGTCTGGGAATGTATAGCAAAATAAAAAAACAAACAATTCTCTCAGAGATTGACATCATTGCCATCTCCAGAGACTCAAAAGGCTTGTTTTCAAATCAACTTCACACGCATACCTTTCCTCTTTCTCATTACAGCTAAGAGAACAAGATAACCCAACAGACAGCACTCTATGTTTGGATACAATCCCACACATATAATGCAGCTTACTCTAATATCCAAGCTCAGGCAAAATAAAACCCCAGTCAAAAAATACAGAAAAGAAGGCAATTAGTTTGTCAATGCCACGGTTAACATAGCAGTTAGTTTCCTCAAAATCTCCCAAAAGGCTGCCAGGGGGTTTAATTAATGTCCAGGCAAGTTATTTCTGATCTCATCGCCCGCCTCCAATAGTGTTCTGAGACTTACATGAAGTTGGGTGATACTGAAATTGGACTTCACAGGACACAACTCCCATGTTTCATTCTCCAGGAACATGCGTAACTCCTCCAGGCGTGTTCTAACAAAGAATCAAGAGAGAGATGGATTGAAATAGATGGACATTGATTTAAGGCCGGCAATTCCTGAAACAAAGTGATGTGTTTATATCATTAGGTGCATCAGAGTCAACCAAAACTATGTCCGCCAGTCTTGTGTGTGTGTGTGTGTGTGTCTGTGTATATATATAAGTATTTATCAGCTGATAAAGTCTTTGGACTAAAGACTACAGGAATCGTCAATTAGCTAAAATGTCAGTTAATAAAATGGTACTTGAATGCCTTACAGATGCACAAAAGTTGTGCAAAGCAAGAATAGACATCACTGACCGGAGGACAGAACTCTGAATCATGGTACCAAACTCTCTAGCAATGACTTAATGTTATATAATACACGGACAATAAAAAAAACTGGAAAAAAAAAAAACAATAGCAATCACAAACCTCTCCTCCAACTCATTTTATGTCGTATATGATTCCCATACATTATCTGCGTCAACTATTACCATGAAATTTGATTTATCATCGAACCTATTTCAAGTGAAATGCCAGTCTTCATGAGAAAAGTTTACAAGCTAGCTTGTTAATGCCAAACAGTCTCAAAAAATGAAAGCAAATAAAAGAAAGATGAAAAATACTCAACCAAATAATAATGCCATGCGGATTTCATCGCTGCCTTTTTGCAGAGATGTTGAGTGATTACTCAGCCCTCAAAGAGCTTGCAATTTCGAGATGCGGCCCTGTTTGACACCCCTGTTCTATACTAACCCTTTATTTCGAATGTAGTGTACAAGTTAGCATACCAAGGTGCAGCCTGGGGAACGCATGTTGATGTGGTGGTTTGCATGACCATCTCACAGCAAGAAAGTCCTGGGTTCTCGCCATGTGCACTAAGAATAACCCAACTGAGCATGTGGAGTACTGTAGACTGCATTATGTTTTGGACGTTGTCCTGGATATAAGTAAATTCCTATGCATATATCAGGCACAGGTTGTGTCTGACATACAACCATATTTGGTTCTGACCAAAAGGTCGTAAGACGCAAGTTATGTGTGTATAGTACTAGTACAGTACCAGTATGTACGCTATACTGTACCTTTCGACAAGTTTGTGTCAAAATTTTGTTTGTAGTCTTTTTTTATTTCTCTAGACATTAATATATGGAGGAGGGTGATGACCATGCATGTATTTTCAACCTAAAATATCTCTTTACAAAGGACATAGGGGAGGAGTCCCTTCTTGTGAATTAGTTCATGGTTCAAAGAATCAAGAGTCAACGCCAGAGCATCAGATTCACTGTTCGGTTCAGATGACAGAAAGAGGAAGAGTACAGGACACACACACACACACACACACACACACACACACACACACACATAAATACATGTACAGTGATACCTCTGCTCACGAACATAATTGGTTCCCAGAAAGTGTGTGTGAGGCGAAAAGTTCGTCTTCCGAACATTTATTTCCCATAAAAAACCATTAAAATGAGAATAATCCGTTCCCAGGTCCCCATAAAACATAATTTTCTACTAAATAAGCCTTAAAACTACACAAAAATATACCTTATTTTATGTATAATAAATGTGCTATTGTATTGTAATTAAAGAAATAAACTGTACTGTATAATAAAGTCGTTTTATTTACCTTTGTGATGGTAGTTGATGGCTTGATGGAATGGAGTGGGAGGAGGAGGGAGGGAGGGACTTACTGTTTGGAAGGAGTGTTTGGAAACGCCTACTGTTTGGAAACACGCATAGCCACACACGCACCCTTAATAGCTTCCTTGTTCTGAAGGATGGTGGTAGACTTAGCGTACTGGGACGTGAAGTCACACAAACGCACACCTCGTTCGTGTTTTTCAATGATCTCCGCCTGTGGTGGGGTCTTTTTCGGTCCCATAATAGCAAAAGTACACTCAATATGGTCCAAAATGTCTATCAAACACAAACCACTTCCGCATTCAAAGAAAGGAGTGTGACGAACTGTGACACCGTGAGCGTGCGTCAGCTTCTCGTGGCCGCCACCGTGGCGCTGTTCGACCGCGTGGTTTGATTCGTCCGCCGAAAACTAGTTCGTCAGCAGAGACAATATGCTCGCAAATTTAATGTTCTTGAGGCGAAAAGTTCGTGAGCTTAAGCGTTCGTCAGCGGAGGTTTTACTGTATATGCTTTAAGACCATTTGATCACAAATAGGCTAGAATGAGCTATGCTAGGCTGATGATATTCACATACATGATACCCAAGTATATAAGCTATTTATTAATTCATTTTTTTTTTTTTTTTTTAGTTATGAGTGATCATAAAGCCGAACAGTCGTAAGTCGCGTAGGTTGTAAGACGACCTGTAATTTGTTTCGCTTGATAGCTAATTACTGTGTAATTATTTTACATTCTTGTGTGAAAACACAACCAAGCAGCTCAGTACAGGATAAAAGTTGCATGACTTTCAGTGTAATGACAGGTTTCTTTTCTTCTTTTCTGTATTATCTTGAATTGTACGTGTTACTGCTCATTTTTTTTTTAAGCACAAGATATAAAATTTCCTTTCTGTTAATTGAAAGACATTGGATTGATAAAAGAATATCAATTTGTCAGAACAGACAAATTTATTACTCTCAAAAACCTGTCATGTAGAAACAAAGAAGCACTGTGTGGCAGACCATGGCTGGTGCAATCCTTGCATTGTCTCGTGCTTGGCACATAGAGATCTGTTTTCTTGCCATCATTCTTATTCATGTAAATGAGAATAATTGAGTTATATGTGTAACATTTTGATGAAAAAGATGCAGAGGATAGGGTGATGATTTGCTGTGGCGACCCCTGAAGGAAACAGCCGAAAGGAAAAGATGTGTAAAGTTGTGATAATTGGGTTTTTCAGCGGATCTTAATTATAAGTATTAATACTGCAGCCATTTTATGCACTATAGAAAGAGGAAAATGTGAATCAGAGTACTTTTTCAATGACCCAAGAAAATCTGTGCTGGTTATGTGATAAAAAGTCCATCTTCAACAGATATGGAAGAAACACATTATCCTTAACTTCGACTTTTTTTTTAACTACAACGGCACCCATGTTTCAGCAATCATAATACATTATACAATACAGCAGGGCTACTAAAATCCTGTTGTTTGTAAAAATCCATATAAAATGTTGACAAATTGTTGATCAATTTCTTTTTCAACTCATCACTTGCCATTTCATTTATTTTTTATTTTTTGGTAAAGACATGTACAAAGACAACCCTCATCCACCTCGGTCTTCAATAAATTGTGGGAAATATGTACAAGGAGGGTTTTTTTGTTTGTTTTTGTAGCAATATCACAAAAAACCTGTTGTATATCTGTATATGTGTCACGGCTTGCATTGTATGGATAAAATTCGACACTTCTGGATATATCTAAAAACACCTGTGTAGACAATGAGGTCAGTAACACAAATTGTCAAGGAATAAGTGAATCAGTAAATATAAAAGGACTGATTAAATGTTGAAATAAATTAATGACTGAATAAATCAATCAGCTCCATCGCATTGAACTGTTTCCTGACACAGGCTTAATAATAGTAATTTTAAAAAATGGAACTTGAGTTAATGTATGGTACATTCAATCTATTTATCTTCTTTGCTTAAAGAAACTGATGACTAGTGCCACTTAATCCTACTAGGACCACAGGGAGACTGGAGCCAATACCAGGCAAAGGTGAAGTATACCCTGAACACAACCATTCACACCTACATCAACACCTAGGTGCCATTTGTAACAGGGAATTAGCCTAATGTACATGTCTTTGGAGTCTCTCATGCCAGGGAGAACATGCAAACTCCAAACAAAAATGCCCAAGCTCTGGACTTGAACCCAAGACCTTCTTGCTGTGAGAGGAACATGTTAACCACAACAACATCTTTCCACCCGGAATTAGGTAACTTAACCATATTTTTGGTTTGTAAATCAAACCATTGATATTAATATTAACTAAAAGCCAAGATCCTCTAACAAATAATGAAAAGTTATACAGAGATCCCTCACTTTCCACGGTTAATGGGGACCGAGACCCCCTGCGACCGCCGATTTCCTCAAAGTAGGATCGACCCCCCTGACTGACGTATACATACATGTATGTGTGCATAACATTAATAAATACATATTCAACACTATAAATGCTTATAATAACAATTTAAAAATTCAAAAATTATTCAAGATTAATGCATAACATGTAAATAAAATATAAACACACACATACAGACATGCATCCGTACATACACAGATGTGTGTGGTCACACTCAGATGCGCACTTCGCATAAAAATGTACCTAGTTTTGTTGGGGGGTTTTGGGTTGGCTTTTTTTGTTGTTTTTATTTATTTGGGGTTTTTTGCATAATTGGCTTTGTTTTGCGACATTTTCCTTAACTTTTCCCTATTTTTATTTATTTTTGATGAATATTTTTGAAAAACCCGCAATGCACTGAAGCCACAGAAACAAGCATGAAATAGTGAGAGATCACTTGCATTTCAGTGATTTGCAAATTCATTCATTTTCTAAGTCATTTAATCCTTACTGGTGGGCCTCTCAGCTGACTCTGAGTGAGGGCGGGTGTCTACCCTGGACAGCTTTCCAAGCCATCACAGGGCAAACACACTCACCCCAAAGAGCAATTTGAAACAGCCAATCAGCCTAAAGTGTATGCTTTTGGACTGTGGGGAAAAAACAGAGTACCGGAGGGAATCCCTGTATACACAGGAAGAACATGCAAACTCCACGCAGAAACTTCCGAGCCCAGGAATCAGTCCAAGGTCTTCTTGCTGTGAGGAGGAAGCGCGAACCACTACACCAGCATGCTGGCAAAAAGTACATTAAGAATTATTTAATCTATTATTAATCAATGGCTTCCTACACATTTTGCAGTTGTGGATTGCTTATGAAAAAAATCAGTTACTGTATTCACTTTGATATTTACACTATTACATCATGATGTTCAAAAAATAGTTACTTCTAGAACATTCGCTATTTAAATGTAATTACCATCTAATTTGAAACATCAATTGCACTGGGATATATGTTTATATACAGTATATATGAACCGATTTATACACACATACAATATGTATTACTGCTTCTGACTGCAATCTGAGTAAGTGCTGACAGTTTATCATTCTAAAAATGCCACCCAAGCACTTGAAAGCACTTCAAGGATTGTAAAATATGAAATATACCTCTCCTTTTGTAAAACATATTTCAAACCTGCTGCAAGTGTCAGCAGCGGAAAAAGGATGAAGTCCACGCTGTTCACACCCTTTCATCTGCACATAATACCATGAACCCTGTTTCCACAAAATTTCCGAAAAACTGTACGAAACATACACCAATTCTACTGATTTCAATTAAACTTAGAGTTAGAACATTTAATATTTCAATTTAAACTGATATACAAAAAAAAAAGATAAAATATCTAGCCCCTGAGAATTGAGGGGGAAACAAGACACGTAAATATTATAAACTACAATTTTTCTAGTCCATATGTGTAATAGAGTGGAGAAAACCACACAGCTAGGTGAGTATTCATGTTTGCATTGAAATTACTGTAAAACTTGCATTTTACCATTCAGACATGAGAAGGGCCATTCAGTTTAAAATAAATGGATGATGCATCTGAATGATTAATGTTAAAAAAAAAAAAAAGTTCAAGTGTCAATTACCCTCCTTGAATCACCACCTCATCGTGGTGTCGGGGTTTGCTTGTCCTAATGATCCTAGGAGTCATGTTATCGGGGGCATTATGCCCATAGTAGGGTCACCCAAGGAAAGTGGTCCTAGCTGACGGTCCAGACAAAGCGCAGAACCCTATGGAGAAGTGCAAAAGCACACAATTTCCCTTCTCCTGACAGGGACAGGGTAAGCAGGGTCCCTGTCCCACCCCCGGAGCCAGGCCTGGGGAAGGTTCTTCAAGGCGAGCCCTGGTGGTCGGGCTGTCACCCAGGAAGCTCAGCCCGAAAAGAAGACATAGGTCCAACCTCCCATTCACCCACCACCTGTGTGAGGGGCTATAGGGGTCGGGTGCAGTGCGAGTTGAGACGCAGCCAAAGGCATGAGTTCTGTCAGACCAATCCTTGGCTACTGACTCTTGGGACATGGAATGTCACCTCACTGGTGGGGAACGGGCCTGAACTGATGCATAAGGTTGAAAGATACTGACTAGATATACTAGTAGTTGGACTCACTTTAACGACATAGCCTGGGCTCTGGAACCACCTATCTTGAGAGAGGCTGGAGCTTATTCCATTCTGGAGTTGCTCATGGGGAGAAGCCAGTGTGGGCATCGGTGTTGCCCCCCCATCTCAGTGCCCAAACATGGTTGACGAAAGGGTAGCCCCCCCCTTCATGTTTGTGCTTATGCACCAAATGACAGTTCAGATAACTCACGCTTCTTGGAGTCTTTAGAGGTGTGTTGCAGAATGCCCCCACCGGGAACTCCCTCATTGTCGTTAGGTATGACATCTCCAGTCTGAACGAATGGTGTTTTGTTGTTGGACTTCTGTGCTCGTCACAGTTTGTTCAACACAAACAGAATGTTTGAACATAAGGGTGGCACCGGGCCGCACAAGAAATAATTACTTATTTCTTTTTTATTTATTATCTGAGTCTGGACGATCTTTTATTTTTGAAAAAAATTTTATTTTGAAAAATAACCGGATTCTCTCGGTTATGTGTCGGTCATTTGAGCGCTAAAATGTAACCCACAAGGGGACGGCGCATGAACAGAGGCGAGTTGGACATGCTTCAAACAATAATGGGGATTTCGGGTGAGACCGAGCCTGAGCCTTCATTCTCCCAGCTGGTGCACCATCACCTGTGGTTTTTGTTTTTTTTTAAAGAAGAGTTTGAGGTCAATTAATAATGTAACACTTAATCCCGATTAGGGAGGCTGGCGCACATCTCAGACAACTCTGGGTGGCGGGTGGGTGGGGGTGGGGGTAAACAAGCTACCCCCACCCTTCACCCCCAGGGCCATGGTAAAATTGTCGAGCGTTGATCGGTCCGCGGTGATAAAAAGGTTGGGGACCACTGCCCTAGGCCACAGTTCGATGCTTGACTTTATAGTCATGTCACCAGACTTGAGGCCGCATGTTCTGGATACTCAAGTGAAGAGAGGAGTTGAGCTGTCAATCGATCATCACTTGGCAGTGAGCTGGCTTGATGGCGGGGAAGGCGGCCCTCCAGACCCTGGCAGGCCCAATCGTGGTTAGGGTCTCCTGGAACGTTTGGCGAAGTCTGATGCCAGAGGAGCCTTTAACTCCCGCCTCCAAAAGAAGTATGGCTACATCCTGAAGGAGGTGGGGGACATGAAATCCGAATAAGCCATGTTTCGTGGCTCCATTATTATTTAGACAGCAATCCATAGCTGTGGCCGTAAGGTCATTGGTGCCTGTCTTGGAGGTAAACCCCTAAGCTGGCGGTGGACACCTGCAATGAAGGGGGCTGGCCAACTGAAAAAAGGGAGGCCTATTGGGTCTTACTGGCCTGTGGGACTCCCAAGGCAGCACATAGGTATTAGCAGGCCAAAAGTGCTGCAGCCAGAGCTGGAGCTGTCACTGATGCAGAATCTCAGGCATGGAAGAAGTTCAGTGAGGGCTTGGAAAGTGATTATTGGTTCGCCTCAAAAAGTTTCTGAATCACCATCTGACACCTCAGGAGAGGGGAGCAGCTCTCCACAAATGCTGTTTACAGTGGAAGTGGGGAGCTGTTCACCTCGATTGGGGATGTTATCAGGAGGTGGAAGGAATACTTAAAAGACCTGAGCAATTCCACCAAAACACTCTCCATGGAGGAGAAAGACCCTGGGCGTTTGGGTGGGGGTGTCTACCAATCACTGGGGCTGAGGTTGCTGAGGACTCAAAAAGCTCATCTTTGGTTTTGCTCCAGGAGTGGATAGGATCCACCCTGAATATATCAGGGCTCTGGATGTTGTAGAACTGTCTTGGTTGACATGCCTCTGCAACAACACATGGTCATCGAGGGCCGTACCTCCGGATTGGCGAACCAGAGTGATAGTCCCCCTTTTTAAAAAAGGAGAGTGGATGGTGTGTTCTAATTATGGGGAAATCACACTCAGCCTACCTGTAGTCGAGACAGGGGGTACTGGAGAGGAGGATCTGACTGATGGTTGAACCTCAGGTTCAGGAGAAGCAATGTGGTTTTTAGTCCTGGTCGCAACACTCTCAACCAATTCTATACACTCTACAGATCTTGGAGGGGAATGGTACTTTGCCCAATCTGTCCACATGTGTTTTATGGATCGAAAAAAAGAATAATTTCAATCATCCAATCATTTATCGCGAGCTATTTGTGGAGTGTACTCCGAGAGTACGGTGTATCAGACCCATTGATATGGGACATTCGATCAGTGTCAGAGTCAGAGCTTGGTCCGCATTGCTAGCAACAGGTCAAATTAGCTTCTGGTGAGGGCTGGAGTCCACTAAGGCTGTCGTTTTTCACTGATTTTGTTCAGAATTTTTATGGACAGAATTTTTGGGCACAGCCAAGGCGTTGAAGGGTTCTGGTTTGGTGGCCATCGGATCATGTCTCTGCTTTTTGCGGATGACATTGTTCTTTTAGGTTCATCAAGCCGGGACCTCTAGCTCTCAGTGCAGCAATTCACAGTCGTGTGCAAAGCAACCGGGATAAAAATTCGCACGTCCAAGTCCGAGACCATGGTTCTCAGTTGGAAAAGGGTGGAAAGCACCCTCCGGGTCGATAATGAGGTCCTGCCCCAAAAGGAGGAGTTCAAGTATCTCAGGGTCTTGTTCACGAGTGAGGGAAGAGTTGAGCAGGAGGTCAACAGGTGCATCGCTGCAGCCTCCGCTGTAAAGCGGAGCTTGTACCGGTCTGTCGTGGTGAAGAGGGAATTGAACCGCAAGCCAAAGTTCTCAATTTACCAGGCGATCTACTTTCAAACCCTCACCTATGGTTACAATCTTTGGGTGGTGACCGAAAGAACGAGATTGCGGATACAAATGGCTGAAATGAGCTTCCTTCACAGAGTGTGGGGCTCTCCCTTAGGGATAAAGTGAGAAGCTTAGTCATCCGGGGCGGAGCTTGGAGCAGAACCGCTGCTTCTCCATGTTGAGGGGAGCAATTGAGGTTGCTCAGGTACGGTGTTTTAGGTATGTCCATCAAGTAAGACACCACATGGTCGACCTAGAACACACTGGAGGAGTTATGTCTCTTGGCTGGTCTCGGAACACTTCGGTGTTCCCCCAGAAGAGCTTGAGAAGTGGCTGGGGAGAGGGACGTCTAGACCTCACTGCTTAGGCTGCTGCCCTCATGACCCTACAGATTAAGTGGAGGAAGATGATGTAGATGATGTGAGTCAATTATCACAAGATTTGAGATAACACTTTAAAGATGAAATAGTATGCATTTAAAGCAAACTAGGCTAGATAGTCAAGAGATCTACTGTTAAAGGTTTTAATGTTAAAAATGAAAGTCATTACCTTTTGGCTTTGAGTAACAAATACATAATACCTGAAAGTGACAAGATTGCTTTTGTATTAAAGGTTTATTTATTGTATTCATGAGCTTACGTGTTTAAGTGGCAGCACATAACTTTATAAAACAAACAGGACCAAGATAAATCCTTGAGCAAAACTTTGCATAAGACAGGCATTGAAGACCTATGTTTCTGCCAAAAGAAGCAGGAATAAATTTCAGTATCATGCATTTACCAAAAAAATAAATAAAATAAACAAAACAAAAAACATTTCAGGGTCGTGTCAGTATTCGGTGTTTTTGTGCACCATTTTGCAGTCTGAATAAGTGATAAGACATGAGGGGAATCAGAAACATATTCCATAACATCTTGAGGCATGAAGGCTATACACTTACTATCAGAGTTACGACATACGTGAGTTACGACCACCCGTACTTACGACCAGGTCTGGCAGATACCTATTATGAGTTTACTGTACATATCTGGCAGCACAGCGACTAAGATAGTTGTGGCAGCACAGCATCCCAGCATCTCACACTCACAGCATTCTACCACTACACTCAGTGACTAGATACCGTTGCAGTAACATCTCTTTTACAGTACAATTTTACATTGATTTACTGTACACCATTACCATGGCCCCCAAGAGGAAGGCCGATTCATCAGATGGCAATTCTACCAAAAGGCAAGGAAGGCACTGTCGTCGGAGATGAAGATGAAAGTGAAAGCTCCATCTCTCCCACTCCACAGTGTCTACAATTTTGAAGGACAAGGACCGCATGAAGGAAGTAGTCAAAGCAGCAGCTTCAATTAAGTCAACTATTGTTACAAAACAGCGTGAAAGAACGATGAGATGGAAAAGTTTCTGTACGCGTGGTTAGAAGACAATAGGCAAAGAAATGTGAAAGTGATGTTGCGAGAAATGTAAAGTAAAACTACAAGTTTATTTTGCATGTTGAAAGAACGTGCAGGTGAAGAATATGCTTCACATGAATTCATAGAGAGTGATGGATGGTTTAGGTTTCGTTGTGTTAAATAGCCGACTATGGGTTGATCGAAACCGATCTAGGTCGTAACTCGGAGAGTGACTGTATATATATTTAAGAACTGTGTGACAGTAGCTACTGGGAAAAAAGCAGCATGCACAGCAATAAAATAAAAACGAGGGTCGAGATATCAGATGGGTGCGTTTATAGACATGAGGTGGGAACAGGGTCAGAATGACAAGAACATGGATTAGCTTTAACAATAGGTTCTGACAGATAAACAGGAACCACTTGAAAGAAATTTTTTCTGAAGGGTGTGCTAGATTTGAGGAAAAAAATGGGTTCATCAGAAAAGCGTGCACACACACGGACCCACACACTCACACACCTGAAAGAAATGAAACTTTCATTGTCTGATATTTACATTTATATGTGGTGACTCTAGATGGGTGTGATAACCTATCCAATTTTTAGGTAAGACTGACTGATGTGTTTTGTTGCCCAATGTGCTCACTTATCATCAACTGTTGAAAGAATTAATAACTTTGAATGTGAAGTTTTGGATTGAGCCCTGGGTTTACCTTTTCATACCAGCATTTATTGTTAAACAGGATAAACCAGCATGAAGACCAGAGTGCTGTCTTCAGAAAAAAAAAAAAAAAAAGATACTCCGAAATTCAGAAGAGAGCAAAAATCCATCAACACCATTGCACGAGCACTGGGCTTCACAAATACAAGCCGTAAACAAGAACTAAACTACAGATATTCTAACAAACCAGACATGGATAAAATGATGCAATTTTCAGCAAGTGCCAGTATTTAACTGAATGTCAACAAGAACATGCATGACAGAATTTTACTTATTTGTGTCACACTGAATTTGTTGAGTGCAATTATGAGAGCAAACAAGTTGGATAAATTTAGATAAACAGTTTAAGTTCTGTAGGTGAAAGAAAGAAATGGGAAAACATGTGTTAAGACCTGTGGGTACATCGAGCTGACCACTATAATGGCCCAGCTATCAGATGAAGCACAGAATTCAATTTGGTCCCTAAATAAATAAAAATTGTGATTTTTTTTTTATTATTATTATTATTTTAAATTTAGAAGTATGCATACATTTGCATGATTATTCAATTCCAAATTTTTAAAATGCCATACCATTAAACAAACCAAATCAAAAGAGTTTATGAAACAAAGAAGAAGATGCATTATGGTGGTTTTGAAAAAAGTTTGTATAAACATGGATAATTAATGGATTTTAAACGTTTCTGTAAATGTTTGAAAGCCCGAACCTATCTCTATCAGATAGAACAAACCAAATCGAAATAGGTCAAGAAGTAAAGCAGAAAAAGCATTCTGATAATTTTGGATAGATGCCACATGGACAGACCAACAGACACATTACCATGGCCCAAGTTCATTGGGCTAAAAAAATGTAAGAGCCATGAACCCCAAAACAACAGCCAGAGACATCAACAGCCCCCACAAGATGCAACCACTGCTCAGCAGTACTGACATAAAAACAAGTTGGTAAATCTTTTAAGAGCTACAGAGATGAGCCCTACATGTTCGGGAACCAAGATTAACCCCTACCATATGGGAGAAAGGTAAAAAAAATGTGCAGAAAGAATCTGTTCATGACCGAAAACACACTCATTGGTGGGGAGTGACATGGCTTGGGCTTGCATGGCTGCTTCTGGAATGGGCTCACTAATCTTTATTAATGTATTTCATGATGATAGTAGCAGAAAGATTTAGCACACAGAAACATTCCCTCTGCCAATTTACAAACAAATGAATACAATGTAATTGGGAGAAACTTCATCATGCAGCAAGATAGTGACCAAAACACACTGCCGACAAGAAAAAGGCCTTAATCAGGTGAAAACATGGAAGCTTTAAGACTGGCCAAGTCAATCATCAGTCTTTGCATGCAGTTCACCTCCTGAAGCAGAGAAGGGAGGGAGAAAGCTCAATAAACTAAAGGAAGGGAAGGAAATTGTGGTACCTGGAAAAGTACCACAAAAGAAAATATACAGTTTTGGTGATGTCACTAGGTTTCCAGCTTATTGCAGACATGACAAGCAGGAGACTTTTTCACCATAAACCAATCTAAAAATTAAGTTATCGGACACCATGTATCATGCCATGTATTAAGTTGCAGAAATTCTCTAAATACAGTCGGCCCCCTTCTTACAAAATAAATCTGTTCCAGAGCCTTTTTCGGAACCAGAAGGTTTCGTAAATAGGGGTGCATTTTACATGTAAAACGCGTGATTCGTTCCAAGGCTCCCAATACTAATTTTGTATGAAATATGTGTTCAAAGTAAAAGAAAATTATTTATTAAGCCATTTAAACATTTTATTAACATAGTAAACCATTTATTAACATATTTATTAATTAAACAATTATTACATATTTTTTATTAACCAAACCAAACAATATTAAACATTATTAAACATTTGTAACGCGTTCCGCCGAGTGTGGGCGGTGTCGCGGCTGACACCGGAGCCTTTGGGGTGGAACGCGGCTTGTCCGGACTTCCGATCTGTCAAGTAGGTAAGTGCGCTTTGAACTTGTTTAGTACAGTACTCAACATTCACTTGTCTGCTTGAGGGATTGGGGGTCCGGATGAGCCGCGCTCCGTCTTGGGGGCTCCGGTGTCGCTCGCAACGCTGCCCACACTCAGTGGAGCGTGCCACATTTCTGTGAATGCGGCGAATGCAGCCGACGCCGGAGCTTTTGAGACGGGGCATGGCTCATCCGGACCGCCGAGCTGTCAAGCAGGTAAGTACGCTTTGAACACTTGTTTAGTACTCAACATTCACAAACAAGCTTTATGGGTACAGTACTTCGGAGATTCAGCTCCGTCCTGGCCAACGGAAGTCCAGCGTGTGGGATGTTGGGAGACAACCAATGATAGAGCAACTCGCGCATTGTTTGAATGGCGCGTTTTAATGGCACGTTTGGAGCTTTTCGTAAGAAGAACTTGTTTCGTATACAGGGGACAAAAATTTAGGAAAATGTTTTTCGTGTCCTGGATTTTTCGTATTCAGGGGTTTTCGTAAGAACGGGCCCGACTGTATTAGAAAATGTAAATATCACATTCATGTTTTTTTCCTCAATCCCAAATGTCAACAAGTGACACTTCTTGACACCAATAAGACCTAAATGCATGACTGAGGAGCACAGAGATTCAGAGGATTGAAAGCTTACCTGTGATAGTTCTTGAAGTAATTTACACTCTGCCTCTTGATTGATTCCTGTAGTACTTCAGACTTGCTGCCACAGAATTCCTCTCCCACCTGCATTAGCCTAAGGAGAGTAAGAAATGGTGAAAATGAGGATCAAGCTCAGTCATGAAAAAAAAAAACACACACACAACCATCAGGAGTTTTAATGCCACAAGTCATTATTAACCCCAGAGTTGTTTCACAGCACATGCAACCCATTCATTTGCTGTCACTGCTGACCCATGAGTAGGGGTTATGCAGGTTAGAAAAACAGAGGCATGGCTCAATGCACTCAGTGGCCTTTTAATTAGATGCCTTGTAAAGATGTTGTCTGGAGGTTTTCTCTCGCTCTGCATGTGCACCCTCCCTCTGTGCTGAGTTAAACACACTGGACCCGAGCAATCAATTAGGCCACAAGCCAATCCCATTAGCACTAATGAGGACACATCTTCCTACCTGCTAACAACATCCAGCACCACAATGAAATCGTCGTACTTGAAGTTGGACATGTCCGTCCCCAGTAAATATGCTTTCACTTTCAGCTGGACATCCTGGTAGTCGGAAGAGACATAGGCATGTTCCAAGAGTTAACAGAGAATACAGAAAATGCAACATATAGGAACACAAGTGTCTTACTGACCTGCCAAATCCGGCTTAGGCCATGTTCAAGCTTTTTCTTTACATAACTGTGACCCACTGTGGATTCCTCTGAGCCTTCACCGCTAGTGCCATCTGTAGGGACAACATCCAAAAACACAAATATACACACAATTAGTTATACAGTCAAAGGACAGGGGACTTTAGGGTATTAGTTATTAAGGGTAAAAACACATGCAAATATATTGCTTCTTTATATACAGGGAAAGAGAAGGGAAGAAAAAGAAAGGACACAAAAGGGAAGAAAATACACAGAAAGATAAACAGATAGACACAAATAGATGAATTGTACAACTGAATAGATATATAGATAGACAGAGATAAGCACAAATAGATAAATAGACAGACGGGTAGATAAATGGCTAGATAGATCTGTCTATCTATTTATCCTTTTCTCTTAAAAACTACTTCTTAAGAATGATTTACATTACATGCACTAATGGGCATACTGCTGCTGTAAAGCAGATCAATAATAACCCTGATGCTCAAAAAGCACAAATCTGGCTATTTCCTAATAGCATGGGAGCCAAACAGTGATATTCTCTGATTCACACTCGACTGATTACAAGCACAGAATCCCAGCCGCCAGTCAGCATTAGGAAAGCGTGCAGTCCGTTGTGACATGCTCTGAACAAAAGATGGGCTCAGTATCGTGTTAGAGATTTGATTCTGTGTTCAACAGTATAGCAGAGGGACATGAAGCTTTAGCAGAACAATCTGATCTTAAAATTTGGCAGAAAAAAGGAACAGCTTCATGGCTTCATATAATAGGTGGAGGGAAGAGAATGTGATTTCGCACAGTAGTAAAAATATTTCTTTAGTACCCTTGAACAAACCATTATCGAATACCGCCAATATTGAAGTACTGCCTTATAAAAAATCTTATGACCAAGTAATGGTGGTGGTAAATGTCCTTTAGAATTATTCCACTTTCTTGCCTTGTCCATCGGCAGACCAGCAATGCAAAATGACCCAGCACAGGCCATAACAATATCACTATATTCCGGTCCGACGTTCAACTTACTATAATGTCTTAACAATAAAGCGTGACAAATATAAAAAGGAAGAGGAAAATTCAAGATTTTTATTATAAGATTTAAAATGTTCACTGAAAGATAAATAGCAAGGGGCAGTGGTGGCCTAGTGGTATAGGGCGCTGGATTGCTGATCCAAAGGTTGGGGGTTCGAGTCCCACTCTCCAGAAGGTTGTCACCCCCCCCCCCCCCCGTGCAGCTAACTGGGTTATCAAAGGCGGGCCATGTCTGTCACTGTCTATGGTGAGAGGCATGTAAAAGAACCATTGCTAACTTTCGTAAAGAGTAGCTGCAAAGTCGTCAGCGTGTTTCTGTCCCTTGCTAAAAAGGGTTGTCACAGGAAGGGCAGCCGACGTAAAAACCTCTGCCAAATCAAACGTGTGAATCAGATGATTCGCTGTGGCGACTCCTGAGTAAAAGGGAAAAAGCCGAAAGGAAGACAGACAGACTGAAAGATATATCACAAGCTTCTATTTTCATAATATTAGAGATATAAGCAGCAGATATTTAACATAACTTATAATAAAGTAACCTACATAAAACATGTTTATATTTTCCTAAAATCTTTGTTTTTCTCAAACTAATTAATTTTTGTCTCCAGAATTAAGTCAGTCCGGCTTGATATACATAAATAAGTAAATGAATGAATGAATTAATTAATTAATATAAATAAATAAATAAATAAATAAATAAATAATAATAATAATACAGTGTTATTAAGGAAGTAAGCACACCTGGGTTTCAACTGACATCAAATGCCCAAGATGCTCCAGTGCTGACATCAGGTCAGCAAAGCTTCAGGGGCCCAATGACCTTTAACTTGAATATAGTATGCATGGCTTATAAACTCTCCCTTACCCATGAGCAATTTCATCAGTGAATCACAGAGGTAAAAACTTGTCCATACCAAGCATCGAAAGATATTTAATAGAACACCTTTTTTTCCCCCTCCATACATATGCCAGGCACGATCAAAGGGAACGCAGTCCTGCACTTAAAAAACAGCTTGTAACACCTCACTTCAATTTGTTCACATTAAAAAACATTCTCCAATTGTTCTGAGACCTCATGCGATTATACTGAAGCACAAAAGCATATGGTAAAAAAGCTGGCATAACAACTGGGAGGCACTGACAATAACGACAAGAACAACAACAACAACAACAATAATAATAATAATAATAATAATAAATGAGTAAGTGAGATTATGAGAAAGGAAGTAAAACACAAAGCAAAGCTTGTCAAATCTCGTCTGAGATAGACTATCTGCAAACTTAATGCAAACAGCGGAGAAGCAAAAGAAATCAAGACAGAAATAGAAACATGAAAGAAGTGCATTAAGTGCTTATCTGTGGACAGTTTCCTGGGAGTAGTGACCGCTGTTGATGTATGATATTAAATTATCTTCAAGGAAGTACACTTCTGATACGGAATCAACAAAAAGGTTATGAAAAGTTCAATTTGGAGGGAAAATGCTCCTTAAAACCCTTTATAGAAATTTCGCATGGAAAGGTTTCCTGATTTTCAAGCCAACACTGTAACCCTCTCAGATCAGCCCTGCAGTGATTCTGAAAATGCCCCATGTGCTCTTTACATCACCATTAATGCTGAAAGCAGTCGCTGATTGGAACTGAATCACAGAGCTCCTGGCTCCTTGCTAAGTAAAGCTCCAAGGAAGCAAACTGACAGCAATGAAAATGTCAATATCTTAAGCAGGACTCTCCCTCACACACGCAAAATACACAGCTGGAACTTTTTAAGGACAGGTCAGCTCAACCGGACACAGGGTTCAGGCAAAAACAGATGTGATGACACAAACTGTAAACGGGTGTGACTCTTCTCAGGTATTTCTTGAGGCTTTATCTTTTAAGGAGTCTGATAACATTGTTAAAAACTTCAGTGGAAGTAATAAGGTTGTTTAACATCATAACAGACAGAAATGTCTTCATCCTGTGTCGGTGTGACACAGAACAGATATTACACATCACATTGTAAACACAGCTGGTTTTGCAATTATTCTTTCAAATTAAGATAATTTGTATAAATACGCACAGCATGCTTAAAACGTACAAGTAAACCCACACGAAGGATCAGGACAGTGGGCATGGACTACGTATTTCTTCCATTTAAGTTAAGAGTTCAAGTTTAAAAATGGGACTGTTATGCTTTTACCTGAAATTAAACGGTATTAAAGAAACATGTAAATTTTTATTGACCCTTTATTTTACACTATCCATCATTAAGGGTGCTTTCCCAACTATTAATCTGGATGTGAAATCCATATCAAAGGAAAATATTGGTTTGTGTTTGTTTGCTTCTTTGTTTTTATAGTTTGGTTTGTAGTTTTCAATTTGGGTTGTTTTCCCAATGTAAGTAATTAAACAGATTTTTATAAGCATCAAAGGACATTAAAATTCCCTTCATTTGTTCAAAAAAAATATGGCGATGAAAAAAGGAAAACCAGAAACAAAGTTCCCCCAGAAATTTTAAACATCACCCAAGCATGAAGAATAGAAATATTAAATTATTAAATAATTGTAACAACTAGTGTAGTTTGACAGTCAAATTATCCAGCATACACAAAGCATTTCAGCTGTTTGTGCCTTATGGCTCACTTCAGATACTCACATTTTACAAAAGAAATAACTCCTCAAAATGAGAAATAACTATAAGTCCATGCACATCATAAAACACTATACCCAGTCCCGATATTGGAAACAATCAATAGTATTGATCGGTGATGGTGTTTACAAGGTAATGCCGACACATGAGCTAGTGCACAGAACGCAAATTCAAGGTGGCAGCTAGTGCGGCTATAATAAAAATCAAACAATGCCAAAAATCAATAGGTATCTTTAGTTAAACAGTCCCAACTTCCACATTAAAAATTGTGAGGATCAGAGATGGTGTTTGAGTTAGTGCCACTGTGGACAAAAGGTCGAAACAGTGGGCTGACAGGCATAGGGATTGACTGACAGACATAGATATCATATGTCAGCTGGATATCATATGTGATTACAATACCCCTCGCGCCCATTAGCCTGAAGAGTAAAAATGTCTTTTGTGATGAGTGCATATGCTTATCAGAGATTTTTTTTTTTTTTCACGTTTAATTCAGCATGCACCTTTAGCAAGATTTCAACATTTGGCACTCTCACTCAGTGCTGTAGGTGAAATAGAAAGAAAACAAAAGAAACAGAGAGTGAAGATGTCTGTCCACGCCACACTGTTATCACAAGATGACTAATTGTTTTTTCATAAAGGTACGAATAGAATTTGACCATCACCATATGGAAAGTGATGAAAGGGCAGTGGTGGCTTCCTGGACAACGGCAATGGGTTACTGATCCAAAGCTCAGTGGTTCAATCCCCTCTATAACCACTGTTGGGCTCCTGACCAAGACCCTTAACCCTCAATTGCTCAGTTGTATTAGAAAAAAAAAAAAGATAATTGCAAGTCGCTCTGAATAAGAGAACATCAGCCAAATGCTGACGATGAAATGAAATGAATAAAATGAAAGTAAACACAGTAGTGCCCTCACTCACTAGGGTTGTGTGTAAAAACACTCCATTTTCCACACTTGTAACTCATGCCTGTGCAGCAAGTTAATTAATATCACCATTTCAAGTGAAATGAAGCGAATTTAAATTTAAAATGTCGAAACTTGAAAAGACCTAGCAAACAGTGCAAGCCTATATATTCAATGTTTTGCATGAATGCCTGGAAAGGAAATTAACCCCAAATTTAATAAAAGCCCGCATGCATAGTTTATATCTATTTCAATTAAAACACACCGTTTCATAAGATATAAAAAGACAAATATCACTGCACACAGAGAGGCAACATTGCAATACAAAAAGTCCTGTGATCTCCATTTTCCCACGAACTAATTTGAATATGAATGCACGTATTCTATTCTTTCATATACACGAGCGCACAGTTGTTTGAGATGTGTGAACAGAAGTACATATGACTGATATCTTTTGCCTGATTTGATTTTATTCAGAAGCCAAACGAATAGTGAGCTGAAAGATATAATAAACCTTTTTTTCCCACCTCTACCTTTTTTACCATTTATAAAATCAAATTCATCATCCTGATTCAAAGCTCCTGTGACAAAAGGGCATTTCTGAGGTCGTTGCAATGATTGAGGTGGTGCGGTTAACTACTTTAAAAGAAAAGGGGAGAAAGTCTGATCCCTTGTGAGTGAATAAGACATCAACAGTCCACAGTGTTAATAATGCTACAGATTTTATCATTTTTCATGTGAATGACCTAACGAACCTTAAGAGTCTCTACTGAATGCATTTTTAAGGACATGCTGCATAAATTGTCGAGGACAAACCGCATGGTTTTGAATAAGCGGTCATTTATCGGATGGGTTTTTAAGCTGGTAATTGCTTTAAATGCCTTTGGATAATTTAACATTTGTTGACTCAGAACTCCGAGCTTGGGCTCCTATTAGTGGATGATGGTGTAAAGTACCAAAGAGCTCACCAACACTACATTTACATTCAAGTTTATAATGATGAGTTAAACAAAAAATTATTTTACTGTATTACACAGACAACTTTAGTTTTAGCAAATGTAATGAATTGTTACTAAAATGATAACTCATTTGTTGATTATTACGGAAGCTAAACTTTTGAATTCGCTCATTTATTTCACATTTTTCATCCATTCAGTATCATTTAATAGATAAAGTCCTCGTTCATAATGCAAAAAAAATGGGTATAGTTGAAAAATTAATCAAAAATATTTATGTTTCTCCTGAAATTATGTTATGTTGAACAAATTAAGACAAATTGGAGTCTAAATAGAGGTCGCTCATCAGGAAGAGCACCGAGCCCAATGGGAAAAGTTAATAGCCCTCGTATGGGGGACAGAGGGAAATATTTTTTTAATTTATCTGCTATTTAAAAAAAAAAATATATATATATATATATATATATATATATATATATATATATATATATATATAAAATCATTTATAGCTAGAAAAATAACTCATCAGTTCAAATACAAATGAACCAAAAGTATAACAGTCTTTTTCTTTTCCTTTCGGCTGTTCCCTTTTTTTCAGGGGTCGCCACAGTGAATCATGTTTGATTTGGCATTGGTTTTTACGTTGGATGCCCTTCCCTTTCGCAAGAGGCAAAAACACACTGACGGCTATGCAGTCTACTCTTGATGAAAGTCAGCAATGGATCTTTTTACATGCCTCTCACCACAGACAGTCAGGGACATAGCCTGGACACAAACTCAGTATCTTCTTGCTATGATTGTCATGGGCTAAGCACTATTTCATAGTGTCAACCCCTCAAAAAAATAATAAAATACAATTAAAAAAATTACATATATATATATATATATATATATATATATATACACACACACACACACACACTTATATTTTATATATATATCTATATGAAATTAATCCATTCCAGAGCCTTTTTCGGAACCTGGAGTTTTCGCAAGTTGAGGTGCATTTTACATGTAAAACACGTGATTCATTCAAAGGCTCCCAAGACTACCCCATAAACCCTTTAAAAATGATAAAAGTACACCAGTTTTGTATGAAATATGTGTTAAAAGTAAAAGAAAATTATTTATTAAACCATTTAAACATTTTATTCACATATTAAACCATTTTATTAACATATTTTTTAATTAAACCATTATTAAACATTTTTTTATTAACGCACGCGCACACACACACACACACACACACACACACACAAAACACACAGTCAGTCTCTCTCTCTCTCGCTCTCTCTCTCTCTCTCTCACACACACACACACACACACACACACACACACACACACACACAAAAACTCTCTGTTACATACATACAAACACACACAGTGGAGCCTCGGAACCAGAACACTTTAGTCTGTCTTCCTTTCGGCTTTTTCCCTGTTACTCGGGAGTCGCCACAGCAAATCATCTGATTCGCACGTTTGATTTGGCAGAGGTTTTTACGTCGGATGCCCTTCCTGTCACAACCCTTTTTAGCAAGGGACAGAAACACGCTGACGACTTTGCAGCTACTCTTTATGAAAGTCAGCAATGGTTCTTTTACATGCCTCTCACCATAGACAGTGAGAGACATGGCTCGCCTTTGATAACCCAGTTAGCTGCACTGGGGGGGGGGGGGGGGGGGGCAGTGACAACCTAGTGGAGACTGGGCCTTGAACCCCCAACCTTTGGATCAGCGATCCAGCGCCCTATACCACTAGACCACCACTGCCCCAAACCTGAACACTCTAGAGTCCGAACAAAGCGGAATCCGAGCAAAAAATTCGTGAGTTTCCGGGAAACTGAACAAAAATTGGAAGTCGAACTCGAGAAGCGCACGAGAAAAAACGAGACCTGTATTCTGTAATTTTTTTCACTTAATTTGAGGACCTACGGTATGAGTTACGGTACCGTTAACTTCTGATCAAAAGACGATGGAACGGATTAAGACCATTTACATTATTTGTAATGGGAAAAGCGGATTGGGAATCCAAACAAATCGGAATCCGAGCAGCCGTCTGGAACGGATTAAGTTTGAGTACCGAGGCTCCACTGTATTTGTATGTATGTGTGTGTGTATTTTTTTTAATGGCAAAAACTTGAAGTAATCAATCAAGAGAAATAATTAAAAAAAAAAAACAAAACAGGTGAACTGTGCAACCTAAAGATTTTACAACAAGCAATGGCTAGACCCTCAGTTATAGCTCACTTTGATCTTTTCAATCTGCTGAGCTTTCCAAAAACCATAAAAACAGCACATGGCTATCCAAGAAATGCCATCAATCCTAACTTTCAGTTGGTAATCCTGCAGAAAACAGCTTCAACGGATAATCCTGATGATTTTATTGGATATCAGTTTTAACCAGATGGGGAACTTTTTCTCTGAACATGTCATTGTTGCAGATTATGCGCCGTGCTAAATTAGACAGCATAGTCAGTCACAGATCAGCAAAGGCAATTTACCTGTTGACAGCACTGCCAAATGAGAGAAGGCAAGGAAAGTAGACTTAACAAGGACAGAGATAAATGCAGTAGGCACTGGCAGGCAACGAGAGGTGTAATTGTCAATTTGACATGGAATTGCTGCATTATTCAATGTTTCACTCATACCCAAGCGAGAGAAATTAAAATTCAGCTTTCAGTAGAGCAAAGCAGAAGTCATAATGAAAATCTAATGTTATGATACTATAGGTAGCACACCATGATAGACAGTTAAGGAAATGGTTTCTGGAAATTAAGCTAATTGTTTTTAGATTTATTGCTATGAATATTTGCATAAATTAAACTACTCATAAATAAAGTTGCAAAATTGACAGTTTATTTTTGAAAATCATTACCAATTAAACATCAGTGACAAAACTAGACAACCAGAACACAATCATAATTGTGGGCTCCAGCTATTTTAATTGAGATACAAAAAGTTGTAAATGACCTGAGACTTGTCAGCTTCTGGCATAATGTCACTCTGAATGGTGACACGAAAATATTAACCAAATGAAATGCATTAACAAATCAGTAGGGTCAAGACCTAAGACTAATGTTGGTGCTGACAAAAAGATGTAAATTAAACCCTGCTACACATAAAAATGAAAAATAACTGAACGAAAATTTAATTAAAGCTTTAGGTTTACATATAAAAAAAAATCTATCATGAAATAAGCAGTATTAAAAACTAAATTAAAGAAATACATAACCAGGAGCGTAGCCAGTGATTCAATTTCAAACAAGGAAAAGGAAATAGACTAAATACAATTACTGAGTGATCTGGACAATTATACCCTTTGTCAGAATGCAAAACAGCACAGGAGCAATGAGCACACATCTGTTATTGAACAATTTAAACTGCAATCTATTGTAAACCAATCTTTAAATCTTGGTGGCACTGCCATAAAATAACCATATCACATTTCAACTGAAAATAACCATATCACATTTCAACTGAAAAGGATTAAAATATAACGCTAGCAAAAGAGCAAATCCCCATTTTCTTTCTTACGAAACTCACTGTTCTTTTCCTGCTCCAGACGTAAAGCTATAACTCTTTATGAACTGAGTGAGTAACTGGCCAGTAGCTTCCAAGCATGAATATGAAAATGTGTATACATTGTTTTAACCACAGCTAATAATCAATATAAATGTAATTAAAGAGACCATGGGACATGTTCTTTTGACGTTAGGGAAAACTAACATATAAGACCACAATTACATCACAGGAAATATGTCACTTGACACCTGTATTATGTGAGCGAAATATTTAACAATTTTTGGCTGAATGCAACCTCTGGTCCTGAGGTGGATATTTAGAGTAAATATACTAGAGACACACAATAAAAAAAAAAAACAAATAAAATTAAGATTTTATTGTGCATTTTTACATTTACATTAGAGAGTAACCATGGTTATGCATACTTCATGACAGTATCAACTGAAATGTATTAATAGTTTTTTTGTTGTTGTTGTTGCTGTTAACCTTGAAAACCATGAAGGACTCTTCAATTTTTCTGGATGAAATTTTGATCAGTTTCTAGGATTTCAGAATCAACTGAAAAAGAAAACTCTTGTTTTTTGTTGATTCCAGCATTTAAACTGCACTCAGTTCACAGCACAGATTGTCATGGAGTTCACAACTTCACAAATGTCACTCTTTATAAGTGAAGCATTCAAAACTGGCAACTTTTGAGGTGAGTAGAGATATGTAAATGAACAGAAGTTATAATTTAAGTGTCCTGCAAGTAAGGTCTGAGAAGTAGCACAGAACAGCCACAAAATTACGATTAAAAAAAAAAAATTGTATAATCAGTAAAAGCCGATAGTAAATAAGGCCATTTTTCTACACTTAAAAAAAATAGAGCATGCTCCTATTTGTATAAATACCACAATTTTATGAACACACAATCACCATCTTCTTTTCCTTTTAGCTTTAATAAAATATGTCCTTTCTCCTCCATTACATTTGATTAATGTTTACTACTACCCGTCTAAAAGATTAACTGACGGCTAAAATCCTCCTACTGTTTTGTAACTAATTCATCACTGGAGCTTTTTTAACCCTTCTTTTTCCTCTCCGATTTTGGTCATCACCCAGTAATCATCTCTCCATTGTAGTAGCACAATGCATCCACCCAAACACATCTTTTTGAACAACTGCTCATGTCGCATCACAGAGCTACATAATGTCGCATTTAAAAGAAAGGGCAATTTACCCTCTTCAACACACAAAAGTTGCTGGCAGGAAAAGAGAGAAAGTATTCCATGCTTTGTACTGAAACTTTCACTGGTCATCCTAATTAGGGCCACAGGGAGACTGGCACCCATCTCAGCAGACTCTGGGCAAGGGCAGAGTACACCGTGGACAGTTCACCAGGCCATCGCAATGCACTGACTTGCTGATAAATATTTTTCTGTTGCATTACTGGGGAACCCTGGGGTTTTTACTTCTTTCATTTTAATTAAAAAACATTCACTTTGTAACAGGCAATCAAGGGTCTTTTCAGGACTTCATGGTTTGAGTTGGTTTGGAAAGGAGTCCTTATAAAATTAAAAACAGATTTACAAATTCATAAATGCAGCCATGAGGTGGGGGGCACTAACCAGTGTCTCTCCCCCTCATGCCGGTCCCAAGCCCGGAGAAATGCAGAGGGTTGTGTCAGGAAGGGCATCCGACGTAAAACCAATGCCAATTATTGATGATGCAAATCAAAAGTATTACCTCCATACCGGATCGGTCGAGGCCCGGGTTAACAACGACCGCCATCAGTGCTGTCAATCAACAGGGTGCTGATGGAAATTGGACTACTGTTGGTCGAAGACGTCGAAGAAGGAGAGGTGGGAGGCGTGTCCGTAGGCAGAGAGAGAAGAGGAAAGGCATGAGTCTAGGACTGAGAGTGGGGACTTTGAATGTTGGAACTATGCACAGAAAAGGTAGAGAGCTGGTTGACATGATGCAGAGGAGGAAGGTGGACATACTGTGTGTTCAGAAGACCAGGTGGAAAGGTAGCAAAGCTAAAAGCTTAGGAGCAGGATTTAAGCTATTTTATCACGGTGTGGATGGGAAGAGAAATGGAGTCGGAGTCATCTTGAAGGAGGAGTTTGTCAGGAATGTTCTAAAAGTGAAAAGAGTGTCAGACAGAGTGATGAATCTCAAGTTAGAAATTGAAGGTGTAATGCTCAATGTTGTTAGTGCTTATGCCCCACAGGCAGGATGTGAGCTAGAAGAGAAGGAGAGATTCTGGAGTGACTTAGATGAAGTGATGCAGAGTACCCCCAGAGGTGAAAGAGTGGTCATAGGTGCAGACTTCAATGGACATGTTGGGGCAGGCAACAGAGGGGACGAGGAAGTGATGGGCAGGTTTGGTATCCAGGACAGGAACGCAGAAGGACAGATGTTGATAGATTTTGCAAAAAGGATGGAAATGGCTGTGGTGAATACTTTCTTTGAGAAGAAACAGGAGCATAGGGTGACTTATGAAAGCGGAGGTAGGCGCACACAGGTAGACTACATCTTGTGTAGGCGATGTAATTTGAAGGAAGTCAGTGACTGCAAAGTCATCGTGGGTGAGAGTGTTGCCAAACAGCATAGGATGGTGGTGTGCAGGATGACTCTGATGGTGAGAAAGGTGAAAAGGCAAAGGCAGAGCAGAAGACAAAGTGGTGGAAGCTGAAAAAGGAAGAGTGTCGTGTTGTCTTCAAGGAGGAGTTGAAACAGGCTTTGGGTGGCCAGGAAGTGCTTCCAAATGACTGGACAACCACAGCAAATGTGATCAGGGACACAGGTAGGAGAGTACTTGGTGTGTCCTCTGGAAGGAAAGTAGATAAGGAGACTTGGTGGTGGAATGAGGAAGTGCAGGAGTGTGTACAAAGGAAAAGGTTAGCCAAGAAGAAGTGGGACATTGAGAGGACCGAAGAGAGTAAACAGGAGTACAGGGAGACACAGCGTAAGGCGAAAGTAGCAGTGGCGAAGGCCAAACAGAGGGCGTATGATGACTTGTATGATAGGTTGGATAGTAAAGAGGGAGAAAATGATCTATACAGGTTGGCACAGCAGAGAAATAGAGATGGGAAGGACGTGCAGCAAGTTAGATTGATAAAGGACAGAGAGGGAACTGTATTGACTAATGACAGAAGTGTGCTGGGAAGATGGAAAGAGTACTTTGAAGAGCTGATGAATGAGGAAAATGAGAGAGAAAAAAGAGTAGAAGAGGTAACCATTGAGGAGCAGGATGTAGCAAAGATCAGTAAGGGTGAAGTGAGAAGGGCATTCAAGAGGATGAAGAATGGAAAGGCAGTTGGTCCTGATGATATACCTGTGGAGGTATGGAAGTGTCTAGGAGAGGTAGCAGTAGATTTTCTGACAAGAACATTCAACAAGGTACTAGAGAGTGAGCAGATGCCAGAGGAGTGGAGGAGAAGTGTGCTGGTGCCCATTTTTAAGAACAAGGGAGACGTGCAGAGTTGCAGCAACTACAGAGGGATAAAGTTGATGAGCCATACGATGAAGTTATGGGAAAGAATAGTGGAAGCTAGACTAAGGGCAGAGGTCAGCATTTGTGAACAACAGTTTGGTTTCATGCCAAGAAAGAGCACCACAGATGCAATGTTTGCCTTGAGGATGTTAATAGAGAAGTACAGAGAAGGTCAGAGGGAGCTACATTGTGCCTTTGTGGATCTGGAAAAAGCATATGACAGGGTGCCAAGAGAAGAACTGTGGTATTGCATGAGGAAGTCTGGAGTGGCAGAGAAGTATGTTAGAGTGGTGCAGGACATGTATGAGAGATGTAAGACAGTGGTGAGGTGTGCTGTCGGTGTGACCGGCTAATTCAAGGTGGAGGTGGGACTGCATCAAGGGTCAGCTCTGAGCCCATTCTTGTTTGCTATGGTGATGGACAGGCTGACAGACGAGGTGAGACAAGAATCTCCATGGACTATGATGTTTGCAGATGACATCGTGATCTGTAGTGAGAGCAGAGAACAAGTGCAGGAAAATCTAGAGAGGTGGAGGTATGCCCTGGAAAGGAGAGGAATGAAGGTTAGCCTCAGAAAATCAGAATACATGTGTGTGAATGAGAAGGACCCAGGAGGAACGGTGATGTTACAGGGAGCAGAGATAACGAAGGTGGAGGATTTTAAGTACTTAGGCTCAACAATCCAGAGCAATGGAGAGTGTGGAAAAGAGGTGAAGAAGCGTGTGCAGGCAGGCTGGAATGGTTGGAGAAAAGTATCCGGTGTGATGTGCGATAGGAGAGTGTCAGCAAGAATGAAGGGAAAAGTGTACAAGATGGTGGTGAGGCCAGCGATGTTGTATGGATTAGAAACAGTGGCGCTGAGGAAAAGGCAGGAGGCAGAGCTGGAGGTAGCGGAGATGAAAATGTTGAGGTTCTCCCTGGGAGTAACGAGGATGGATAGGATCAGAAATGAGTATATCAGAGGGACAGCCCACGTAAGATGTTTTGGAGACAAAGTCAGAGAGGCTAGATTGAGATGGTTTGGACATGTACAGAGGAGGGATAATGAGTATATTGGCAGTAGGATGCTGAGGTTGGAACTACCAGGCAGAAGGCCTCGAGGAAGACCGAAGAAGAGATTTATGGATGTGGTGAAGGAAGACATGAAGGTCGTTGGAGTCAGAAAAGAAGATGCGGAGGACAGGGTGAGGTGGAGGCGGATGATTTGCTGTGGCGACCCCTGAAGGGAGCAGCCGAAAGTAAAAGAAGAAGAAGAAGAAGAAGATTTACAAATTCATAATAGACTTTAATTACTTGTCGTGCTATGGAATAAAAGGTCTTTTTTTATAGTGCACTTCTGTTCTCTTTGTGTGCTTCGAGTTACAGTAAAACACGAAGCACATGGACACTCTCTGGTCATAATAAGACTTACCAAGGTGAAATTTAACCCAGATTTCCAAAAGGAAAAACCATCCTTCAGTGAGTACAATCTATAAGGAAGTCTATAAGAAAACCAATTTGAGCTAAATGTAGCAAAAGATCTACTTTAGTGGCTAAGGTTTATGTGATGTCTCCAGCAAAGTCAACCCTCATTCTCATTATTGAATGCCACAAATCTGAATATATGTCTGAATATTGAATGCTTTCTCACTTGACATTTCTTTTGAACCCTCAGTGCACATTTCACATGTAATCCTATGTACAGTAGCAGTACAAAAGAAATGCGTCTTAAAAAGCTCTGCTGCCACAACAGAGCAGAAAACTGCACTTAATTTTTACTTCCTGCCCAACCATAAATTGATGGGAAATCATTGAAAACAAGCATGGAGGTGCCAGGGTTAGTAAAAAATGCAATCTGTGTTGCTATTGCAGCAGGAATAAAGGAATTTTAATCATATCCTTTTGAATAAATCACCAGCACATCACATCTTATGCCACTTTCAGGTACTCTTGATTCATTCTATTGATCCAAAACTACAGCAAAGGTTAACATTATCCTCAATGAGACAATTAAATATTTATTGAATCATTACCAGCTTTGTTTTTACAAAGTTGAACCATGACAGTGGCGGTTTAGGTGAGCTTTGCTAGGTGCCGTATAGCTAACTCTGTGCTTTTAAACCCATTCAGTGTTGTATATACGACAAGTAAACACAAAGGAAAGTAAGCCCAAAACATTTTTACAGATTATTTTTCCTATGATAGTGGCAGGTCAGGAGGGCTTAAAAAAAAAAACAAAGCGATGTGTAGCTTACGATATGTTTTTAAACCCGTTAAGAGTTTAATTTATATACTACATAAAAATGCAGGTAAACCACACTCCGTAATGGTGTGTTTTTGTACTCAAAGTTTTAGTATATAATGCCCAAGAAAAACAAACAAGGAAATTTTCATGATTTATTTTGTCTCTTTTAAAGTGTGATGATGATTATATCACCTTCTTCAAGTGACTGTGACATCCTGTGAGTAGATCATTTTGATACAAGCATTATTCTCTTGGCATAATGCTTTTTTTAAACTCCAAAAAGTGAACCAATCAGGTTACACGAATAGTATGTAGTATATACTAATAGTAAATGTACCAAGAATGTTTAGTGCTTTTTCTAAGAAGGAAAAAATGTTAAAATGTCTTAGGCATGAAAACCAAGCTGTAATATGTGAGATCTTCATCTGTTGTCTTTTACCCTCTATTTGCAGTATGCTTTTTATTTGCTGTGAAAAATAAGCAGTTCCCTATCACAGAGGCTTTAAAATTCAAGGTGTGTTGGTATCATTATGCCACTCAAAGTCCACAAAAGATGAGTGGAATTACTTTTGTAATCATGCTTTTGTATTTACAGTGCTTTGTGAGTGCAGACAAGAATTAGTGACCGATAACAATGACCCTTTAACTGAGCATTCAGACAGGAGGAGTGCTTCATGGACAGAAAGAGTAATGTAATTATTAACCAGATCAAAGACAGTCATATCAGGATTCATAGGTTCCATCATTCAAGGGCCTGGAATAATTTGATCACCTTTCAAACATAAAATTATCGTACAGATAAATAGTATTGAGACATCATGTACATACAGACATCGCACATGTGTGCTCTCTTGTTATCCAATCAAAACTGAACGTCATCTTCATTTTTTTGAACCACTTAATCTTAATTAGGGTCGCAGAAGGTTGACCCCATCTCCAAAGCTAAACCTACCCAGGTGTAAAACATTGAACTATATATATATATATATATATATATATATATATATATATATATATATATATATATATATTTACAAACTTATAATATAGATGTTGGCTTTGACCAAAAGTGGAGATCCTGATCGATATCTCTATTAATAGCAGCGCAGTTCTTCTACATTTCCGATTACACTCTGATGCAAAAGCAGGAAAGGTTAATCCTGAGATTTATTTTACAACCTTTCACTTGCTGATTTCCATGTTCATTTGTACCACCTGCCTTAACTGTCTGTTCACCCACCTGTTATATTAACTTGCCTGTGTGTTTACGCTCTACGGTCTGTCTCGGCCATACAGGTTCAAGCAGCTGCACTGTAGCTCCTGGGTTTTCTATCGAATTCTGTATACCATATTTTTTGGACTATAAGTCGCATGTTTTTCATACTTTGGCTGAAGGTGCGACTTATAGTTCAGATTTACTTTTTTTTTTATTCTTATTTTATATATTTTATATAATTTACTTAGTTCATGTGTTTATATCTTCTTATTTATTTTATTTTTAATTTTTAAAATGTATATTATATTATACACTCCAGAGTGACTCGTGTATGTTTTTTCCATACTGACAGCAAGAGGGCACTCTTGGCTTGTGTTCCAGTATCTGCTCCTCCTATCACTCCTTTACGACTGAAAATGTATCTTTTAGGCTACCGGTAAATATCAATTTACAGTAATTCCTCAGCTAATAAATTTAATCCGTTCTGAGGGCGAGCTCATAAGCCAAAAAGTTCATTAGATGAAACAATTACTCCCATAAGAAATACAGAAAAACAACTGATCTGTTCCACCCCCCCCACACAAACACACACAGCTCACATAACCCGACCCAAACACGTATATTCAACCTAACATATTAAAGATCAACATGTAAAAACAATAAATATTCAATATTAATACATGTACATTAACATTAATAATAAATAATAACAAAACAAGAATAAACAATAAGTGCGCATCTGAACTTCTCATACTCCTGACATAGATCGGGCAGGCCTACTCCTTTTTCATGTTCAGCTCTGATCTCTAGCTTCATCTCAAGAGAAATCGGTTTCCTCTGCTTTGATTCATGAACCACCTTCTCACAACCAATATTAGAGACACTATGGCTGAGGCACAATAAAAAATAAGAGTACAGGAAAAAGTCACAAAATCACAAGCACGGAGGAGAAAAACTTTTGTGCGTGTGCAATACCAGTAAACCAGGAAAGGCTCGCGATAAACTCGCCATAGGGGTCACATGTTAGCTGCAGTAGTACTGTATAAAGACAACTGGGTAGATCACAAATGCCCCCAAAATAAAATCATATTCTGCAGATTACAAGCTGCATGTAGTGCAGTATGCAGCCAGAAACGGTAATCGAACAGCAGGAAGAAAGTATGGATTGAGTGAGAAACTTGTGAGAAACTGGAGAAGAGCAGAGGACACTCTCAGTGCAATCAAGAAAACCAAGAAAGATCATCGCGGGCTAAAGGCTCAATGGCCAGAGCTGGAGAAACAAGTTCACAGATGGGTGCTTGAACAACGTGCTGCCGGAAGAGGACTTTCAAAGATCAATTAAAGCTTTTCAACACCATCCCTGCCATCATCCCTGGAGGCTTAAAGTACTCCAGCCACTTGACCTCTCGGTGAACAGGCGCTTTAAGGCAGTTTTATGTCCACAGTGGGGCAGTGGATGACAGATGGGGAGCTCAGCTTCATGGCAAAGGGGAGGATGCGCCATGCAACTTTCCTGGAAGTGATTGGCTGGCTCAACAAAGCACGGGCTTCAGTGACAACTGACGCCATACTGTCCGGATTCAGAAAGGCTGGAATAATAACAGGGACTGATGCCGAGTATGACGACAGCTGCACAGAAGAGGAAGCAGCGTGCCCTCTACTTCCGGAGTTGGCAGATTTGTTCAGAAGTGACAGAGGATGAGCTCAGTGGATTTGGTGATTTTAGTGATATTGAGAGTTCAGTACACTAGTTATATAATTTCGGCCATACTGTAATTATCTTAAAAACTGTTAATGCGTTATGTTAACAAACCACCTATTCACGTTACATTAACAGTATAATAAACTATTTAGCTTGTTTTCCATTTTATTGTTATTACTGTTTCTTTCCTTTCTCGAAATGTCTGTTCTTTGTCTCTGATTTTATAAAATAAATTTCTCCCCAAAGCTGCGACTTATAGTCCGGTGGGACTGATATATGACTTTTTCTTCTTTGTTGTGCATTTTATGGCTGGTGCGACTTACACTCCGGGGCGACTCATAGTCCGGAAAATATGGTACTCTTTGGCTCCACAGACATTACCAGCAAGGCTGTCAGTCTCTGTTGAAGTATGTTTTGCTACATGGTACTCAAAACATACATAAATAACATAGTCAGCATCCTATGATAACGTAACAATTAAATGGCTTGCAAATTGGACGTGATAGAATATAAAATGATCACAATATTGCAACACATGCCACTGTGTATGAACTAACAGCATACAAGAGTCACATGCTGTGAGTGTAATCTACTCAAAGTTGAACATGCTGAACATACTTAGCACATACAATAACCATACTTCATTGGTGACCATTTCGAACCTCTTTGACTACTATGCCAAAACCTGGCCAAATCAACAACCAAACACAACTGGATGATGACATTTATTCACAAGTTTGTGTTCTGTGTTACAGTTCATAGAAAAACAGATAGAATATCATAATACATGAGTGACTAATGGATGTGGTGAAGGAGGACATGAAGGTGGTTGGTGTAAAAGACGATGCAGCGATTAGGGTGAGATGGAGGCAGATGATTCACTATAGTGACCCCTGAAGGGAACAGCCGAAAGGAAAAGAAGAAAGATGATGAGTGACTTTTAATAAATTAAATTTAAGCTTTACCACAATATGAATAACAGTTAGAAGCCTTCCTAACTCTCCTGTTGCAAAGAAACAAGTTTATTTTCATTGTCAACTGATTTTTAATTACAGTTTCGAAGTTGCAATCTGACCAAATCCGTTTGAGAGTTTGCATGGGCCTGTTTGATTGCTGTTTCAATCTTGCGAATGCACAGAATCATGAGAATGGGACATGAATCCCCCAGTTCATATAAGGCAAGATAATGGAATAATAATAATAACAACAGTATACAGACCTTAACCAAACTATTCAGATATAAACTGATCTTCTGAATAAAATAAAATAAAATTAAGCAGATGTACAAATCATGGGCGAAGCCATTTACATGCATTAAAACAAGTGTACCGGGAATGCAATGAGGGGGTGGGGGGGGGGCACAAACCAGTGCCTCACCCTCACACTGGTCCCAAGCCCGGATAAATGCAGAGGGTTGTGTCATGAAGGGCATCCGGCGTAAAACAAATACCAAATAAAATATGCGAATCACAAGAGGAATCTCGTACTGGATCAGTCGAGGCCCGGGTTAACAACGACCGCCATCAGTGCTGTTAACCAACAGGGTGCTGGTAGAAATTGGACTACTGTTGCTCAAAGACGTCGAAGAAGGAGAGATGGGAGGTGTGTCCGGAGGCATAGAGAGCAGAGGAAAGGCATGAATCTAGGACTGAAAGAAGGAACTTTGAATGTTGGAACTATGAAAGAAACAGGTAGAGAGCTGGTTGACATGATGCAGGGGAGGAAGGTGGACATACTGTGTGTTCAGGAGACCAGGTGGAAAGGTAGCAAGGCTAGAAGCTTAGGAGCAGGGTTTAAGCTGTTTTATCATGGTATGGATGGGAAGAGAAATGGAGTAGGAGTCATCTTGAAGGAGGAGTTTGTCAGGAATGTTTCTCGAAGTGAAAAGAGTGTCAGACAGAGTGATGAGTCTCAAGTTAGAAATTGAAGCCGTGATGTTCAATGTTGTTGGTGCTTATACCCCACAGGCAGGATGTAAACTAGAAGAAAAGGAGAAATTCTGGAGTGAGTTAGATGAAGTGATGCAGAGTACCCCCAGAGGGGAAAGTGTCATTGGGGCAGACTTCAATGGACATGTTGGTGCAGGCAACAGAGGGGACGAGGAAGTGATGGGCAGGTTTGGTATCCAGGACAGGAACGCAGAAGGACAGATGTTGGTAGATTTTGCAAAAAGGATGGAAATGGCTGTGGTAAATACTTTCTTCCAGAAGAGACAGGAACATAGGGTGACTTGTGAAAGTGGAGGTAGGAGCACACAAGTAGACCACATCTTGTGCAGGTGATGTAATTTGGTAAAAGTGACTGCAAAGTAGTAGTGGGTGAGAGTGTTGCCAAACAGCATAAGATGGTGGTGTGCAGGATGACGCTGATGGTGAGGAAGGTGAAGAAGGTGAAGGCAGAGCAGAAGACAAAGTGGTGGAAACTAAAAAAGGAAGAGTGTCGTGTTGTCTTCAAGGAGGAGTTGAAACAGGCTTTGGGTGGTCAGGAAGTGCTTCCAGATGACTGGACAACTACAGCTAATGTGATCAGGGAGACAGGTAAGAGATTACTTGGTGTGTCATCTGGAAGGAGAGTAGATAAGGAGACTTGGTGGTGGAATGAGGAAGTGCAGGAATGTGTACAAAGGAAGAGGTTAGCAAAGAAGAAGTGGGACATTGAGAAAACCGAAGAGAGTAAACAGGAGTACAGGGAGACACAGCGTAAGGCGAAAGTAGCAGTGGCTAAGGCCAAACAGCCGGCGTATGATGACTTGTATGCTCAGTTAGAAAGTAAAGAGGGAATAAAATAGAAAAGAAATAGTGATGGGAAGGACATGCAGCAAGTTAGCGTGATTAAGGACAGAGAGGGAAATGTATTGACTGATGACAGAAGTGTGCTGGGAAGATGGAAAGAGTACTTTGAAGAGCTGATGAATGAGGAAAATGAGAGAAAAAGAGTAGAAGAGATGACCATCGAGGACAAAGATTAGTAAGGGTGAAGTGAGGAGGGCATTGAAGGGGATGAAGAATGGAAAGGCAGTTGGTCCTGATGACATACCGATGGAGGTATGGAAGTGTCTAGAAGAGGTAGCAGTAGATTCCCTGACAAGAACATTCAACAAGGTCTTAGAGAGTGAGAGGATGCCAGAGGAATGAAGGTGAAGTGTGCTGGTGCCCATTTTTAAGAACAAGGGAGACATGCAGAGTTGTGGCAACTACAGAGGGATAAAGTTGATGAGCCATACAATAAAGTTATGGGAAAGAATACTGGAAGCTAGACTAAGGGCAGGGGTCAGCATTTGTGAACAACAGTTTGGTTTCATGCCAAGAAAGAGCACCACAGATACAGTGTTTGCTTTGAGGATGTTAATAGGGAAGTACAGAGAAGGCCAGAAGGAGCTCCATTGTGCCTTTGTGGATTTGGAAAAGGCATATGACAGGGTGCCCAGAGAAGAACTGTGGTATTGCATGAGGAAGTCTGGAGTGGCAGAAGTATGTTTGAGTGGTGCAGGACATATATGACATATATGACATATACGTATGAGATGCAAGACAGTGGTGAGGTGTGCTGTCGGTGTGACAGAAGAGTTCAAGGTGGAGGTAGGACTGCATCAACGGTCAGCTCTGATCCCCTTCTTGTTTACTATGGAGATGGACAGGCTGACAGACGAGGTGAGACAAGATTCCCCATGGACTATGATGTTTGCAGATGACATTGTGATCTGCAGTGAGAGCAGAGAACAAGTGCAGGAAAATCTGAGGTATGCCCTGGAAAGGAGGGGAATGAAGGTTAGTCTCAGTAAGACAGAATACATGTGTGTGAATGACAAGGACCCAAGAGGAACGGTGAGGTTACAGGGAGCAGAAATAAGGAAGGTGGAGGATTTTAAGTACTTAGGCTCAACAATCCAGAGCAATGGAGAGTGTGGAAAAGAGGTGAAGAAGCGTGTGCAGGCAGGTTGGAAAAAAGTGTCCGGTGTGATGCGTGATAAAAGGGTATCGGCAAGAATGAAAGGAAAAGAGTACAAGACAGTGTTCAGGCCAGCAATGTTGTATGGTTTAGAAACAGTGGCCCTGGGGAAAAGACAGGAGGCAGAGCTGGAGGTAGCAGAGATGAAAATGTTGAGGTTCTCTTTGGGAGTATCGAGGATGGATTGGATCAGGAATGAGCACATCAGAGGGACAGCACATGTAAGACGTTTTAGAGACAAAGTCAGAGAGGTTAGATTCAGATGGTTTGGACATGTGCAGAGGAGGGATAGTGAGTATATTGGTAGTAGGATGCTGAGTTTGGAACTACCAGGCAGAAGGCCTAGAGGAAGACCAAAGAGACGATTCATGGATGTGGTGAAGGAGGACACGAAGGTAGTTGGTGTAAGAGAAGAAGATGCAAAGGATAGGGTGAGATGGAGGCAGATGATTCGCTGTGGCGACCCCTGAAGGGAAAAGCCGAAAGAAGAAGACGACAACAAGTGTACCGGTACCCTCTTATATATAGGAAAGAATTCAATGGCATGTATTCACATGAAAAAAATTACTTCTTTAATACTTTATTACTAATTGACACTTTTTTCAGATCACAGTGTCACCCCTTGTGTACGTAATTGCTGTTTATTTTTTAAATACACAAACATCACTTTTCATAAAAAGTGATTTAATAAAACAGACAAACTATGCATTTAAGCTTTTATTAAGTTAACAATTAAATTCCATTAAAATGTACAATTTCTTATGGATATCTGAACTTAAATTTATATTGCAAAAATAAATTGTTTTATCCAAGTATCTTTTTTAAAAGCCCTTTAATTAACCTAATCTTGATTTAATAATTACTAATAAACTGCAAGAGAAATGCATGCCAATTCAGATTTGTGAAAACTTCAAATAAGCATTCATACCTTTTGGATAAATGCGATCAAAAGAATGCTGTTTGCAGTCTGTATCATGTAATTTATCAACATGGTATATTTGCATATTGTAATCAAGGTTGCACACCCTCACACTGTGCCTTCAAGAACATAAAAAGCTCAAAGTCAGGGCTGTATCATTGACATTTTCATTTATTTTTTTTTATGAGAAAGCAAAGTTTATTGGCATTTTCTTGCAAAGGAAACTTTTGCAAAGGCAGAATTTGATTTGAAAAGTGGAGTAAAACTACCTTAGAACCTTATTGCTGTTCTGCCCGTCTCTCAAGTGATCCAAGTCATGACACAAGCAAGAATCCCAAGCTTATATGATATAAACCATGACCTGACAGCAATACACACTCCTGCTTTAGTGTCTGTAGATTATAAAGAACCAGTACATACTGGATAAACCTCTGCTGCTGTTTTCTTTGACAAAGAGCAGTAAAATATAAGCAAGACACAGCTCTGTAATTATTTATATTCCAGCATGATTTTGAGTAAAGGCCATATGTTGAGTTAAGGCACTATCATTTACGTTCATCCCTGAATCATTAATCTGGCCAAAAACAAAATTTACATAATTTCTTGGGATTTGTTCATTTACCATATAAGTAATTAATCATCTAAGATGTGTTCAGAATCCAAAATAATTTTGTTTCACTGAGCACTGGTGTTAAATTCAAAATTTGCCCAACTTTCTTGGTCAATGTTTTTAACCCATTAAGGAAATGCCTGTAGTTCTGCGTACACAGTATCAGGCACACAAACTCACATAGGTGTGCGCCATTCTTCATATCACGTAAATGTGAACACGTCCACTAGCACATGGATCCTCACATTTTTAATATCCTGCATATGCTTAGAGAAAAGATCAAGCTGGAGAAGTAGACATTTTAACAAATGCAGGACATTTGCCTTAACATAAAACTCCTTGCTCACCAAGTCTCATTTCTTCACAGTGTGTATTCAAAGCTTTGATCAAGTTGTGAAACATACTCAACTCCATTTGTATTGGCATACCTCTTGTCAACATGCCCACGAAAATCCTGTACCACAGCTGGAATTATCTCTTTAAAAGCAATATTCCTCTTTTTCACTATTGCAGGGTAACCACATGTTCAAAAGCTACACCCCTACTTGTGGTGGAGAAACATGCAACTGGGAAGCACTATTTCAGTCCAGGAAAACATATATGTGAACTACATACAGTGGAAAATGTCAAAATTTCACAGTTTGAAGAACTCTCCAATGCCTCATTATTCACTAACAGAGAAGAATCACCAAAATGGAGTTGCCTACTTCATTAAACCAAATACAGGGTGAAATAAGAAATGCAAACTTCATTAAAAAAAAAAATAAAATTAGAATGGATGCACCTGACAGGAATTGCTTGTTCCACACTCACGTACTTCATATGATTATATGTAATTTTTAATACCTAATATGTGTCAGGTTAGGGCTTGCCCTGCTACTGGTAACATGTAAGCCAAGTACAACCCGTTGCATGGTCGAGTGGTCGGCGCCTAAACCGGATCCCCCACCAGGTTCCAAATTTGGTGAGTAAGGTGGCGAGCTACCCAGGAGGAATAAAAACAAGACCTATCAAAGGGCAAATGAACTCCTTAGAGTTAACGTCCAGCTAGCTACAGATGGTATCTCAATAAAACTACCCTGCAGAAAGAACTTTGGACCTCTACTGCGGCTTTTTTGCCCTTCGTATACAGCCATGACAAGCTGTTATGGCTGCCGCCTACACCAGATTTCTGGCACGGCACCCAGATTGATTGATTGAAGACTTAATAATCTCACAGATATCTGCAAATTACATATTACTAACCCAGCACAAAAATAAATGCACTCCAGTCCAATTTTACATTATATGCATGCCTTTGTGACCTTGCACTGACCTTTGACCTGAACACCTTTGATCTAGACATTACAAAATCAAATTATCTCTCGGACACAGGCAGTCAGAATCTGTCCACTGATGGAGTCTGCCTTTTATTCGACAAACTGGCTCACAAATATCGGCGATTACGATTTTCAACACTTGCAAAACTATTTTGGGCAGAAGCTATAGAGATGCAGTGTGTAGAAAAACGCAGACATAATGGGTACAAAGACTGTACTGGAAACAATTGTACAATTGATAAAGGTGTTGGTATATGTGGGTAAAGCTAACTGATAAGTCTTTGGAAAAACAACCTGACAGGAACACAGCATGATAATAAATAGCTTTCCAACTGCTCAGTTCTCAAGGCAAACCATTTGTCCTCTACTAGAGGTGCAAGAACACAGATTACTGAGGGCAAGTTCAATAAGCTGATGAACAAGTCTAAGTCAATAACATTCAAGAGAAACATATTCCTGCTCTAATGAATACTGCAGTCTAGAGTGGGTGCTTTAGAGTGATTTTGTGAATTCCCAATGTCACGTTTGACCAATTACAATTACCGACCATTTTAGACCTGTCCAATGACCTCAAACATCAAAGCCAAAGAAAAGGTTCTGTAGCAAATCTGTCAAAACACATCAAATACCTTCTTGATTATCTACCTGGGCTCCTCCATACAACAGCACAAACTGGTGCTTCCTTTATACAAGGATGCCTTCTGCAGTAAAAAGTTAATGTAATAGCTATGAATCAATCAGCTGCAAGGGCAGTGGGTGAAACTCTATCTCCTTCTAATCACTTTGATTTAGGATCACCTATAATGGAGCTACTGTCTCAAGCACAGATTGCATTGCCGACCTTTTATAAAGTACAAGAAGAGAATGAGGGTGGCTGTGCCAGCAGAATCAAAGAACTAGAGAGGGCTACATTTCATTACCACACACCAGATGTGTGGCATTCCACTTTGCTGTGAGCCCATCGAGGATAAAATCAATAAGCTTTGATTATAGTCAACCGTGGAATTTGTGAAAACATGAAAACATTGTATTATTTAGCAAGTAATAGTATCATGAGTCAACAGCTAAGAGAAACAACAATCAGTTATGAACATTCTTAAACAACTTACCTTATTTCATTACACAGTGGTACCTTGACTTATGAATTTAATCCATTCTGAGGGTAAGCTCAAAAGCCGAAAAGTTCGTTAGATAAAGCAATTATTCCAATAAGAAATAAGAGAAAACCAATAAATCCATTCAAACCCCATCCCAAACTTATATATAGAACCTGCCACAAATACATTTATTTGACCAAATACAAATGACTGGACAACCACAGTATATGTGATCATGGAGACAGGTTAGAGAGCACTTAGTGTGTCCTTGGGAAGGAAAGTAGATAAGAAGACTTGGTGGTGGAATGAGAAAGTGCAGGAGTGTGTACAAAGGAAGAGGTTAGCTAAGAAAAAGTGGGACATTGAGAGGACCGAAGAGAGGAAACAGGAGTACAGGGAGACACAGTGTAAGGTGAACTTAACAGTGTCAAAGGCCAAACAGAGGGCGTATGATGACTTGTATGCTAGGTTGGACAGTAAGGAGAGATAAAATGATTTATACAGGTTAGCACAGCAGAGAAATAGTGATGGGAAGGACGTGCAGCAAGTGAGAGTGATTAAGGACAGAATGGGAAATGTATTGACTGATGACAGATGTGTGCTGGGAGGATGGAAAGAGTACTTTGAAGGGCTGATGAATGAAGAAAATGAGAGAGAGAAAAGAAAGAGTACAACGGGAGACCATTGAGGAGCAGAAAGTAGCAAAGATTAGTAAGGGTGAAGTGAGGAGGGCATTGAAGAGGATGAAGAATGGAAAGGCCCTGGTCCTGATGAAATACCGGTGGAGGTATGGAAGTGTCTAGGAGAGGTAGCAGTAGATTTCCTGACAAGAACATTCAACAAAGTCCTAGAGAGTGAGCAGATGCCGGCGAAATGGAGAAGTGTGCTGGTGCCCATTTTTAAGAACAAGGGAGACGTGCAGAGTTGTGGAAACTACAGAGGGATAAAGTTGATGAGCCATACAATGAAGTTATGGGAAAGAATACTGGAAGCTAGACTAAGGACAGAGGTCAGCATTTGTGAACAACAGTTTGGTTTCATGCCAAGAAAGAGCACCACAGATGCAGTGTTTGCTTTGAGGATGTTAATAGAGAAGTACAGAGAAGGTCAGAAGGAGCTGCATTGTGCCTTTGTGGATCTGGAGAAAGCATATGACAGGGTGCCGAGAGAGTAACTGTGGTAATGCATGAGGAAATCTGGAGTGGTGCAGGACATGTACAAAAGATGTAAGACAGTGGTGAGATGTGCTGTCGGTGTGACTGACAAATTCAAGGTGGAGGTAGGACTGCATCAAGGGTCAGCTCTGAGCCCCTTCTTGTTTGCTATGGTGATGGATAGGCTGACAGATGAGGTGAGACAAGATTCCCCATGCATTATGATGTTTGCAGATGACATTGTGATCTGCAGTGAGAGCAGAGAACAAGTGCAGGAAAATCTAGAAAAGTGGAGGTTTGATATGGAAAGGATAAGAATGAAGGGTAACCTCAGTAAGACAGATGCATGTGTGTGAATGACATAGACCCAAGAGGAACCCCCAAGTGAGGTTACAGGGAGCTGAGATAAAGAAGGTGGAGGATTTTAAGTACTTAGGCTCATCAATCCAGAGCAATGGAAAGTGTGAAAAAGAGGTGAAGAAGCATTTGCAGGCAGATTGGAATGGTTGGAGAAAAGTGCCTGGTGTAATGTGTGATAGGAAGGTATCAGCAAAAATGAAAGGAAAAGTGTACAAGACGATGTTGAGGCCAACGATGTTGTATGGTTTAGAAACAGTGGCCCTGGGGAAAAGACAGGAGGCAGAGCTGGAGGTAGCGGAGATGAAAATGTTGAGGTTCTCTTTGGGAGTAACGAGGATGGATAGGATCAGGAATGAGTACATCAGAGGGACAGCACATGTTAGAGGTATTGAAGACAAAGTCAGAAAGGCTAGATTGAGATGGTTTGGACATGTACAGAGGAGGGATAGTGAATACATTGGTAGTAGGATGCTGAGGTTGGAACTGCCAGGCAAAAGACCTAGAGGAAGCCCAAAGAAGAGATTTATGAATGTGGTGAAAAGAGGACATGAAGGTCGTTGGCATAAGAGATAATGCAGAAGATAGGGTGAGATGGAGGCAGATGATTTGCTGTGGTGGCCCCTGAAGGGAACAGCAAAAAAGAAAAGAAGAACACAGTGCTGTGCAAAGGTTTTTGACCAATTTCTGACACGTTTTTCACAATTGACACTGTCATCAATTTCAGACCAAGCAAACCTAAATATTATACAAAGATAAAACACAAGTAAACACCAAATGCAGTTTTCAGTGCGAACTGCATTTATTAAGGAGGAAAAAACATCTGAATCTACAAGGGCCCATATGAATAAGTAACTGTCCCTTAAATCTAATAGCTGGTTGAACCACCTTTTGCAGCAATAACTGCAGTCAAGCATTTGCGATAAGAGGCGATGAGACTTTCACATCACGGTGATGGGATTTTGACCCACTCTTCTCTGCACAATTGTTTAAGATCAACCAACTGGATGGTTTTCAGGCAAGAACTGCCTTTTTAACTTCATGCCACAACATCTTAATTGGGTTCAGGTCGGGACTTTGACTAGGCCACTCCAAAATCCTCATTTTGTTCTTTTTTAGCCATTCAGAAGTGGACTTGCTAGTGTGCTTCAAATCACTGTCTTGCTGCAGAACCCAGGTGTGCGTTAGCTTGAGATCTCAAACTGATCCACGAACATTCTTCGCCAGAATTTCTTGGGAGAGAGTAGAATTCATGGTCCCATCAATCACGACAATTCACCCAGGTCCTGAAGAATCAAAGTAAACCCATATCACCACACTTCCACCACCACGATTCACTGTTGCCACAATGTTTTTGATTTTTTTTTTAATCAAATGCAGTGTTCCTTTTACACCAGATGTAACGAGATGCATTTCTCCCAAAAAGTTCAACTTTGGTTTCATCACTCCAACAACATTTTCCCCAAAAGCTTTGGGGATGATTAAAATGATTCTTGGCAAAAGTAAGTCGTGCCTTGATATTCTTTTTTTTCCATAGTGCCTTTCACCTCGAAACTCTTCCATGGATGCCATATGTCTTTCTGATGGTGGAGTCATGAACATTGATATTAACTGAGGCGAGTGAGGCTTGTAGTTGTTTAGAAGTGGTTTTTGGATCCTTTGTGACTTCTCCAGTTATTGTGCACCGTGCTCTTGGAGTAATTTTAGTAGGTCGGCCACTCCTGGGAGGGGTCACCACTGCGCCACACCTTCTCCATTTATGGATAATGGCTCTGACAGTAGTCCGCTGGAGTCTCAAAGATTTACCAATGACTTTGTATTATTTCCTAGCCTGAGACATCTCTATAATCTTATTTCTTGTTTGGTCTTGAAGCTCAATGGATTGCGGCATGATGATGTGTGTTCAGTATGGCCTACCTCACCTTGTCAGACAGATTTTATGTTAGGAATCTCTTGATTGGAAATGTCTGGCAGCAATCAGGCCTGGGTGTGGCCATGAAAATGAACTTTTTTTACCCAATAATAGCATTAATCACAATCACCTCACCTTTTAACAAGGGGGCAATTACTTTTTTCACAGAGGTTCATGTAGGTTTGGGTAGGATTTTTCTCCTAACAATAAAATCCCAACAAGAAAACTGCATTTTTTGAATACTTGGGTTATCTTTGTGTAATGTTTACATTTGTTTGATGATCTGAAAAAGTGTGACAAAGGTGCAAAAAAAGTAAAAAAATTAATTAATTAATTAAAAAAAAAAATTTAAATCAGTAAGGAGAAAAAACTTTTCCACAGCACTGTATATTAAAGATAAATATGTAAAAACAATAAATGGGGCAGTGGTGGTCTAGTGGTATAGGGCGCTGGATCGATGATCCAAAGGTTGGGGGTTCGAGTCCCACTCGCCACAAGGTTGTCACTGCCCCCCACCCAGTGCGGCTAACTGGGTTATCAAAGGCGGGCCATGTCTCTCACTGTCTATGGTGAGAGGCATGTAAAAGAACCATTGCTGACTTTCGTAAAGAGTAGGCTGCAAAGTCGTCAGCATGTTTATGTCCCTTGCTAAAAAAAAGGGTTGTGACAGGAAGGGCATCCGACGTAAAAACCTCCGCCAAATCAAACGTGCGAATCAGATGATTCGCTGTGGCAACTCCCGAGTAAAAAAAAAAGGGGAAAAAAGCAGAAAGGAAGACAGACATGTAAAAACCATAAATATTTCATAATAATAATAATACATGTACAGTAGGCCCTCGACATTCGCAGGAGTTCGATTCCGAGCTCTCCCGTGAATCGAGATAATCCATGAGTTCTGTGCCCGGCTGTAAAACCCCATGTATCACGTCACATGCGTGAATGAGCAGCTGAGAGTAAAATACTATGAATCCATTACATGCGCTAAAATATGCTTCTTAAACACATTCCATAGACTGTCTTACTCATTAAGACAGTATTAACGTAGTAAAATACTGGTCCTTCTCAAAAAATTAGCATATTGTGATAAAGTCCATTATTTTCTGTAATGTCTGTCTTACTTTCGGCTTTTTTCCCTTTTACTCGAGAGTCGTCACAGCGAATCATCTGATTCGCATGTTTGATTTGGCAGAGGTTTTTACGTCGGCTGCCCTTCCTGTCACAACCCTTTTTAGCAAGAGACAGAAACACGCTGACGACTTTGCAGTCTCCTCTTTACGAAAGTCAGCAATGGTTCTTTTACATGCTTCTCACCATAGACCAGGGGTGTCAAACTCGTGCCACAAAGGGCCATGTGGCTGCAGGTTTTTGTTTCAACCAAGCATCAGCACACCTGACTTGGCTCATTCAAACAACTGATAAGAGTCTTTAGGCATTTGATTGGTCAGTCTCTGGACAGAGCACACAGACTGACCAATCAAATGCCTGAAGACTCTTATCAATTGTTTGAATGAGCCAAGTCAGGTGTGCTGATGCTTGGTTGAAACAAAAACCTGCAGCCACATGGCCCTTTGTGGCACTAGTTTGACACCCCTGCCATAGACAGTGAGAGACATGGCCTGCCTTTGATAACCCAGTTAGCTGCACTGGGGGAGGGGGGGCAGTGACAACCTTGTGGAGAGTGGGACTCAAACCCCCAACCTTTGGATCAGTGATCCAGCGCCCTATACCACTAGACCACCACATTCATTATTTTATCATTATTTTCTGTAATGTACTGATAAAAATTAAACTTTCATATATTTTAGATTCATTGCACACCAACTGAAATATTTCAAGTCTTTTATTGTTTTAATATTGATGATTTTGGCATACAGCTCAGGAAAGCCCAAAATTCTCAAAAAATTAGCATATTTCATCCGACCAATAAAAGAAAAAAGTGTTTTTAATACAAAAAAAATCAACCTTCAAATAATTATGTTCAGTTATGCACTCAATACTTGGTCGGGAATCCTTTTGCAGAAATGACTGCTTCAATGCGGCGTGGCATGGAGGCAATCAGCCTGTGGCACTGCTGAGGTGTTACGGAGGCCCAGGATGCTTTGATAGTGGCCTTAAGCTCACCCACAGTGTTGGGTCTGGTGTCTCTCAACTTTCTCTTCACAATATCCCACAGATTCTCTACGGGGTTCAGGTCAGGACAGTTCATCTCCATAAAGCTTTTCAGCAGATGGAAGCATGAAGTGCTCCGAAATCTCCTGATAGCTAGCTGCATTCACCCTGCCCTTGATAAAACACAGTGGACCAACACCAGCAGCTGACATGGCACCCCAGACCATCACTGACTGTGGGTACTCGACACTGGACTTCAGGCATTTTGGCATTTCCTTCTCCCCAGTCTTCCTCCAGACTCTGGCACCTTGATTTCCGAATGACATGCCAAATTTGCTTTCATCCGAGAAAAGTACTTTGGACCACTGAGTAACAGTCCAGTGCTGCTTCTCTGTAGCCCAGGTGAGGCGCTTCTGCCGATGTTTCTGGTTCAAAAGTGGCTTGTGCAGGTGGCTCTGGATGTTTCTACTCCAGACTCAGGCCACTGCTTCCACAGGTCCCTCAAGGTCTGGAATTGGCCCTTCTCCACAATCTTCCTCAGGGTCCGGTCACCTCTACTGGTTGTGCAGCGTTTTCTGCCACACTTTTTCCTTCCCACAGACGTCCCACTGAGGTGCCTTGATACAGCACTCTGGGAACAGCCTATTCGCTCAGAGATTTCTTTCTGTGTCTTACCCTCTTGCTTGAGGGTGTCAATGATGGCCTTCTGGACAGCAGTCAGGTCGGCAGTCTTAACCATGATTGCGGTTTTGAGTAATGAACCAGGCTGGGAGTTTTTAAAAGCCTCAGGAATCTTTTGCAGGTGTTTAGAGTTAATTGGTTGATTCAGATGATTAGGTTAATAGCTCGTTTAGAGTACCTTTTCATGATATGCTTATTTTTTGAGATAGGAATTTTGGGTTTTCATGAGCTGTATGCCAAAATTATCAGTATTAAAACAATAAAAGACTTGAAATATTTCAGTTGGTGTGCAATGAATCTAAAATATATGAATGTTTATTTTTTTTCAGTACATTACAGAAAATAATTAACTTTATCACAATATGCTAATTTTTTTGAGAAGGACCAGTATAGTAATGATTAAGAAAAACTTTTCAATTTTCACTCTTGTTTTTATTGATGATAAAATATAAACATTATACAGCATATACTGTTGTAAAGCACTAGTATTAAAGTATTTTTCAATTATTATTCCAGTACAGTACCTAAGTTACTCTGCGCTGCAATCTGAGCATGAAGCTCAGCCATACTGTTTCGCAGGGACTGAACATTTCCAAGCAGTATGACCGGAAGTGCTAACCAAGCACCGGAGACTCTGAGAACTCTGCCTGGGCTTATAGTTAGCCAGGGTGCGGCTAGCATTGAGCTCTGATAGCATAATAGCTCATGATATAAATTGTTGTGTGCTTAATTGCCTGAAGCTGAAGCTGCTTATAGCTGGAGTAGGGTCGACCGGTCATAGACGAGCATAGTGTAAAACATGAACAAACAAATAAACGAATTAAAACTAACAAAAACAATTTGACTCGAAGAACTCCGCGACGTTGCCCTCTCGGCAGCGCCATCTTGGAGACGTCACTCCAAGTTCAATGTAAAAGGACATGAAGCATAATAAAGTTCATCCTTTTGGTATCGTTTGTTAAATATGCTACAGAACATAAAATCTCATGCACAAACATTTTAAGAATTAACTTGGGTACTGTATTGCAATACTAATTGAAAAAGACTTTAATACAACAGTTCAGAGGAAACTGTCGTTTCTTCAGGAGAAAGTCTTATTTCTTAAGAAGAGACAGCCAACGTTTTCTATCACTTAGCCCGAGAAAACGCACAGCGTTTGAGTGGTATCATAGAGCTTAACTGGTAATTAAAAATACACAAAAAAGAGGCTCATTGACAACTTGTGCGCAAATGAAGAAAAATGGGCGTTACATCATCTCAACCAATCAGCAGGAAGGAGGACAGCCATTGGCTAAATTTGAGTGACGTGTCAGTTGCTCGGCAGACCGCGAATACTCAAACCGTGAGTGCAAAACCGCGAACAGTCAAGGGCCTACTGTACATTAACATCAATAATAAATAATAACAAAAGAAGAACAAACAATAATTCAACTAACCCTTCCGATCAACGACTGTGACGAAGATGTCACGTGGGCGGCCAGGAGTTGGTGCGTAACAGAGGAGGGGGGGGAGGTGGAGAATTTTGTGCGTGTGCACGCAATAAATACCAGCGAGAAAAGGCTCGCGGCGAGCTCCTACAAGGCCAGTGCTTCTCAAATAGAGGGGCGCGGTGTGATGCCGAGAGGGGTGCATGACACTGGGGAACATGCTTTTTACCATACTGTACTAGAATTAAGTGTAATTGCGCACCCCCCTACAGTAGGTGGCAGTGGCGCTCTCATTGTCGAGCTATGATGTAGGGAGAAATCACCAAACATATAAAGCTATAAAGTGCAGTAAATAATATTTATAGTCGCACAGGGGCACTGGGGAGTGTGAATTTTTTTTCTTTTTTCTTCTTACAGGGGGTGTCACAGAAAATAATTGAGAAGCACTGCACAAGGCGTTGTCGGAGCGTGAAGGAATTCACACAGAAGAATACGAGGCAAATCGGCCTGGACAAGCCATTTCCTCTGCAGAGCTCGTAAATCAAAATTTTGCTAGTTGGATGGAGCAGATTTTCGGTGGGATCAAAGCTGGTATCATGGAAAATTCTTTATAAGGGTCCATTGTAAGTCAAGGTACCACTGTATTCATCATCATCATCATGCATTTAGAGTCCTTTCTTCCCCTACAAGGGGGTTGGACAGCAAATGATTCTCAGCTAATGATTCGCACATTTTGATTTTGCATAGGTTTTTACGTCGGATGCCCTTCCTGACACAACCCTTTTTAACAAGGGATAGAAACACGCTCGTGGCTTTGCAGCCTACTCTTTTTACAAAAGTCAGCACTTGTTCTTTTACATGCCTCTCACCATAGACAGTGAGAGACATGGCCCGCCTTTCATAACCCAGTTAGTTGCACTGGGGGGGCAGTAACAACCTTGTGGAGAGTGGGGACATTATATTATTGTTTATAATCAAAGGACATCACTTACACTTCCTGTAAGCAACACAAAAAGTGGGGCAGTTTGTCTGTCATTCGAAGTTCACCACTATTAAAAATTAAATGTTTAAATTGTTCAATCAAATCTTTTGTAAAACCTCTTTCACAAACAATTTGCAATTGTTTTTTTGTCATAAGAATTTGGCGGGGCTACAACATAACCTGACGTAGATTTGGATGAAGTGGATTTGAAAGCTGCAAAGTTGCATTCACATAAAATATGCATTCTATATCGGTCATGCAGAAAATAGGCCAGGTCTCTCTGGCAAATTGTACAATTGAAACATATGTAAATTGTACATATGACAATGTTCATATGTTGTATATTTTATACACACACACACGCACACGCGCGCGCACACACACACACACACACACACCCACACACACATACATACATACAGTGGATCACACTATAAAGTTTTGTACCACGAAGGGTGGTGTAAAAGCTGATGGCATAAATCACAGAATAATCCACCTCTTTCCTTGAAATAAGTTAAATTGACCTTGAAATTAACTTCTAATATTGGCAATAACATTGTGCTTTTATTTATGACAATATGTTTACTACAGGCTACTAAAGTATAAACAGTGCTGAAAGTGATATGTGGGTTGTGACAGGGTGAGCACCAGTTTTTGTTCTGCATAAATGCACCAATGAAACATTACACAACCAATAAAAAAGCATTTATAATCACAATTATTCACTGACATTACATTCACTGATTATTATAACAGACTTAACTTTTCTACTGGTCTATAGCATTGATCTTCCTCAGCAACTAGCCTGCATTGTTTACATGTATATCGTCTTTATAATCTTTATTTTATTCACTCAAACGGCATTTTAATATTAAAACAGTATCCAAAATGGAGAGACTACTTCACGACCGTTCTTCTGGTGCATGGATTATAGTGTGTCTTGTACCAAACTCGTTGAATAATTGCAACGAAAACCAGTAAGTTTGCTACTGTTTTTATCTAGTTTTATGAGGGTACTTGTCAGAAAAATGGGGGGGGGGCATTTTTAGTGAGTTTTAGTCGATTTCACATGAGCAAGTAATAGTTGAATAGTTTTAATAGTTTAATAGTTTTAATAGTTTATGCGAAAATCCGAATTTCAATAAAAATGGATCATTTTTACTTTTCTGGCCTTTATCTCAATAGTGGTCTGTGCGACAAGGCACTACTTTTGGTAGAGCGCCTCACAAATGTGCTCATTTTTACACAATACAAAACAGGAAAACGTGTATAAAATGTCAACATGACAACACCATGACATTCCCCATCATTTATATGAAGTTTTGTATGATACATCCAATAGAGGAGCCGAGAGTCATAAGGACAGAGCCAACAAGCTGAAAATATTTTTCAATATATTGGACATTGTGGCTATTGCACAGAACCCTTCTAACTTGTCTGGAGCAAGCCTGATCACCCCCCCACCACCACCACCACCCCACACACTTCTTACTGCACCTCTTCCACCTGTGACAGATCCGACACCCCTCCCCCACCTGTCAACTTTACCTATGCTTATGTCAAGAAACAGCTGAAAAGACTCCAGTCATACAAAGTAGTAGGACCATGGGCCCCATGTCTTTAAAGCCTTTGAAGGCCGACCCCCCTAAAGGTGGAGTCTTACATTATATCTTCATGATGCGCCTACAAAGGGTCCCAGTTCCTGTACCAAAAGAATCTACGTCCCAATGGCTCCCAGGATTACTGAAATGTGACACTGTCTTCACATGTCATGAAGACACTCAAGAGACTCTTAGTGGATCCACTCTGATGCATCGTTAGACAACATATGGACCCCCTTTCAGTTCGCCTTCCAGCATTGTCTCTGGGTTGAGGACACCATCATCAACCAACTTAACCATGTCTACACCTGCCTGGACCAGCTGATGAGCACCGTGAGAAGCATGTTTTTTCACTTTTCCAGGACAGTCAAAACCATCAGACCAACCCTCCTGGGTGAGAAGCTGCAGATGGACGCCTCTCTCTTGTGTCCTGGATTGTGGACTACCTAAACGAAAAACCACACTATGTGCGACTGCAGCACTGGGTGTCGGAAATGATGGTCAGCAACACCAGCGCACCACAAGTTATCGTCCTCTCACCTCGTCTCTTTACACCCTCTACACAAATTACTTCAGTTACCGCACAGAGACCTGCCATCTTCAGAGGTTTTCTGATGACTGCTGCAGTCAGATAAATCAGTTGCAGTTAGGAAATTAAATATCAGGCTTCTGTTGATTCTTTCATCACATGATGTGAACAGAATCATCTGCAGTTCAATGTAACAAAGACCAAGTAACTGACTGGATTTTAGGAGATTCAAAACACAAAAACCCTGTTTCCATTCAGAGTAACAATGTGGAAAGGGTGGAGGATTACGAATACCTTGGAGTTTTGGATATTTACAAGAAACCGTACTGGTTAAGAACACCACCACACTTTGCAAGAAGGGCCAGAGCCATCTCTATTTATTGAGGTGGAAAAGGTTGTATAAGATCTGTCGGACATTCTACAAGTCCGTTGTGACCAGCACTATCCTCGCTCCTGATACATGTTGGGGCAGCAGACACAAATAAACTGAAAAAAACTGATCTATATGGCCAGTAAGGTTGTGGGGATGGAACTGGATGGTAGCGCCAGAGAGGCGAATGCTGTCCAAAATAAAGACAATATTGAGCAAGACCTAACACCCACTTCCCAACCTTTGACCATTCATAGAAGCACTTTCCATGATAGACTGATACCACTTAAATGCACAAGTGAACCATTTAGGAAATCATTCCTACCTGTGGCCATTAAACTGTACAACTCCGTACAGCAACAACATCCACTGCTATACACTCGCATTTTGCAAAACAATTACATTCTACTGTTTATTATATTGATAATACTGTGTGTATATAGACACAGACGCTCCCCGACTTACGTTCATCCGTCTTTCATTTTTTTCGATTTTACTTTTTGTTTAAAGTCAAATTTTGAGTTTAGACGTACCTACGTAGTACACTGACGTAATAACGCAATGAGGTAACGACGCTGCGTCCATTGTTTACAAATGACAGACTGAACGTGCCCCTCCTTCTTCCCAGTTCAGTTATATATGTATCGTTTATATATCAGTTATATAGCGTGTTACCCTCGTGTTAAGATGTCGTCTCTGTGATCTTTGTGTTTATACTGTTTTGCGGACTTTTGTAACCCTAAGCAAATATGGTTGGTCAGAGCCGTAAGCCTACTAGCATGGGTGCAAGTCTCATACACAGAGATGAATTAACTATCTGCTCGGATCGGCACAATCTACCATGCATACTCAGTTAAGCAAAGAGAGTTGTAAAATGAATGAAAACGCGAATTCAGGAAAGAGAACTCTCCGCTCTGCTGGTGATTCACATCAGTGCAGGCTGTGTTCTAAACAAGTTCAACAGCACCACTGCACACTTGAAAGACTGGAAGTCCGTATACAGTAGGCCCGTGACTATTCGCGGTTTTGCACTCGCGGTTTGAGTATTCACGGACTGCCGAGCAGCTCACACGTGATTCAAATTCAGCCAATGGCTGTCCTCCTTCCTGCTGATTGGTTGTGGTGATGTAACGCTCCTTTTTCCTCATTTGCGCACAAGTTGGCAATGAGCCTTTTTGTGTGTATTTTTCATTACCAGTTAAGTTCTATGATGTCACTCAAACGCCTGCTTAAGTACCAGGAAAAGGTAATGATGAAGGTAATGATGTCTCTTCTGAAGAAATAAGACTTTCTCTGGAAGAAACGACAGTTTCCTCTGAAATCACGTCATTGCTGAAGAGGAATACAGTTTGAACTGTTGTAAAACACTCCACTATTAAAGTCTTTTTTAATTACTATTCCAGTACATGACCTACGGTAATGTTTAAAATGTTTGTGTGTTATATTTTATTTACTGTGGAGTAGAATGTTTCTCATTGTGTTTTGTTTATCCAATTTATGACATTTCTTGTTCTTTTATGTCCTTTTTGTTGTGGTCTGTGTTTTGGGGGACTTTGATTTTGGTGCTGTGTCTCTCACTAACTGTTTACTTCCTGAGGGCCATAGCTGAGCTGCTGGGAGCACACACACCTGAATTCACTATTCTCATTTACTCCCAATAAACAAAAGCACACTCACCTCTGCGCCAGAGGATTAACTCACATTAACATAACCTTTTTTTGGTTTGTAAGGCCTCTTACTCTATCACTCTAAAACTCTGTTTTGTACTCAGGTTCCGGCTGGGGGGGCGTGGCTGAGCCGCTCGAACTTAATGCAGTTAATATCTGAATTCAGCCATCTCATGTCTAATGTAATACAGTACGTTCCTCTCGTGGGCATTTTTGAAAACTACAGTGCTGTATGTTTATAAAGAGAATGCACTGAAAAGGTGTTTTATGCGTATGCTGTATAATGTTTATGCTTTAGCATCAATAAATATAGCAGTAAAAATTGACAAGTTTTTCTTAATCATTACTACATTAATACTGTATTAATGAGTAAGACTATCTATAGAATGGGTTTAAGAAGCATATTTCAGCGCATGTAATAGATGTCAGACTGTACAACGCCACTTTGTAACTGTCTGTGAAAATACCGGTTATGTGCAATAAAAACCCCGTGCACTTTATTCAACCACATCTACCCCACTGACTGCGAACCATATCAACCCATCTACTCTGCACTCAGATACATTACACTTTAATATAGGCCAGTCTATAAAGTCATCCCCTTATTTTCTTTCTTTTATTGTTTAATAATTTATACTATTTATGTATCTATTTATTTATTTACTTATATAATATATATGTATGTGTGTATGTTTGTATTTGTATCTATTTTTGCACCCACTACTGATGGTACCTCAAGAGCCTGTAACAGTGAATTTCTCCATTGTGAGATTAATAAAGCTGTATCTTATAGTATTTTACTTACAGCTGCTCATTCACGCATGTGACGTCATACATGGGGTTTTACTTCCGGGTACAAAGCTCGCGGATTATCTCGATTCGCAGGAAGGCCCGGAACCGAACTCCCGCGAATGTCAAGGGCCTACTGTAACCCACAGGAAGTACACTACTTTGCAAATATAGTACTTTCGGTTTTGAGCACCTCACATATTGTAAGCGTTGATTGTCTGTTTTAAGCTTCATGTAAAGTGATTCGGTAAAAATAAGTGACTTCTTTGAAATTAATGTTGATATTATTTGATATATTTGATATTATTTTACGTTATGTTTATAATAATTGATTTAGGGTTGTTTTATGAGATATGGTAATAGTATATTATAATATAATAATAGTATATAGTAAATGATTGGCACTGATTGGGATGTATTCAGTGCAGGTGAGAACTGCCTCGACGTGCTCACGGACGTGGTGACGTCATACATCAACTTCTGCGTGGATCTGTGTATTCCAACAAAAACTGTGGAGGCATACAGTAATAACAAACCTTGGTTTACAAAAGATATCTTACTCATACGTAAGAAAAAGAACTCTGCTTTCCTCAGCGGAGACAAGGAGTCATACACCACTGCCAAATATCAATTGAGGTCTGCAATCAGGAAAGCTAAATCAAACTATGCAATAAAGCTGGAACATCAGATCACATCAAACAATACCCGATACGTATGGAAAAAACTAAAGGACATGACTGATTACAAAAAAAAAACCCTCCATTTCATCTGACATTGATATGGACCTTCCAAACACACTCAATGAGTTCTTTGGGAGGTTTGAACAGTCCCCAGTCCCCCCCTATCCCCTCCCTCACCCCCTCCCACACCCCTCATTTCACATCCAGGAGGAAGAGGTCAGGAACATCTTTAAGAAAAATAACAAGAGGAAAGCAGCTGGCCCAGACGGGATCACCCCTGCTGTTCTTAAGTACTGCGCAGCTCAACTGGCCCCAATATTCACCTCCATCTTTAATACGTCCCTCCGCCACTGTACAGTTCCACTATGTTTCAAGGTTTCATCCATAATCCCTGTCCCAAAATCATCAAAGATCTCATGTCTCAACGACTACAGACCAATCGCCCTAACATCCGTGGTCATGAAGTCGCTTTGAACGCATCATCCTCAATCATTTGAAGGCATCCACTACCCCCCTGCTCGACCCTCATCAATTTGCTTACCGTGACAACAGGTCTGTTGAGGATGCCGCCAACCTAGCCCTCTACCACATCTTACAGCACCTTGAGTCTCCTAACAGCTATGCTCGTATCCTTTTCATTGACTTCAGTTCTGCTTTTAACACAATAAACCTGGTCAACCTCTTCAATAAACTGACGGACATGAACATTGACCCCTGTCTACGCCATTGGTTATGGAGCTTCCTATGGAAAAGGCAACAAAGGGTTAAGATGGGTAACCTCTCATCTCGACCTCTGACCCTCAGCACAGGTGTCCCCCAGGGTTGCGTCCTCTCACCATGGCTTTTTTCTCTGTACACAAACCATATGACATCCCATCACAGTTCAGTTTCCATTTTTAAATATGCAGACGACACTACTATCATTGGACTCATAACTATGGATAATGAACACCAGTACCGCCAACAAGTAGCCCAAGTTGTCTCCTGGTGCCAAGAAAACAATCTCCAGCTCAACCCATCCAAAACACAAGAACTAATAATTGACTTCAGGCACACAACCTCACTCAAAACTCCCATTCACATCTCTAATGAACCCATAGCCATAACTGACTCTTTCAAATTTCTCGGCACTCACATTAAAAATACACTAAAATGGAACACTAACACAGATTACATTCACAAAAAAGTCCACCAATGACTGTTTTTCCTGAGACAGCTCAAGAAATTTAGAGTGAAAACAAATCTCCTCCTCCGTTTCTACTCCGCCATCATTGAGAGCACTCTCACTTCATCCATAACGGTTTGGTATGGCAGCCTAGACAGCAAATCACAGAAAAAACTACAGCGCATTGTCAATAAATCATCTAGGATCATTGGCACCCCCCTTCCATCAGTCCAATCAATATATCATAAACGCTCAATCTTAAGAGCACAAAAAATCATCTCTGATCCCTCTCACCCTGCCCATCATTTGTTTCAACCGCTGCCCTCTAGGAGGCGATATCGATCTCTACCCACCAGAACATCCCGTTTCAAGAACAGTTTCTTCCCTACAGTCATAAGGACTCTGAACTCTTTGCACTGAATGTACATTACAGCCTTGTTTGTCTTTTTGTTGTCCGTTATTACTGTAGTTGTTATGGATATGTTTGTAATCATTTGTTTTCATGTGTGCTGTCTTTGTTGTATGATGTGTGTTGTTAATGTCCTTTGTAACTTTTGTCATAGCTGAGTGCTGTACCGACAGCAAATTCCACCAACTTGGTTGTGTGGTCATTAATAAATAAATGAAATGAAATGTATTTGTGGATGTATAGTATGAGTGTCATACGTTCACTTTCAACTTACGTTCGGCCGTCCGGAGCCAATTAAAAACGCAAGTTGGGGAGCGTCTGTATGTATATATACTAGTGCTTCTCAAAAAATTAGCATATTGTGATAAAGTTCATTATTTTCTGTAATGTACTGATCAAAATTAAACTTTCATATATTTTAGAGTCAGTGCACCCAAACTTAAATATTTCAGGGCTTTTATTGTTTTAATACTGATGATTTTGGCATACAGCTCATGAAAACCCAAAATTCCTATCTCAAAAAATTAGCATATCATGAAAAGGTACTCTAAACGAGCTATTAACCTAATCATCTTAATCAACCAATTAACTCTAAACACCTGCAAAAGATTCCTGAGGCTTTTAAAAACTTCCAGCCTGGTTCATTAGTCAAAACCGCAATCATGGGTAAGACTGCCGACCTGACTGTTGTTTAGAAGGCCATCATTGACACCCTCAAGCAAGTGGGTAAGACACAGAAAGAAATCTCTGAGCGAATAGGCTGTTCCCAGAGTGCTGTATTCAAGGCACCTCAGTGGGACGTCTGTGGGAAGGAAAAAGTGTGGTAGAAAACGCTGCACAACACGGAGAGGTGACGGGACCCTGAGGAAGATTGTGGAGAAGGGCCGATTCCAGACCTTGGAGGACCTGTGGAAGCAGTGGACTGGGCTACAGGTGCCGCATTCCCCGGGTCAAGCCACTTTTGAATCAGAAAGAGCAGCAGAAGCACCTGACCTGGGCTACAGAGAAGCAGCACTGGACTGTTGCTCAGTGGTCCAAAGTACTTTTTTCGGATGAAAAAAATTTTGCATGTCATTCAGAAATCAAGGTGCCAGAGTCTGGAGGAATGCGCTTTGAATTCCCCGTCTTGTGGGTGTGACCCACAGCGTGAGACAGAGATAGAGAGAGAGAGAGAGAGAGAGAGGTGTGAGTGTGTTAATAAAAAATGTTTAATAATGGTTTAATTAATAAATGTTAATAAAATGGTTTAATATATTAATAAAATGTTTAAATGGTTTAATAAATAATTTTCTTTTTCTTTTAGCACATATTTCATACAAAATTGGTGTACTTTTATCATTTTTAAAGGGTTTATGGGGTTTATCCAGTCCAAAGACTGGAGCCTTGGAAATACCTGCTATACGAAAAGGGCTCTGGAACGGATTAATTTCGTAATTGTGGGCTGACTGTATGTATATATATATATACATAAAGAGAAAGAGAGAGAGAGCGAGAGAGAGAGCGAGAGCATATTTTTTGCTGTAGACCAGTTGTGTGACATGTCAGAGGTGCTTAAAAGGCATTAGACTACGCAAGTTTACAAAATTTAAAATGTGGAACATCCTGTAAAAACTACTAAGCTCTTTTAAATTTATTTTCTTATTGAAATTGCTCGTTCAACTCAGAATAATTTTAGCAACCATGTGAAGTGGATGCTTTTTGCTTTTAGTCAACATCACGTCCGTATTATGCTGAATAGAATTTTTTTTTTTTGTAAAATGAATGCATTTGGAAGCGTAAACACATTTTAGGACATTAAACACTGCAGTATGACAGCATTTGAAGTTACCTGCTTCAGCACTGTTCACCTCCTCTTTGTCATGCTCTTCGTGCCACTGCATGGTTCGGTAATAACTGAGCATCACCTCCCACAATGCTTTGCACAGGTCAGTCAGGCAGGGGATGTAGCTGTCTAGAGTGATGTGCTGGTGGGAGAGAAAGAACAGCATAATGCACATTTAATCAGCCAACAGTCTCGTCAAATCTCTAGGGGGTTTCTCGAAAGCAAGGGTGAGAACTCATTCTACAAAGGGCCATGTGGCTGCAGGTTTTTTGTTTCAAACAAGCAGTACCTGACGAGGCTCATTTAATCAACTGATCTGAGTCTTCAGGTAGTTGAATGGACAATCTCTGTACAGAGCACACAGATTGACCAATCAACTGCCTGAAGACTCATATACGGGGCTGCCAACTGAGGAAAATGCCATTTTGTAGTCCATAAACCAAAGATTAGTATTTCGGGCTGAAAATTAGTATTCGTAATAGACAAAATTAGTACTCAAGTTAGGATTCCAAGAAAATACATATACGGACATACAGGTTATCTTTGTCAAATTTTACTGCATTTTGGATTAATAATGAAACAACAGCATATTTGAGAAAATCAGGATTATTTGACATAATTCTACTGGTGTTATAATATAAAACAATGTAAATTATTCTTAAATAATTCATATTTATTATTATATTATGCATGACCTGAATGATATTTGACATCAGCATTTACAAACAACTTGTCAGTGCGTTCAGATCAAGAAAAAAAAGTTATAAAGTAAGCAAACCGGTTGCGAGCTGGCTATGTCTGCCTCCCTTTTTATGTGTTTTAATATCAAAAACACCCGAATGCGCAATTTCATACTGCACATTGTGCAAAAGCCGTGTATCAGTCATGCTTCGTAATAAATGGATAAGTTGTTCAATATTCCGATCAACATTACTGTATTGCTTTCTTTTCATCTCCATTTTAGGTTTCCCACAAACATTCAATGATTGGTTCTGATTACCACAGAGTGTAGGTAAGATAGCCACTAATTCGTGGAAATTGACCTACCTTGCTGCTGAGTAACAAATCACGTGGTAAATTACAATAGTAACATCCTGAGAGATTATCACGAGACTTGGCTTTTCCAGGAAGGTAAAAATGTAAATACGGATCAAATCTGATGCAATTCATCAGAATTATTGATAAAATACTGTCAAATAAAATTGAAAGGAGATATCTCCCTGACAGTTTGAAATTCGTAATAATGTCTGAATGAATCGTATTGCCGTATTTTGTTATTTTTCATATGAACATGGATAAATTCGTACAAGTTGCAAGCCCTGCATATATAGGCCCTTTGTAGAATGAATTTGACACCCATACTCTAAAGCATGTCTTGAGGACAGAAGCATGAAAAAATTGAGGACCAGACATGCTGACTATAAACCTGCAGTGAAACATTGCAGCATGTCAGGTTAGAAGCAACTATCAACTCACTGTAAGGTTATATATTGCATATATTATAAATTTTCATCCAATATTCAGTTAGTGGCTCCTAACTTAGTGTGAAAAACATACCACTGCCATGGAGCCAATTATTTTTAGACATCTGTCTATTGCAGCAGCAAAATCTTGTTTGGGTCAAAGGATGCATAGCAAATTGGAACTTGCTCAGTTTGTGACAGTTCTGGTGCAGGAAGCTCTCAAAGGAATGGTCACACATGCACTGTTCCACAACCTCATTTCACAGCTTCTTGCATCCTCTATTAAAAATTCTATGCATCCATAAAAGTGAAAGAGTTCCAACACTGCTAAGAAGAAAATCCCTGGAAGAAAAGAAACAACTAAAGGCGCTTTCACAGAGAGTAGGGTGTCTCTGCCGAGCACATATCGATAATGGTGGCAAAGGCATTGAGAACAAAAAAAATCTGGCTTTGGTATACCTTGGCATAGCTATAACAAAATGTCGCCACCTATTGGGTTTCTGAGACATAAGTGAACATATTAAAAACATAATCCCAAACCATATAAAAGAATAGAAAGATTGATTACCTCAGCTTTGACTTTAACCTTCTAAAAAAAATAAATGATTTCCAGGACTCAGGTGAGGTAATATATTCACCATGTTTGGCGATTATCCGTCCAATTATTTTCTCAGTAAATTGTTCAAAAACTGACAGACTAACAAACACTGGTGATCACAATACCACCACCGGAGGTAAATAACCTAAAATGTTGACCAAATAAGAACACACAAAATTCATTATACACTGACAGGACACTTTGGTAGGAACAATTCACATCTGTGCCAATATTTGTTCAGTCAACAGTCAAATTGCATAAGTGCAATACATTAACTTATGAAGATACAATACAGTGAAGTATATGTATATACAGTCAGCCCCCAACTTACGAAATTAATCCGTTCCAGAGCCCTTTTTGTATAGCGGGGATTTCGTAAGTAGGGGTCGCATCTTACATGTTAAACGCCTAATTCGTTCCAAGGCTCCAGTCTTTGGACTGGATAAACCCCATAAACCCTTTAAAAATGATTAAAGTACACCAATTTTGTATGAAATATGAGTTAAAAGTAAAATAAAATTATTTATGAAACCATTTAAACATTTTATTAATATATTAAACCATTTTATTAACATAGTTATTAATTAAACCATTATTAAACACTTTTTTTATTCTCTCACACACACACACACACACACACACACACACACACACACACACACACACACACACACACACACCTCTCTCTCTCTCTCGTGCTGCGGGCCACACCCACAAGACGTGGAATTCAAAGCGCATTCCCTGCTTGATAAAGTCAACTTTAATTTGATTCCTTGAGGGATCGGAATTCCAGATAAGCTCAAATGCGCCCACATTTGTTAAACGTTTACTGAATTAAACAACTTAAAAAACTAAAATCTAAAGCGTTCTTCATTCTCTCTCTCTCTCTCTCTCTCTCTCTCTTTCATGCACACACTGCGGGCTACACCCACAAGATGTTGAATTCAAAGCGCATTCCCTGCTTGACCATTTACTGAATTAAAACAACTTAAAAAAATAAAACGTTATTCCTTCCTTCTCTCTCTGTCTCTCTCTCTCTGTCTCTCTCTCTCGTGCTGCGGGCCACGCCCACAAGACGTGAATTCAAAGCGCATTCCCTGCTTGACAAACTCAACTTTAATTTGATTCCTTGAGGGATCGGAATTTCAGATGAGCTCAAATGCACCCACATTTATTAAACATTTACTGAATTAAAACAACTTAAAAACCTAAACTAAAAACTAAAAAGAGTGAAGCTTCCTTCTGTCTCTATCTGGGAGGCCAGCGGGGCGGGATGTTGAGAGACAGCCAATGAAAGAGCAACTTGCGCGTCGTGTGAAATTTTGATTGGCGAGTTTGAATTTCTTTTAGTAAGAGGGGGTTGGTTTGTATTTCAGGGACGGACGGAAACTCAGGAAAATGGTTTTCGTAACCCGGGGATTTCGTACACAGGGGTTTTTGTAAGTTGGGGGCCGACTGTAGAAATATATATATATATATATATATATATATATATATATATATATATATATATATATATATATACACACACAAACAAAACTAAAAGGACAGGACAAAGACTTTCTATTGAAACTCCATTTATCACTACAGATCTGTTTCGAGGGGTGGTGAAACCATCCTCTCTCTTCAGGTGATTATAGAGGAATTTTTTGTTTATTTGCTCTACCAAAAAGTATTGAGCACTCTCCTACGGAAGGATCTACTCAGAAAATCCTCTCTCTCTCTCTCTCTCTCTATATATATATATATATTTACAATTTTATATATATATATATATATATAATGCAGACATGAGGTGGGGGGGGGCACTAACCAGTGTTTCTCCCCCTCATGCCGGTCCCAATCCCGGAGAAATGCAGAGGGTTGTGTCAGGAAGGGCATCCGACGTAAAACCAATGCCAAACTTTTATGATGCAAATCAGAAGTATTACCCCCATACCGGATCGGTCGAGGCCCGGGTTAACAACGACCGCCATCAGTGCTGTCAATCAACAGGGTGCTGATGGAAATTGGACTACTGTTGGTCGAAGACGTCGAAGAAGGAGAGGTGGGAGGCGTGTCCATAGGCAGAGAGAGAGAAGAGGAAAGGCATGAGTGTAAGACTGAGAGTGGGGACTTTGAATGTTGGAACTATGCAAAGAAAAGGTAGAGAGCTGGCTGACATGATGCAGAGGAGGAAGGTGGACATACTGTGTGTTCAGGAGACCAGATGGAAAGGTAGCAAGGCTAGAAGCTTAGGAGCAGGGTTTAAGCGGTTTTATAATGGTGTGGATGGGAAGAGAAATGGAGTAGGAGTCATCTTGAAGGAGGGGTTTGTCAGGAATGTTCTAAAAGTGAAAAGAGTGTCAGACAGAGTGATGAGTCTCAAGTTAGAAATTGAAGGTGTAATGTTCAATGTTGTTAGTGCTTCTGCCCCACAGGCAGGATGTGAGTGAGAAGGAGAGATTCTGGAGTGACTTAGATGAAGTGATGCAGAGTATCCCCAGAGGTGAAAGAGTGGTCATTGGTGCAGACTTCAATGGACATGTTGGTGCAGGCAACAGAGGGGACGAGGAAGTGATGGGCAGGTTTGGTATCCAGGACAGGAACGCAGAAGGACAGATGTTGATAGATTTTGCAAAAAGGATGGAAATGGCTGTGGTGAATACTTTCTTCCAGAAGAAACAGGAGCATAGGGTGACTTATAAAAGCGGAGGTAGGAGCACACAGGTAGACTACATCTTGTGCAGGCGATGTAATTTGAAGGAAGTCAGTGACTGCAAAGTAGTAGCAGGTGAGAGTGTTGCCAAACAGCATCGGATGGTGGTGTGCAGGATGACACTGATGGTGAGGAAGGTGCAGAAGGCAAAGGCAGAGCAGAAGACAAAGTGGTGGAAGTTGAAAAAGGAAGAGTGTCGTGTTGTCTTCATAGAGGAGTTGAAACAGGCTTTGGGTGGCCATGAAGTGCTTCCAAATGACTGGACAACCACAGCAAATGTGATCAGGGACACAGGTAGGAGAGTACATGGTGTGTCCTCTGGAAGGAAAATAGATAAGGAGACTTGGTGGTGGAATGAGGAAGTGCAGGAGTGTGTACAACGGAAGAGGTAAGCTAAGAAAAAGTGGGACATAGAGAGGACCGAAGAGAGTAAGCAGGAGTACATGGAGACACAGCGTAAGGCGAAAGTAGCAGTGGCTAAGGCCAAACAGAGGGCGTATGATGACTTGTATGATAGGTTGGACAGTAAAGAGGGAGAAAATGATCTATACAGGTTGGCACAGCAGAGAAATAGAGATGGGAAGGACATGCAGCAAGTTAGATTGATAAAGGACAGAGAGGGAAATGTATTGACTGATGACAGAAGTGTGCTGGGAAGATGGAAAGAGTACTTTGAAGAGCTGATGAATGAGGAAAATGAGAGAGAGAAAAAGAGTAGAAGAGGTGACCATTGAGGAGCAGGATGTAGCAAAGATCAGTAAGGGTGAAGTGAGCAGGGCATTGAAGAGGATGAAGAATGGAAAGGCAGTTGGTCCTGATGATATACCTGTGGAGGTATGGAAGTGTCTAGGAGAGGTAGCAGTAGATTTTCTGACAAGAACATTCAACAAGGTACTAGAGAGTGAGCAGATGCCAGAGGAGTAGAGGAGAAGTGTGCTGGTGCCCATTTTTAAGAACAAGGGAGACGTGCAGAGTTGCGGCAACTACAGAGGGATAAAGTTGATGAGCCATACGATGAAGTTATGGGAAAGAATAGTGGAAGCTAGACTAAGGGCAGAAGTCAGCATTTGTGAACAAGAAGGTCAGAGGTCAGAGGAGCTACATTGTGCCTTTGGAAAAAGCATATGACAGGGTGCCCAGAGAAGAACTGTGGTATTGCATGAGGAAGTCTGGAGTGGCAGAGAAGTATGTTAGAGTGGTGCAGGACATGTACAAAAGATGTAAGACAGTGGTGAGGTGTGCTGTCGGTGTGACAGAGAGTTCAAGGTGGAGGTGGGACTGCATTAAGGGTCAGCTCTGAGCCCCTTCTTGTTTGCTATGGTGATGGACAGGCTGACAGACGAGGTGAGACAAGAATCTCCATGGACTATGATGTTTGCAGTTGACATTGTGATCTGTAGTGAGAGCAGAGAACAAGTGCAGGAAAATCTAGAGAGGTGGAGGTATGCCCTGGAAAGGAGAGGAATGAAGGTTAGCCTCAGAAAATCAGAATACATGTGTGTAAATGAGAAGGACCCAGGAGGAACGGTGATGTTACAGGGAGCACAGATAACGAAGGTGGAGGATTTTAAGTACTTAGGCTCAACAATCCAGAACAATGGAGAGTGTGGAAAAGAGGTGAAGAAGCGTGTGCAGGCAGGCTGGAATGGTTGGAGAAAAGTGTCCGGTGTGATGTGCGATAGGAGAGTGTCAGCAAGAATGAAGGGAAAAGTGTACAAGACGGTGGTGAGGCCAGCGATGTTGTATGGATTAGAAACAGTGGCGCTGAGGAAAAGGCAGGAGGCAGAGCTGGAGGTAGCGGAGATGAAAATGTTGAGGATGGGTAGGATCAGAAATGAGTATATCAGAGGGACAGCCCATGTAAGATGTTTTGGAGACAAAGTCAGAGAGGCTAGATTGAGATGGTTTGGACATGTACAGAGGAGGGATAGTGAGTATATTGGCAGTAGGATGCTGAGGTTGGAACTACCAGGCAGAAGGCCTCGAGGAAGACCAAAGAAGAGATTTATGGATGTGGTGAAGGAAGACATGAAGGTCGTTGGAGTCAGAAAAGAAGATGCAGAGGACAGGGTGAGATGGAGGCGGATGATTTGCTGTGGCGACCCCTGAAGGGAGTAGCCAAAAGTAAAAGAAGAAGAAGATATATATATATACATACATACATACATACATGCATACATACATACATACATACACACACACACACACAGTGGTACCTCACCATACGAAATTAATCCGTTCCAGAGCTTTTTTCATAACCTGCATTTTTTATAAGTTGAACTGCATTTTACATGTGAAACGCGTGATTTGTTCCAAGGCTCCCAATACTACCCCTAAACCCTTTAAAAATTATAAAAGGATACCTTTCAGACCTCTATCTGCTTCAATATCGTACCGATTGTAGACGGGTTTGGCCATATTCCTTTGTGATATCACTCGAGCCTGTTTCATTTTCTCTGTGTGTGTGTGTGTGTGTGTGTGTTGACCATGTCTTCTTAGCAGAGTTATAATCTTACAAATGTTTATGGAAGGTTAAAAGCCTGAGTCAAAAAATAAAGCATAAAACAACCATAACTCTGTCCTTTACATGAAAAGCATTATGGTGGATTCAGCTCGAAAATCGGCAATGGGAGGTAGATGCGTCATTCCTCCTAGGCAATGATGTCCAAGATGGCGTTAGGTGAAGATGGCGTACCTGTCCAAGATGGCGTCAGGTGGACCTGTCCAAGATGGCGCTTGAGTGAAGGCGACATGAACAACAGCTCAGTTGTTAACCAATGGGAGGCCAGCGGGGCGGGAAGTTTGAACATCATTGATGGGAGAGCAGCTCGTGCATTGTTTGAATGGTGCGTTTTAATGTCGCCTTCACTCAAGCACCATCTTGGACAAGTCCACCTGAAGCCATCTTGGACAGGGCGCGTTTGAATTTTTAAGATGGCGCTTTCGTAACGCGAACTTGTTTTGTATCCTGAGACAGAAATTTTAGGATAATGCTTTTTGTAATCTGCATTTTTCGTTTGGTGAGACTTTCGTATGGTGAGGTACCACTGTGTGTGTGTATACATATGTATATATAAAAGGGATCTCTCGCTACTTCACGGTTCAATTTATGCAGCTTCAGTGCATCGCGGGTTTTTTAAAAATTATTCATCGAATTAAATTATCGTCTCTGGGCCAGCCACCACGTTTCAACGGTCTCCCTCGTTTAGCTATAGGCTTCCCTCAGCTGGTACCAACCACTCCAACACTTTGGGTCACTACTCTTCAGCTCTCTCCCACAGTCCGTAGAAAATATTCAAACAAAATAAAACGGTACTCAATGCTCAAGCTGGTCTCATACCACCGCCTAACTCGAGAGTCGAGATGTTGTCTCTTCGGCTCCAAACCCAGGACTCTCTACCATCTCATTTCCTTTCGCTGATATACCGCCACGCTGTCCCTTTTTCACCTGAAATCCTGTGGTGCCCTTGTGTCGCAGTCGTGACAAAGGAATCAGTTGTCCGGGTTCGTCCCAGCAGGAAGTCTATTGTTAGATGAAGGTGGATGTCTGGCCGCAGGACAAAGCATCGAAACAACAATTATATCACTAAAGACTACAGATGTGGTCAAGAACTTCGAATACACACAGGTGAGCCATAGACAGATGCAAGCTATACAACCACAAGAAAAGGTCAGAAACGAGAAACTCTAAACAGATCTGCGATAATCTACCACACTTTCTCCCACTGAAAGTGTCACTACATGTTTTGTGGATTTGAAGAAGGCTTTCGACCATGTCCCTCGGGCTGTCTTGTAAGGTGTGATCCAAGAGGATGGTATTCCAAACTCGTTGCTACGGGCCACTGGATCACTGTATCACCGGAGCCAGAGTTTGGTCTACATTGGTAACAATTGATCAAATTTGTTTTCGGTGAGGGCTGGAGTCCACCAAGGCTGTCCTTTGTCACTGATTCGGTTCATATATTTTATGGACAGAATCTCCCTGGTGTGATGTTTCCGGCATGTCCAACCCCGGGGAGCTAGACCTGAGATCCCGAGGTCGACCTAGAACACACTGGAGGGACGATGTCTCTCGGCTTGTCTGGAAATGCCTCAGTGTCCCCCCAGAAGAGCTGGAGGAAGTGGCTGGGGAGAGGGACGTCTAGACCTCATTGCTGCCCCCACGACCCAACCCCAGAAGAAGCGAAAGATGATGATGACTTTATCTGGGCTGGTTTATGCAGCTAAAATACTGCCTGAGCAACAGAAATTTGAGTAAAATGGAAGGAAAGAGTTGAAGTTTGGGCAGTGGTGGCCTGGTGGTATAAGGTGCTGGATCGCTGATCCTAAGGTTGGGGGTTCGAGTCCCACTCTCCAGAAGATTGTCTTTGTCCCCCAATGCAGCTAACTGGGTTATCAAAGGCCGGCCATGTCTCTCACTGTCTATGGCGAGCGGCATGTAAAAGAACCATTGCTGACTTTCGCAAAGAGTACGCTGCATAGCCATCAGCATGTTTCTGTCCCTTGCCAAATCAAACATGGGATGATTCGCTGTGGCGACCCCTGAGGACAAAAAGGGAACAGCCGAAAGGAAAATAAGGAGGGAAACACTTGAAGATCCATGCATATTAAATGATCCATATTTAAAATATCTACATTTACATTTTACATTTGTGGCATATCCTGAGCAACATACATTTTTTTATCTTACAATAGTTGTAAAATACAACTGAGCATTTGAGGGATAAGGTGCCCAACAATGGCAGCTTGGTAGTACTGTGGCTTCAACACCCGACCTGATGATCAGTAACCCATAACCTTCACCATGAAGCCACCACTGCCCATGTCTATCATGTTGAAAAACACTTTGTTGTATTATCTTAATATACAATACAGAATTTTTCAACAGCGGCATGGAAACGTGTTCAATACACTAAAGCCCCCAGATTTCAGAGACCATGTTAATTGAAGCACTGTAATAAGAATTTCAATAATACAAAATGAAACCAGTTCACACAAAATCAAAATTTTGCCTATTCTATTTCTGTCTGCAGCAACATTAGCATTCTGAGAGAAACTGCTGTACTCCCAGTTGGAAAGACTTGTCTGTGGTCTAGGAGACCTGACATTGAGTTTGTTATGTCTCAAACCACAACATGGCCGACTCATCCATACACACATTTGTCAGCACCACTGACAGCTACATACAGGGATTCCATCCAGTTTTTTTTTTCTCAAAGTAAGGCAGTGTATATGGAAAAGCTTGGGTGAATTACAGTCTGGGGCTGGTTTTAGAGAACAGAAAGGGCACATAGCAATGTGGCCTCCAGCTGTGGAAAAGCTAACAACCACAAAGCTGGGAACGATTTAGAGAACAGGGCTCTTCTATTGCTTTCCAGGTTGGACTTGATCTGGCTGCTTTTATGCAGACTCTATAAATTAGTCCCAGTGACAAATCCCAGGCAACATCTTACTTCAAAACATTTTTTGATCTATTCTTCTGAGAAATGGAGGGGCATTGTACAAAACGTACAGCAGAAAGAAAAACACCACTAAAACACTTCAAACATATTGTTATGTCTCCCAGCTAAAACCCACTGTCACTCCCAAGAGCTATAAAAAATTGTCAAGATATTAATTCGATATTACTTGAGTACAGTATTAATTGACCAGTTTTGTTTTTTGTTTGGCTTGGTTTTTTTGTCAGCTGACGTACTTCAGAGAATGTCCCTCCAACTCCTATTCAATTTGGAATAGAGAGGAAAAAAGAACGAATGAAAGCAAAAATTAGTCATTTTAAGATTAATGCAATCCACAACTACGCACAGTGAGTCTGAGTGGGTGAAATAAATCAGATTAACTTTTATCTGTACAGGGCGACTTTTTTCTATGGTAATTCATCACCTAGGAATACTTTACAGCTGCATATAAACAAGCTTACATGAATTCACCCAGCATGGGTTATTCTACTAGACAGATTGTGACTAATTTCCAGAATTATAACAAACTGCAAAGTATAATAAATACATATTATATAACATGTGCACCAGCCAAAACATGTTATTTTAACTACATGGTATTTGATGTAGTATATTTTGTTTACAAATATACTCCTTGTATTATCTAGTGGCCAAAAAGAGTTTTATGGAGTTTAGGAGTATAGGGAATAAAGCAAAGTTTGGTCAGAGTGATGAGAAAGGGAAACGACCCATGCTAACCACACAATCAATCCCTCTGTTTGCCAGTTCACTCACTGCTCAATGGGCATGAATAGGCATTCGTGTTCGGAAACTATGACTTGGGTCGAGACTGGATATTTTGGATCTGATCTTATAAAGCTCATTCAGGATTGCTCTCTTTTCTGCAGGCTTGAAAAAGTACAATATCTTGTAAGCCTTGTATTGAGTCACCTCTGGACCATAGGATGGATTCAATAGAGTTCTCTAGGAAGAATACATACCAGGTGCAGTCAAATCTATATTAAGCTGACTCATACTCCTCTGAATACCTTAAAGGGTGAAAGTAAAAAATAGATTCGCTGTCATCAGCATCAACAGAATCGCAGAGCAAGCATACCAATACTCAGGACTCTTCCATCAAAGCCAAATCATTACAAAGCAACCTTAATGCATTTCCACTGCAGCTCAAAGGTGCCATTCAGTATGGACAGAATCTGCTCTGAGTACCAAAAATTCCCAGCCCACTCAAGCATAAAAACCCAAAAAGAGCCAAAGAGTGATAATTGAGCAAGAAAACTGTGGTTCTGGTGCACATTATAGGACCTCTGGCCCCATTCACACTTGGCACCAGCCAATGTAATCATAGCCAATAAATAGCAATTTACATCTTGTTTTTCTGGTGTTCAAATGTGTGGCCATTATTGGTGAGATAAGCACAAAAAAAGCTGATACGTAGTCCTTGTTTAGAAGCAGAAATGGAATAAAATGCAGTGCTGCAGAGCAAGGCCCAACTCAGGTTATATTTTGTCTCAATTTTCAGTGTCACATTGGACAAAAAAGCCAAATGTGCATGCATTTAGCATGTATCTATGCATCTAATCTGCCTATTTGTTTATGTAACAATAAATGACCAATAATGCCCACTCTAATTGTCACTGTTATCTGATAAAGCATGTTTGAGCATGACTTTAAAGCATCTTTGACAATAAAGGTGTGGCTCTGAATAAAAGGTTCTGAAAAAGGCTATATAATAATTATAATAAAATTGAAATCCATTAGTATGCACGAGACGACACAGGCAAACTGCAGAATGACTCTTTAGCATATACCTATAATTTCTGATTGCAGTGAAAACTGACACTGTGTATCTCCACTTCAACTAAATTGCTGGTTGAGCCCTTGTAACCTTCAGATGTGTCCTTTACCCATGGTCCACTGAAAAACATTGAAGTAATTAAAACATGACAATCCCGATCATGGTTTTCTTTAGAGCTCTATTGAAACTCAATGACCTCTGATTTAAATCCAAAGCAGGCATGGCTTCAGATCACACATCCACTTGTATTATCCTTTGTCCCTATAGTAATCCTTTAAGTTCTGAACGTCTAATCAGGTCAAGACTGAAGGTTCTGGCCTTGAGTGTGTCAGAACTACACTCTCTGCTGATGAGTTGGAGCGTTAGACTTTTACATGCCACTTCTCATTCATACTAAATCCTAATGATGCTGCAAATGTTCTTACTTATCAGTAGGCGTCAATGTGGCCCCATTGCTGAGCTAAAGCACATAATTAATCAAATGTTCTGATGCTCAGTGAGGCATATAATCCCAGCCAAAACTCATATCACTCTACGGGTAGCTTTCAGATCAGGGGTCTGACAGGAGTACCTGAAACATGTCATCCAAGAAGCAATCAGTTTGGATTCTGTCAGAGGTTCAAACGTTGCTGCATCAAGTTCTACTGTTTCCATTGGGAATGGGGAGGGGTAAATAAAATAATGTGTTGTCAAACCACAGCTGAGCTTAAAAGTTTGAAGACACTTACAGTCTAATACATGACACAAACAAAACATGTTTCTTTGTTGCCACAAATAGAATTTTGAAACACAATCAAAGACAGGAGCAATCTGACTGGCTCACTGAGCAAGGATAATTATTATTATTATTATTTTTAATTCAACTAACTCAGTTCAGTTCATTCATTCATCAGTTCATTTTCTGTACCCGCTTAATCCTAACTTGGGTCGCGGGAAGGCTGGCGCTCATCCCAGCCAACTTTGGGCGAGGGCAGAGTACACCCTGGACAGCTCGCCAGACCATCGCAGGGCGGAAACACGCTGACGGCTTTGCAGCCTACTCTTTACGAAAGTCAGCAATGGTTCTTTTACATGCCTCACACCATAGACAGTGAGAGACATGGCCGGCCTTTGATAACCCAGTTCGCTCCACTGGGAGGGGACAGTGACAAACTTGTGTAGAGTGGGACTCTGCAGGGGCAGTGGTGGTCTAGTGGTATAAGGCACCGGATCGCTGATCCAAGGGTTGGGGGTTCAACTAACTCTTGAATTAAAATAACCAACAGTCACAGTTGTGGTCAATTGATGCAGGTGGTGTCAACATTATCGCACTTAAAAATGGAGAAAAAGATATTGGATTAGTTTGTTTTAAATTAACTTGTTGTTCTGTGTAGTACAAGTGCACAGCTTATCTGACTCACTATAAACTATAACAGTGCTGTTTTGGTTTGCTTTTCACAATACTTCCGCAAAGTATATACTCTCTCATCCACGCACACCCACACACACACACATATATATATATATATATATATATATATATATATATATATATATATACACACACACAAAAAGACAGGACAAAGACTTCTATTGAAACTTCATTTAGCACTACAGATCTGTTTCGAGGGGTGGCGAAACCATCCTCTCTCTTCAGGTGATTACAGAAGATGATGAGAGGATGGTTTCACCACCCCTCGAAACAGATCTGGAGTGATAAATAAAGTTTCAAGAGAAGTCTTTGTCCTGTCCTTTTATTTTTATTTGCTCTATGAAAAGGTATTGAGCACTCTCTTATGGAAGGATCTACCCAGAAAATTCTCTACATACATATTATATATATATATATATATATAAATTACCTCAGACTGGAGCAGGTACCAGTGCAGGCACCCAGCAGGAAAATAAGGAAGCAACACAGGAACGTACAGAAAACAGAGCAGACAAAAAAAGTAGAAAACAGTGCAAGAGAAGGCGATGAAAGAAAGGAGAGAATAGATTGGCCCAAGGCAAATAGTCCAGAGTGGGAGAAATTGGATCAGGTCTTAATAGAAATACTGAAATTTCAGGACTCATCCCCAGAAAGCAAGGCAATAGGTCATCCAATGCTCATCTACATGTTATGCCGGGAGAGATTTGGGGTGAAGAAAAAGAAAACAAAGGAGAAAGCCCAAACAAAAGGACCATCAAAAAGACAACAGAAGTGTAAGAGACTAAGAGAGGAGATCAATAAAATGAAGGAAACCTACAGGAATGTAGAGGAGAGTGAAAGGGAAGCAGTGAAGCAATTGCAAGAGGAAAAAAAAAATCAAGGAATTAAGACTTGCAAAAAGAGAAGAAACATTGAGAAAGGGAAGAAAGAAGTTTGTAAAAAACTGTAATGCCTTCCTGAGTCAGCCATTTGAGTTTGCCATAAACTTAATGGCTCCCAGATTAACGGGGAACCTACAAAGCAGAAAAGAAGAAGTGGAACAACACCTGAAGAAAGCACATGGTGACGAGAACAGGAAGGAGGAAAGGAGTACCCCAGAGGGCCTTGCTAAGTACGAACAACCACAGGTAGAATTTGACAACAGCTTGCCAACTTGGAAAGAATTCAGCAACCAACTACGGAAGGCATGGAACAAGTCTGCTCCAGGTCCAAATGGGGTCCCATACCTTGTCTACAAGAGATGTCCAGGAGTGGCAAGGCTCCTGTGGGGCTATTTAAAGGGGATGTGGAGAAAGAACAGTATCAGCACGACATGGAGGAAAGCAGAGGGAGTATTCATCCCCAAAGAAGAAGGAGCCACATAAGTAGACAAGTTCAGAACAATTTCACTGTTAAACGTGGAAGGCAAGCTGTACTTTGCTATGAAAGCAGAAAGGCTGACCAAATACACCATAGTCAACAAGTGCATGGACACATCCATACAGAAAGGAGGAGTTCCAGATGTGTCAGGGTGCATGAAACACACAGCCATCCTGTCACAACTCATTAGAGAGGCGAAGGTGGGGAGAAAGGACTTGGTGGTAACATGGCTAGATATAGCCAATGCCTACGGTACGATTCCACACAGTCTGATCATGACAGCACTCCAGAGAGCACATGTTCCAGAAGAAGTGCGCAAGCTGGTAGAGTCGTACTACTCAGACGTGAAGATACGCTTCACAACAAAAGCATTCACCACAGAGTGGCAGCAGCTGGAGAAAGGCATTATAACTGGTTGCACACTGAGTGTGATTCTGTTTTCTTTGGCAATGACAATGCTGGTGGCATCAGCAAAGAAAGAAACAAAAGGGCCAAAGACAGAATCAGGGCAGCAACAAACCAATAGTAGACTGTTTATGGATGACATAATAACTACCACAGAAAATTTAGTGCAGACAAAGTATCTCTTAGATAATCTGGCAAACTGGAGTGGGCAGGCTTGGCAGTGCGACCAGAGAAATGCAGAAGTCTGGTGATAATCAAAGGCCAAGTGAGCAATAGAAAGCCAGTCATCAACGGAAACCCCATAACTTCTGTTTCGGAAAAACCTGTGAAGTACTTGGGGAAAGTCTACAACAAGACATTGAATGACCGGGAACAAACAAAAGAAACCTTGGAAGAAGTGAAGAGAAGCTTGAAGAAACTGGAAAACTGCAGGGTTCCAGGAAAATTCAAAGCCTGGATGGTCCAACATATGCTTCTCCCAAGACTGATATGGCCACTCACCATCTACCAGATTCCAGAGACCAAAGTGAGTGAGATGTGTACACCAGTTCTTCTAAAAAAATTAGCATATTGTGATAAAGTTCATTATTTTCTGAAATGTACTGATAAACATTAGACTTTCATATATTTTAGATTCATTACACACACAATGAAGTAGTTCACGCCTTTTATTGTTTTAATATTGATAATTTTGGCAAAAAAGTAAAGAACAACAAAAAATCCCTATCTCAAAAAATTAGCACATTTCATCAGACCAATAAAAAAGAAAAAAAAAAAGTTTCTAAAATATATGAAAGTTTAATTTTTATCAGTACATTACAGAAAATAATGATAAAATAATGAATGTGGTGGTCTAGAGGTATAGGGCGCTGGATCATTGATCCAAAGGTTGGGGGTTTGAGTCCCACTCTCCACAAGGTTGTCACTGCCCCCCCTCCCCCAGTGCAGCTAACTGGGTTATCAAAGGCAGGCCATGTCTCTCACTGTCTATGGCAGGGGTGTCAAACTCGTGCCACAAAGGGCCATGTGGCTGCAGGTTTTTGTTTCAACCAAGCATCAGCACACCTGAGATGGCTCATTCAAACAACTGATAAGAGTCTTTAGGCATTTGATTGGTCAGTCTCTGGACAGAGCACACATATTTTAGATTCATTGCACACCAACTGAAATATTACAGGTCTTTTATTGTTTTAATATTGATGATTTTGGCATACAGCTCAGGAAAGCCCAAAATTCTCAAAAAATTAGCATATTTCATCCGACCAATAAAAGAAAAAAGTGTTTTTAATACAAAAAAAGTCAACCTTCAAATAATTGTGTTCAGTTATGCACTCAATACTTGATCGGGAATCCTTTTGCAGAAATGACTGCTTCAATGCGGCGTGGCATGGAGGCAATCAGCCTGTGGCACTGCTGAGGTGTTATGGAGGCCCAGGATGCTTCGATAGCAGCCTTAAGCTCATCCACAGTGTTGGGTCTGGTGTCTCTCAACTTTCTCTTCACAATATCCCACAGATTCTCTATAGGGTTCAGGTCAGAACAGTTGGTAGGCCAATTGAGCACCGTAACACCATGGTCAGTAAACCATTTACCAGTGGTTTTGGCACTGTGAGCGGGTGCCAGGTGGTGCTGAAAAATGAAATCTTCATCTCCATAAAGCTTTTTAGAAGATGGAAGCGTGAAGTAATACAAAATCTCCTGAGAGCTAACTGTATTGAGCCTGCCCTTGATAAAACACAGTGGACCAACACCAGCAGCTGACATGGCACCCCAGACCATCACTGACTGTGGGTACTTGACACTGGACTTCAGCTTTTTTGGCATTTCCTTCTCCCCAGTCTTCCTCCAGACTCTGGCACCTTGATTTCCGAATGACATGCAAAATTTGCTTTCATCCGAAAAAAGTACTTTGGACCACTGAGCAACAGTCCAGTGCTGCTTCTCTGTAGCCCAGGTCAGGCGCTTCTGCCGCTGTTTCTGGTTCAAATGTGGCTTGACCCGGGGAACGCGGCATTTGTAGGCCATTTCCTGCACACGCCTGTACACGGTGGCTCTGGATGTTTCTACTCCAGACTCAGTCCACTGCTTCCACGGGTCCCCCGAGGTCTGGAATCGGCCCTTCTTTCACTTTTTCCTTCCCACAGACGTCCCACTGAGGTGCCTTGATACAGCACTGAGATTTCTTTCTGTCTTACCCTCTTGCTTGAGGGTGTCAACGATGGCCTTTTGGACAGCAGTCAGGTCGGCAGTCTTATCCATGATTGCGGTTTTCAGTAATGAACCAGGCTGGGAGTTTTTAAAAGCCTCAGGAATCTTTTGCAGGTGTTTAGAGTTAATTGGTTGATTCAGATGATTAGGTTAATAGCTTGTTTAGAGTACCTTTTAATGATATGCTAATTTTTTGAGGTAGGAATTTTGGGTTTTTATGAGCTGTGTGCCAAAATCATCAGTATTAAAACAATAAAAGACCTGAAATATTTCAGTTGGTGTGCAATGAATCTAAAATATATGAAAGTTAAATTTTTATCAGTACATTACAGAAAATAATGAACTTTATCACAATATGCTAATTTTTTGAGAAGGACTAGTATATATACACACACACACACACACACACACACACACACACACACACACACACACACACACACAGACACTCCCCGACTTACGTTTTTAATTGGCTCTGGACGGCCGAACGTAAGTTGAAAGTGAGCATAAGTTGTTACAGTGACGTATGACGTATGACGTGTGACGCTCATACTGTACTATACATCCATAATTACCATTACCGTATCTCATAAAACACCCCTAAATCAATTATTATAAACATAACATTGTGAAATAATATCAAGTATATCAAATAATATCAACATTAATTTCAAATAAATTATATTCAAGCAAAATAATTTTAAAATGATACATTTTAATCAAATTCACTCATCAAATATCAAATACAGTATCAAACAGAACCTTTATCATTCTCTATGATGCAATTTTTCTCCTTGTAAATGGTTCCAATGGTCGACGGTTGGTCACATGACATGAAGCTTAAAACAGCCAATCAACACTGACAATATGTGAGGCGCTCAATACCGAAAGTAGTGCACTTGCTGAAAGTAGTCTACTTGTTTGAAACAAAGCGCGGGTTATACAGACTTTCGGACTTTTACGTGCGCAAGGGCTCCGTTGAACTCGTTTAGTACTCAGCCTGCACTGATGTGAATCATTGATGTGAATCACTGATGTGAATCAGCAGAGCAGGGAGTAGTCTTTCTTGGGTTTTCATTCATTTTACAACTCTCTTTGCTTAACTGAGTATGCATGGTAGATTGTGTCGATCTGAGCAGTTAATTCATCTCTGTGTATGAGACTTGCACCCATGCTAGTAGTCTTAAGCTTCTGACAAACCATATTTGCTTAGGGTTACAAAAGTCCGCAAAAACAGTGTAAACACAAAGATCACAGAGACGACGTCTTAACACATGGGAAACACACTATATAACTGATATATATATATATATATATTAGTCGATGCAGCCGTCTCTCCCTCACGCCAGTCCCAAGCCAGGATAAATGCAGAGGGTTGCGTCAGGAAGGGCATCCGGCGTAAAACAAATGCCAAATAAAAAATGCGAGTCACAACAAAGAATGCCAAACCGGATCGGTCGAGGACCGGGTTAACAACGACCGCCATCATTGCTGTTAACCAACAGGGTGTTGGTGGAAATTGGACTACTGTTGGTCGAAGACGTCGAAGAAAGAGAGGCGGGAGGCGTGTCCGTAGGCACAGAAAGAAGAGGAAAGGCATGAGTCTAGGACTGAGAGTAGGGACTTTAAATGTTGGAACCATGGCAGGAAAAGGTAGAGAGCTGGCTGACATGATGCAGAGGAGGAAGGTGGACAGACTGTGTGTTCAGGAGACCAGGTGGAAAGGTAGCAAGGCGAGAAGCTGAGGAGCAGAGTTTACGCTGTTTTTTTCATGGTGTGGATGGGAAGAGAAATGGAGTAGGAGTCATCTTGAAAGAGGAGTTTGTCAGGAATGTTCTAGAGGTGAAAAGAGTGTCAGACAGAGTGATGAGTCTCAAGTTAGAAATTGAAGGCGTGATGCTCAATGTTGTTAGTGCTTATGCCCCACAGGCAGGATGTGAGCTAGAAGAGAAGGAGAGATTCTGGAGTGACTTAGATGAAGTGATGCAGAGTATCCCCAGAGGTGAAAGAGTGGTCATTGGGGCCGACTTCAATGGACATTTTGGTGCAGGAAACAGAGGGGACTAGGAAGTGATGGGCAGGTTTGGTATCCAGGACAGGAACGCAGAAGGACAGATGTTGGTAGATTTTGCAAAAAGTATGGAAATGGCTGTGGTAAATACTTTCTTCCAGAAGAGACAGGAGCATATGGTGACTTATAAAAGCTGAGGTAGGAGCACACAGGTAGACTACATCTTGTGCAGGCGATGTAATTTGAAGGAAGTCAGTGACTGCAAAGTAGTAGCAGGTGAGAGTGTTGCCAAACAGCATCGGATGGTGGTGTGCAGGATGACACTGATGGTGAGGAAGGTGCAGAAGGCAAAGGCAGAGCAGAAGACAAAGTGGTGGAAGCTGAAAAAGGAAGTGTCGTGTTGTCTTCAAAGAGGAGTTGAAACAGGCTTTGGGTGGTCAGGAAGTGCTTCCAGATGACTGGACAACTACAGCTAATGTGATCAGGGAGACAGGTAGGAGAATACTTGGTGTGTCATCTGGAAGGAAAGTAGATAAGGAGACTTGGTGGTGGAATGAGGAAGTGCAGGAGTATGTACAAAGGAAGAGGTTAGCAAAGAAGAAGTGGGACATTGAGAGGACCGAAGAGAGAAAACAGGAGTACAGGGAGACACAG
>CM045728.1:78687349-78699849 GCA_024760905.1 Plotosus lineatus | reverse complement strand
GCAAAACAACTTCAAATCTAAGCCAACAGTAGATTCAAAGTTCTTTTTATAGTACATGGGATGCCCTGTATACAAAATAAACTTCAGTATTTTATTCTGAACATGTAAGGGTACAAATACACCAAAGCAGAAAAGTTCTGCCTTATTTTCTGTCTTGATTTCTTTCAACTGCACACTCCAGTGACTTTTATTCATCTATGTGAAAATGAGTACAGATCTGAGCGGCAGCAACAAAATAATCTGAAGCTGCTTTCAGAAAAGAAAAATGGGCAACCTCAGCTGCATGAAAGAACACCTACTAACCACTATTCTGAAATTTATATGCCAAAAACACACACCGCAAAACATGACTTGAGGTATGCAGGTGCAGTGGCAAAAATGATTTTGGTGTCATTAAAAATGTGTTATCTTTAAATAAAAATGTATGACTTTAACGGGAAGACTTGTGTTGGCTGCTCTGCTTGATCCACCAACACTGAAGATTTTTAATATCTGAAAAAATTATTTAAAAGAAACATAAAATAGAAGGGGACAGTGGTGGCCTGGTGTTAAGGTGCTGGATCACTGATCCTAAGGTTGGAGGTCCAAGCCCCACTCTGCGTTATATCAAGTTTTGGGCCTTTCCACGGCAAAATGTGGACTTTGTAAATGCTCCTAAAGGAGGTTGGCGAAAAAGTGTCATGACGGACAGATGACAATAGGGGGATCCCTTATGTGTCACTCCAGCTCTGATGGCAGGGAACATTACGAAAAAACAATCTAACCAAAAATTATGATGACTGGTGGAGCGAACATAGATGTGTTGACTGACCTTTTGTGCAGCCCCAACTGACATACAGAACATCTCATCCTTGTATAATTAGGTACAGGCACTGAAAAAATTGAATTAATCTTAAATGGATGTTTTTAAGTTCTATTTGTTGGGTTAACCATTACAAATAACCAGTCCAAATTTCATGCATTTATCTTCAACGGTTTCCAAGATGGAGCCTGTTCTGTTATCCCTGCTTCAGGTCCCTGGCTCAGACATCATTTGGGACACTTTTGGGGAGTCTATGAAACTTTTCTACAATGCCATTTCTCAGTAATTTCTAAAACCTAGTCCTGCATTGTGGAGTTTCAGTACTCTCCGATAATACGTTTTGTAGTAAAAGCCATTTCAAAATGATTTTTTTTTTTTAATTATGGTAGCACCAAATTGGCAAAGATGGCATTTTTTTAGACACCCCTATTTTCAAAATTTGACATCTACAAAGGCCAATGATGTTATTTTCTATAGCAAGATAGTGAGAGATACCATTCAGTTTTTATGGAGGCCAGTTCTTCTCACTTTTGAAGTTATTGTCCCTCAAAAATGCCTCAAACTGCAATTTACGATACAGAAAAAAATAACCGAAAATGACCAAAATTTGAAAATTCATTCAAATTTAACCAACCAAGTCAATACATTGATACTTTTCTAAAAATACTTGCTTAATCCATTGGAACCATCAGTTTTAGGCTATCTACCATGGTTTGGGGTTTAAAGGGGGTCAGACAAGTGACATTTGACAAAAATGCCAAAAATAGTCAAATTTTGAAAATCCACTGAACTTCAACCAACCAAGCCAACAGCCTGAAACTTTTGTTTCTAATGTAAAATGGTCTGCAAAATCCATTGGAAGCATTGGTTTTAGGCTATCTACTATGGTTTTAGCTGTAAGTCAAAACATGTTAAATGGCAAAATATTGGAAAAGTCTAATACATAATTATTTTGGAAAATTCAGAATATTGTAATAAGTAATAATTGTAATCTTATTGTAGTCGTCATTCACTGGAAAAATAAATGGATTACAAGAAAAAACAATCCTATTATTGAAAATGACGATCATTCTGCCTTGAGTGACTGGGGCAGTGGCCTAGAGTACACATGCAGTCGCTGATTTTAGACAGGAATGTACGTATTATCATATAATGTAGGGTCTCCATCAAAACACTGTTAAATAGCCTCATACTAAGTAGGAATTTTAATTTACATAACATGTCCTATCTGTTAATTTTGAAATTAGAACCCATAAATTAAATTAAAATCTGCCAGAAGTCAGAAATGCCAATTCCGTTCATGTTTAACCAGAGAGACGAGTGACCCGATCAATTTAGAGTCAAGTTTATATTTATTGCAAGATTTCAACAAAACAGTCATACTAGAAAATTCTACACACAACAAAGGTTATATTCTGAAATATTTATTACCAGGGATCCCAGCACGGTTTAGAAAAAAATAGAGGAAACTGGCTCAGATTGAGAGAAAATGAAATATTTCAACATTGCCAGGGGGTGGGTCAAAGGGGCCGTGGGGCCCCGATGCTGAAAAAAATAGCGGAATGCCGCTAAATAGTGGAGATCTGAGATCCCTGTGTTACTCACCCAGGGATGGAATAAATTGGTCAGAAATGATGGCATCCTGCTCACACATGTCCATCATGGTGACAGCCATCTTTGCATGTGATGGTCAAAACCACTTTTTTTGAGGGGGACTTGCAAATAAATTTTCAATCAGCCCAGGCGGAGTTCTCAGAGTCTCCGGCGCTTGGTTGGCACTTCCAGTTATACTGCTTGAAAATGTTCAGTCCCCGTGAAACAAGATGGATGAGCTTCATACTCAGATTGCAGCGCACAGGGATCTACAGGACTGCTCCATGCTGTGTTTCTGTGAAACATGGCTCGAGGAGAGTACACCCAACGAGGCGATTGTACCAGCCGGCTCCACGACCTTCATCTAGGGATGTCATTGAAAATCGGAATATCGCCGATATGACACCCCTAGTAAATGGTATGTCCCGCCTCTCTGTATGGTAAATGTTACGTCCCTGCTTTTAGTGTGCTGTCAGAGCGCGTGTTCTCAACAGCACCGAACATTTTCAACAAGAAGAGACACATCACCGGATAATGCAGATATGTGCATCTTCTGAATCAATGTTTGTGAAATGCGAAATAATGTTTATATTTTAGCATCAATAAATATAACAGTAAAAATTGAAAAGTTTTTCTTAATCATTACTACATTTTACTACATTAATACTGTATTAATGAGTAAGACTGTCTATAGAATGTGTTTAAGAAGCACATTTTAGCGCATGGAATAAATACACAGTATTTTACTTCCGGTTTCTCATTCTTGCATGTAATATGATCTTCATTCGCGGGAGGGGCCAGAACCGAACCCCCATGACTATCAAGGGCCTACTGTATTTTGAATGGTATTTGGCTGAATTTCTAGGATTTCTGACCATTTTGTGTGGATGCTCTTACCCAAATAAGACATAGAGGCACTGGTGCTGGATAAAAAGTAAGTATCAGCAACGCTGTCCATTCTCAACAGATTTACACATAACCACCATGCTATGCTTTTCAGGAGCGCAATTAGCTCATTTCACTGCAGTGCCACAGGAATCATTTAATGGGGTTTGTTTCTGCCAGCTGCCATCTCTTTAATGCTTCCTTGAAATGGGACTTGACCCAAATCTCACAGACTGAATAAATAATAAGACAGAAATTATTCATATAAATACTACTCATAGGAATAAAATCAGTGATGGGCTGAAAGGGCCAGCAAAGCCTTCTCTGCTGGCATAAGCATGATCAGAAACAACTTAAATTATACTATTTGCTAACATTAAATTGTATTAACTTATCACCAACAGTCTATTCTCTTCATTTTGTAGCATGGCTCCTGGATGCACTACTTCCTATCTGAAAATGTGGACATATGTTTTGTGCCCAATCAGATTTCAGCTTCTATTTACTGCCATGTAAATTTAATCTGCACAGGGCCTTAAATTATATTATATATTAACAGTCACTAAAACTATATTAGCAACCAATCAGATTTCAGATTCTTCTCACAGGGCCAGCTAGAGGGCACACAATAAAGTCAGCATTTTTCCATCCTCTGATTGGTTGGTCAGAGCAAAACTAGGCAAATAATCTGTAGTGATCTGCACATAATACATTCACATTGGAATGTTTTATGCGCTCAATGGCTGGCAGAGCATGAGCAATTGACTTGGCATAGGACATTCTTAAAAATCCAGTTTCAAGGCGGGCTTTCCCAGAAAAGCTGGGCATCATGCTGGAGAGGAAGTGGAGGTAAGGTTTACACTTATGTTACATCTCTGGCCAAGTGCTGAGTTTACCAACAACTTCATAAACACCGGTGAAAGTTATGTAATGTTCAAAGTTACTAGCAGAAATGAGAGAAATCGCTCTCTCTCTCGTTATATTGTGTACGTGTATATTGTTGATTGATTGTCGATGTGATAGTGGTCATATTAAGTGGTGGATTAATATGTTAAGTTCAACTGAAGGCCCAGGTACCAAACGCACAGCCTGCCACTGAATAAAAAACAGAGTCCCAATCTCTGCTGACACTACTGTCACATTTCAGCAGAGTTAAACAAATCTGAGAGGAGAAATTTTGATCTCTATAATGTTTGTCTAATCACAAATCTTTTCATTTTGCCTTTAAAAAAGAAAAACAATGTCCCCAATGCAGCTAACTGGGTTATCAAAGGCAGGCCATGCCGAGGACAGAGTACACCCTGGACAGCTCGCCAGGCCATCGCTGTAAAAGGACCATTGCTGACTTTCGTCCAGAGTAGGAAGCACAGCTGTCAGCATGTTTCTGCCCAGCAATGGCCTGGCGAGCTGTCCAGGGTATACACTGCCCTCCGTCAGAGTTGGTAGAGATGGGCGCCAGCCTCACCAAAACTATAATTACGATTAAGCGGTTCAGAAAATGAATGAATGAGTGAAATAATGAATGCACAGATGATGTGGACCATCATCCAGCCCCATCAGTCAGAAAACTGTCCATTTTGTAACAGCATTTATGCATTCTAAATCCAGACAGCTTAAAGTCAAGAGAAAAAGGTGGACATGTCTTTTAAGAGAATAAGGGGTTTTCTAGAAGCAAACTGGGCTCTTGGCTCATTTCACTGCAGCGCTCTGGACAGCACTGTGGTCTTTTCTGCCAACTACTATCAGACTCAATGATGCCTTCTCTCCCAGAGGGACTCACCTCCAGCCTCACAGTAATGGATAAATTAAACAACAGAAATCCTTTACTTCATATATCTTGCATCCTTTGATTTGAAAGGTACACTGGTCAATATCAAAAATCGGAATCTTTTATACTCAGAGTGCCTTCTTTTCCTTTTGGCTTTTCCCTTTTTCTGGGGTCGCCAAAGCGAATCATTTGATTCGCATGTTTGATTTGGCATAGGTTTTTATGTCGGATGCCCTTCCTAACACAACCCTTTCACAAGAGGCATAAACACGCTGACAGCTTTGCAGCCTACTCTTTACAAAAGTCAACAATGGTTCCATTATATACCTCTCACCATAGATAGTGAGAGACATGGCCGGCCTTTTACCCCCATTTCACTTGAGCGCGGCAGACTTGCGGAAGCAAAACTGTAGTCATCCTCCAACGTTCCTCAGTCATTCCATCATCTTCCGTGTCCTTCCATACGATTCCGAAGGTATTCCTCCTCTTCCATCAGGCCAAATTTTTCCGACAGTGTTCCCTCACGTTTCACAGTCCTTCCGAAAACGTTCTGTCCTTTCTGCAAACATTCCGTGATCATTTCTTTTATTCCGCAAGTCTTCCGTGAACGTTCCTCCTTCTTACAAGTGGTCAAAAGCGGCCACAGAATCCCCACGCAATACTCACAGAAGATTTGCGGAATACATGCGGACCGTTTGCGGATAACACGGAAGACTTGCGGAACACTCAAGGAAGTCACTTCCATTATAAATTATTCCAGTTATTTTTATTTATTTATTTTTCCAGTTATTTCCCTTTATTTTTTCTATAATAAGGGACCAGGCAAATAAGCTAAGGAGAGTTAGCAACCCACCGTGGAACCTTGAATTTTTTTGCTACAACAACTGCGGGCTGCTTCAAGAGGATTCCAGACCCACAACGCAAATTGGATAAGTCGGCGGCAGCTGTCATCCAGGAGCAATACCACAGTTGATGAGCGCAGCCAGGTGGATCTGGGAACTTTGTTACAGAAGGCAACCAATGAACAGTGTGTTGTATGCAGGAAGTTCAAAGAAAGGCAGAGGACTGAAAATCCATCAGAAGAAGAGGGATTATCTGGTCTGGTGGCAATAGCTGCTGGCGGCGCCAGGCCGGGGGGGGGGGGGGGGGGGGACCACCCGAAGGCGCTAAAACCCATGCTCATAGAAGTAACCCGGCCTGGTCGGTGGCTGACGAGGACCAAAATCCCTATCAGTCCGTGTCTGCCTTTGAGGAGACTGGGCCACCATGGGAGCATTAGGCTGGCCCAGGTAGGTTAGTTCAACTAACTTTATTATTCCCCCTCTGTTTTCCTGTTCGTGTAATAAAGTTTTAAAGTTATAATCACTGTGGTTGGGACTTGTGTGCATGGTTTTTAGTCTGGAAGGATTAAGGTGCAAATAAAAGGAACGTATTGACATTATTGATATTAAACATGTTAATATGTTAAATTTTTAATTTATTGTAAATTCTAAACATATTGCACATTAGAAACATATGGTAAATTACAAACATGTGTTAAATTTTAAATTTAATGTACATTATAAACATATTATACATTATAAACATAGTATGAATGAGGGAATGACCTTCCTTGGTCATTCCGGGTATTTAATGGCTGGACTCAGGAGCAAATCCTTTGATCTTTGCCAATTTTTCCTTGTTGAAATGTCGGGTATTCCTCAGTCATTCCGTGTTGAACGTGAACATTCCACCTTCAATCCGCCTGTTCCGCGATCATTCTGTGGGTCTTCCTTCTAAAAAGGAGTAGAGCCACGGTCGTTCCACAAATGTTCCATCCTTTACGTGAACATTCTGTGAATTATCCAACAGTATTACTTTGCTGTCCGCACTGGTTCAGAAGGTGATCCAAGTGCTTTTACGCATGTTTTCCGACATTGTTCCACGGTCTTTCCGTGTCCTTTCCGCACATTCCATGACCTTTCCGAAGATGTTCCGAAGGTGCAATTTTCCGCAGGTTTTTGACCCATTTTCCATGTAAAAATACCGAAACTCCTCCGTAGAGTGCGTTCTGCGCCTTTCTGCCATGATCCATGTATTCCGCGCTCCAGTGAAATGGGGTATTTAATAACCCAGTTGGCTGCACTTGGGTGACAACCTTGTGGAGCGTGGGCCTCAAACCCCCCAACCTTAGGATCAGCGATCAAGCACCATACTCAAAGTGCCTGAGAGTCCAATATTGCCACACTGCAATAAAGGAACTGCACAACATTATAGGTCCTTCAACAGCTTCCAAGCAACAGCTCTCCACCTTAGTTATCTAGTTTACAAGGAAGTGGTCTTGCAAGACCAGCCTACACTTTAGCACACCTTTGAGTTCTATTTATGCCTTACAAATTACATTTCAATCGGTTATTTAAAAGTCAAAAATTCACACTGTTTATGCAATCGATTGAATTTTCAAAGAATCTGTGGGAGCCCAAAGCATGGGAGCTAATCTCAATATACTTTACTGGGTTTGCCTCCTACCTAAACCGTTATGTAAACCAGTGGGCCAGAACTCAGCAGTGGCTACCAGTACTGGCATTAGTAGTGAGCAGTTACAGTACTTGTACGGAAACAAATAATAAATATATTAATAAAATGTTTGAATGGTTTAATAAATAATTTTCTTTTAACATATATTTCAAACAAAATTGGTGTATTTTTATCATTTTAAAGGGTTTACGGGGTAGTCTTGGGAGCCTTGGAACGAATCAGGCGTTTTACATGTAAAAGGCCCCCTACTTATGAAACTCCCGCGTTAAGAAAAAGGCACTGGAATGGATTAATTTCGTAAGTAGGGTGCCAACTGTATATGAACTGGAGAACTCATGTCCTACTACCATAATTTTACACTCTCATGAGATTGAAACAGCAGCCTGTTCACACTTGCTAATGCAAACTATTAAACAGACTTCAGCAGATTGCCACTTAGAATATGAAAGGGGAAAAAAAAAAATCACTTGATAATGTAAATATGGATACATTCATATGTAACAGACTTTGGAAGGCTTGTCTTTCATTTTTCTTGAGTCTCTAAAAAAGCCAACAGGCTAATTCAAGGACATCTCACTGTTAGTTACATTTATTATATTTTTTGCTGAGAAAATCTGCTAAAAAGCATATTTTCAAAATACATACCCAACAGCTGTATGAACATATTTTTCGAACACAGCAGGTGTCAGTTTCATGAGCTCCCTAAGCTAAGGGGAAGGTAAAGATCAATTTCCAAAGAGTTGTTTTCCTGATCCTGTTATCAACGGCAGGAAAACTAGTGCAGGGAATCCTTTTATATACACACATGACTGCATAATGCTCCACAGAAAGCAATGAGGAAAAAAAAGTTCTCAGATTCTGACTTCAGTCACAACTGTGTATGCTCTGAGGTAAAGAGGGAAAGGCAGCCACCTCCCTGCCGAAAAATAGCATTACTCCAAGAACGTCTCATCTTCGCCTGTGTGTTGCAGTGTGGGAGTTATCGCCACAACCCTACTCAAGATTTCATGACTCACTCACCTGTGTCTTGCCCAATAACGAGTATGCAAGCTGAACTCTGGTGTAATGAGCAACATCAAAATTCTTGCAGGTTTTGGACAGTGCTACATCCAGTTGCTCCTGTACAGACAAGGAGAGAGGAAAAATGAAAAGGTTTGAGGGGCAAAGGGAAGTCTGCTTTACTACTGAGGGTAAGAAGCTTTCTTTCCTGATAAGTGCACTGAAGAGAGAGAGAGAGAGAGAGAGAGAGAGAGAGAGAGAGAGAGAGAGAGCGAGAGAGACTTGCCCAAATGACATATTTTCATATATTTGGCCCAAATTACTTTTTAATGCTGAAATCTGATCTCAGGAAACACTATAGAGAAGCTCTGATAAAAATTAAAAATAGGGAGAAAAAACTGCCAGATACAGAACACAAAAGTTGGTTAAAGAACACAATCTCTGTCTGATTAAATGACTCATTCTGTCATCTAAAGTGGATTAATTAATTCATTTTCTGAACTGCTTAAACCCAATTAGGATTGCGGGGAGGCTGTTCCCATCTTAGCCGATTCTGGGCAAGGGCAGAGTACACCCCGAACAGCTTGCCAGAGCATTGCTGGGCAGAAACAAGCTAGCAGCTATGCAGTTGCTCTTAACGAAGGTCAACAATGGTTCTTTTACATGAACCTCTCATCAAAGCCAGTGAGAGAAATAGCTGGCCTTTGTAACCCAGTTAGTTGCACTTGGGGGAACAGCAGTGACAACCGCAGACAGACACGCAGAAACCCCAAATTCAGGATTGGAAATCCGGTACTCCACCACTACCCTCGCAAAATGTATAATGTGAGAATTTACATTTGATTAAAATATATTGGCAGGAAAATAAATAAAATCACATTTTTGATTCTCTTATCTGGAAAAGATTTATTTGTTTGTTTTTGTGACCTGGATATAATCTATAATTAGATACGTATCAAAGAACACAGGACAGGTGGGGGTGTTTTTTGCAGCTTGTCTATACAGATTCAGATGGTTGCATCATCATCCCCCCCACCCCACAGGATCATGACTGACAAAAGCACTCAGAAAGCACAAACCCTTCACCATTCCCAGAATGAATCAACATGTCAAAAATCATCAATGTTCTCAAGATGTTGAAGAATCCTTTAAATTATCTCACCAGTTATTAAAGAACGCTGCAATCTGATGAAAGCATATTGAATCAGCACTGTGTGAGTGACATTATGTTGATAGTTTAATGTTCCTAACACTATTAGATACCTTACAAAACCATAGGGCAGTGGGTAAGATTTTGGTTTAATCATAAGAGGGTTGAAGTTTCAAGCACTATTGCCTCCAAACTGCCACGACTCAGCACAAGAGAAAACCGTTAACCCTCAATTGCTCAGGTGTATCGCAAGAGTAACTGTAAGTCGCTGTGGATAAGGGTGTCTACCAAATGCAACAACTGTAAATTTCGTATACTGGGAAATCAAATAAAAAGATTTCTTGAAATTTCTTGATATGGATAACCCCCACCCTCCACCCCACAATTACTTTTGCTCTGATCTGATGAAATATTGCACAAGTATAAGCTCCTGAAATGTTAAATTTGATTTTAAATGATAACTTGAACCTGGCAACAAATGCAGTCTGCATGAGATCCGAAACTTGGTCTCCCTCTGTTCCTGAATGTACATAGAAAATTTCATTCAAATTAGATGTGTTTTGACAACGACAACATTAATTATTTTATTTCACTGATTACAGATTTTAAATCAATAACAGGAACCACAGGTAATGCAGCCATGAGGTGAGGGGGGGCACTAACCAGTGTCTCTCCCCCTTATGCCGGTCCCAAGCCCGGATAAATGCAGAGGGTTGCGACAGGAAGGGCATCCGGCGTAAAACTTCTGCCATATTTAAAAATGCAAATGATCAAAACAAAATTCATACCGGATCGGTCGAGGCCCGGGTTAACAACGACCGCCATCAGTGCTGTCAACCAACAGGGTGCTGATGGAAATTGGACTACTGTTGGTCGAAGACGTCGAAGAAGGAGAGGCGGGAGGCGTGTCCGTAGGCAGAGAGAGAAGAGGAAATGCGTGAGCCGAGGACTGAGAGTAGGGACTTTGAATGTTGGAACTATGCAAGGAAAAGATAGGGAGCTGGCCGACATGATGCACAGGAGGAAGGTGGACATACTGTGTGTTCAGGAGACCAGATGGAAAGGTAGCAAGGCTAGAAGCTTAGGAGCAGGGTTTAAGCTGTTTTATAATGGTGTGGATGGGAAGAGAAATGGAGTAGGAGTCATCTTGAAGGAGGGGTTTGTCAGGAATGTTCTAGAAGTGAAAAGAGTGTCAGACAGAGTGATGAGTCTCAAGCTAGAAATTGAAGGCGTGATGGTCAATGTTGTTAGTGCTTATGCCCCACAGGCAGGATGTGTTTAGAAGAGAAGGAGAGATTCTGGAGGGAGTTAGATGAAGTGATGCAGAGTACCCCCAGAGGTGAAAGAGTGGTCATTGGAGCAGACTTCAATGGACATGTTGGTGCAGGCAACAGAGGGGACGAGGAAGTGATGGGCAGGTTTGGTATCCAGGACAGGAACACAGAAGGACAGATGTTGATCGATTTTGCAAAAAGGATGGAAATGGCTGTGGTGAATACTTTCTTCAAGAAGAAACAGGAGCATAGGGTGTCTTATGAAAGCGGAGGTAGGAGCACACAGGTAGACTACATCTTGTGTAGGCGATGTAATTTGAAGGAAGTCAGTGACTGCAAAGTCATAGTGGGTGAGAGTGTTGCCAAACAGCATAGGATGGTGGTGTGCAGGATGACACTGATGGTGAGAAAGGTGAAAAAGGCAAAGGCAGAGCAGAAGAAAAAGTGGTGGAAGCTGAAAAAGGAAGAGTGTCGTGTTTTCTTCAAGGAGGAGTTGAAACAGGCTTTGGGTGGTCAGGAAGTGCTTCCAGATGACTGGACAACCACAGCCAATGTGATCAGGGAGACCGGTAGGTGAGTACTTGGTGTGTCCTCTGGAAGGAAAGTAGATAAGGAGACTTGGTGGTGGAATGAAGAAGTGCAGGAGTGTGTACAAAAGAAGAGGTTAGCCAAGAAGACGTGGGACATTGAGAGGACCGAAGAGAGAAAACAGGAGTACAGGGAGACACAGCATAAGGCGAAGGTAGCGGTGTCAAAGGCCAAACAGAGGGCATATGATGACTAGTAAGGGTGAAGTGAGGAGGGCATTGAAGAGGATGAAGAGTGGAAAGGCAGTTGGCCCTGATGACATACCAACTGAGGTATGGAACTGTCTAGGGGGGGTAGCAGTAGATTTTCTGACAAGAATATTCAACAAGGTCTTAGAAAGTGAGCAGATGCCAGAGGAATGGAGAAGTGTGCTTGTGCCCATTTTTAAGAACAAGGGAGATGTACATAGTTATGGCAACTACAGAGGGGATAAAGTTGATGAGCCATACAATGAAGCTATGGGAAAAGAATAGTGGAAGCAAGAGTAAGGGGAGAGGTCAGCATTTGTGAACAACAGTTTGGTTTCATGCCAAGAAAGAGCACCACAGATGCAGTGTTTGCTTTGAGGATGTTAATAGAGAAGTACAGAGAAGGTCAGAAGGAGCTGCATTGTGCCTTTGTGGATCTGGAGAAAGCATATGACAGGGTGCCGAGAGAAGAACTGTGGTATTGTATGATGAAGTCTGGCGTGACAGAGAAGTATGTTAGAGTGGTGTAGGACATGTATGAGAGATCTAAGACAGTGGTGAGGTGTGCTGTCGGTGTGACAGAAGAGTTCAAGGTGATGGACAGTCTGAAAGACGAGGTTAGACAAGAATCTCCATGGATTATGATGTTTGCAGATGACATCGTGATCTGTAGTGAGAGCAGAGAACAAGTGGAGGAAAATCTAGAGAGGTGGAGGTATGCCCTGGAAAGGAGGGG